>OX101825.2:24515370-24952870 GCA_944452925.2 Chrysolina oricalcia
GTAGGGAATTTCCTTATCGGGCCACATTTTCTGCCTCATAAACTCAATGGTGACCATTATCGACATTTTCTTGAATTTATCTTACCTGGACTCCTAGAAGAGATCCCACTGAGGGAAAGAATTGGAACTTGGTTTATGCATGATGGTGCTCCAGTACACTTCAGATTGGTTGCACGCCAATATTTAGAAGAGAATTATTCTGATCGCTGGATTGGGCGTGGTGGGCCACAACTTTGGCCACCCAGGTTACCCGATATGAATCCACTTGATTTTTTCCTCTGGGGGCACCTTAAATCATTATTGTACCGAACTCCAGTTCGAAGTGAAGAAGACCTGAGGAATCGCATACAGGAGTCATGCGGAATTATAAGAAACACTCCTGGTATTTTTGAGCGTGTCCGCCAGTCTATGGTTAGGCGCATAAATGCATGCATTGAAGTTGGCGGTGGCCATTTCCAGCAGCTGCTCTGACATATCAATTTCAATAATGGTCCTTTTCTGAACTTAATTTTATTCCTAGGGAATTTATGTTACTTTGCTCTAGTATTTGATAATAAAGTTATTCACTATTGAAAATGTCCAATATTATTTTGCCATAATTAACTTTGTGCAATACATATTCAACCTGAGTTATGGTAAAAAATGTATGGGAGCTCCATAACATTACATTTTCTCTACACGACCAGAAAATAGCTATTTGTGTAATGAGAACAAAATGACGTATTGCGTCACGCGCTAATCTCTGGAGACACTTCGAGAAATGAATTATTTTATATCATGCGCACTATTGAATGGATTGTACTTGTCCAATTTGAACTAATTTGGATCGATTATTGTCGAAAATTTCGAAGTAAACTCCAAAAACTCCCAAAAAATGTATTTTGATCACCCTGTACTCCGAAAACCAAGCCGCTTGGGACATGTTTATATGAACTTTTCATCTTGAAACCTTTCAAAGAATCACCCTTCAAGTTTGTTAGACTATTTGCTTCTCAAATTTCTTTATGTTATGCGTTACTGGAAAATGTTTGCGTTAATATTTTCATTGTAACTCCTGAACCGTACAAGTAAATGAAACACATCAAGAGAGCAAAAAGATGTTAAATGAAACAACATTCATTATTCCTTTCTCATAATATGTCAGTGGTGGCGGAAAAAAAAATTCTGATGGGTTGAACAAAGCTTGACTCTGAAAAAAGGAGGACCCTGTGAATTATTTGAGAAATGCATTATTTTGTATCGTGCGTACTATTGAATGGATTGTACTTGCCCAATTTGAACTGATTATTGTAGAAAATGTCGAAGTTAACTCTAAAAAATCTTGAAAAAATGTATTTTTATCACCCTGTATCTCGAAAACCAAGCCGTTTGGGACATATGTTTATATGAACATTTCGTCCTGAAAACCTTCAAAGAATCACCTTCCGAAGTTTGTCAACGTACTTAATCAACACCCTGTATGTTACCTGAAGCATTAAAGATGAAATTATTGGCGTCTTTTTGCTCTAAAACCATAGATTTTTTTGGTTTGCATCCATCGTTGACTTGCTTTGAGTAAGATGTTAATTTATAATATTTACTGATGTCGATATTCCTCTCCAGTTTAATGACAAGCGAGGAGTATTTAGATCATAGAGTCCATGGAGCATATCTTCTTTGATAATTCGTGAAAATACTCTAATATTACCTCTTCTTTTATGGTGGATACTTATGTTTGGTTGCACCAGTCCTCGAATACTCTTTTCTGGCATCTGCGGAACTAAGGTATTGGTCACCATTCTAACTGCATCAATCATCTCCGAGGGAAGATCATCAAAGTCTTCTGAGTTGTCTATTTTTTATTGGACGCTTGAGATGCTTTTTTGTTGACTTTGATTATAGAGACTGATGCTATGGGTACGTTTTGGTTCCAACAATTATCACCTCATGTCTCCTGTCAATCCCGTTACCATTGTCAATGTATTTGATGGTTTTTTAGTAGAATGTCTGACTTTTTGAGTAAAACGGTTGAGGGTTGAAGTAGTAGTAAGTACAATAAATTTAAATACACAGTTCTATGTTTTCTGAATGAAAAATAGTACCTATAGATAGTAATTTGATTTGAAGTAACAAATAGTATATCTGGAATGGAAATATTGTGCTTTGAAGAGAAAATCGTGCGTTAAAGTAAAAACGTTTCGGAAAAGTGAAAATCGTACAGAGAATTAAAATCATACGGAAAAGTACAACTTTTAAAACAAAAAATCGTTCGGAAAATCATTTAGCAATATTGGTATGTTATCATTCGTACATAGTGGTGGATTATTTGGAATGAATGTGGTTCCTTCAAAAATTTGGTGAATAACTCGGCACTTAGCGTTATTCTTCAATTGAATTGTGCTTCCAAGTGCAACATTTAATCACTTTTTCAATAATATACTCCTATTATAAATGAACAATAATATTGTTATTTGTATTATCATCATAGAACTCTTGAAAATTCAAATATTTTCTTAAAAGCATGAGACTTCTGCCTCAAGATTTTTAGAAACCATTTAAATTTTTCAATTTCTTTGTTATGTTATATGTTTGAATTGCCGAAACAACCCTGAGAAAATTTCTCAAGTTCACATCACGTTTTTTGTCGTTGTTCCTGCTAACCTAATCTCCATATACTGGTCCTCATTTCCTTTGCTGTCGTGATTCAAAAGTACAAGAATCACCAACTTGTGTAAACTACATAAAACGATTTCCACCTCGAAACAGATTAACTTCTTCAAATTACTGTGACTATGATATAATCCTATTACTGTTTTCGCAATTTCGCCCAAGCTTTGTTTGCTCCTATGATACCGCAAATAGGCGAGAAGCACACTTCTTTATCAGTATTGGAGAGAAAAGAAATAAAGATTATTTTCATGAACTAACGCCCTGTTGATGAGATTGCTGTGTTATTTTTAGTTTCCTTTGGTAGCAACAGTATGACAAGTGACAGCCTCAGAACCTGGAATAGGAACAACAGTTCAATAAAACGATATGAATTATAATTCCGGACTGATGAGAGCAATTTTATACTGGGTCATTCAAAATTCGAAGCAAATGTACGTCATAATGTCGTACTTTATCGGTCATGTCAAACGCCTTATTAACCCAGCAGCTGACGTCATTTGGAAAGCTAAATGACGGTCAAATGTCCCGTTTGGTCATATTCGAGACGTATATATAACGTCATTTGACGTTATGATCATCGTCATTCAGACGTTCTTTTTTGGTTAATTTTGGGATTCGCAGGCACACGCTCAGACGACTGCCATGCGATGCCACCTAATCCTATCCAATCCGATGCGATCCTGTCGATGTTGGTCAACTGTGTGACTTTCGCGAGAATTATAAAATATAAATAACAAGCATATTGAATTATTGACATATGGAGGCCCAATTTTGAAATATCTGCTATAACGTTGGCATTTCATAAGACATAAATAATAACTTATCTAGATTTTTTATTTCGAAAGTTCTTCTATTTTTTCTTGTGTTACATTGGTGACCAACAAATTACGTCATAATGACGTCATGTGTAGAACGACATAGCACCGTCCACTTAGTGACGTCCATAAGACGTCATTCTTGCGTCAACGACGTCTACCGACAGAAAATCACCAATTAAGTAGGTCATTATGACGTACGCTTGCTTCCTAGGAATATTTCAAAGACGTATTTGTGGAAACAAAACAGGACTTTTTCTTCAAATAAACATGTATCCTACTAGGGTTGACTTTGATATTTCAGGATTAGAGAACAAAAATAAATTTTAGTCATCGCTTTACTGTTTTTCAAAATAATCCCTATGAAGATCTAGACACTTCTGCATGCGTTTGAACCAATTGTCAAAGCACGTTTGCCACTCTGATCTCCCAATGTATTCTGAGTGCATCAACCGCTTCTGCAGATATCGAAAAACGTTGATCTATCAGTTTATTTTTCACGTACAGGAATAGAGAGAAGTCTTTCGGTGCCATGTCAGGACTATAAGGTGGATGACTCATTAAAGCGACGTTTTGAGTGCTCAAAAATGCAGTTGTTTGAGCCGATGTGTGCGAGCACGCATTGATCCGTCTTCGGTGGTTGAGTTTCCTCATTTCTTGGAAGACAACTGGCAAACAAATGGTTGTTTACCACTCAGAATTGACTATTCTGCGTTGTTCTAGTGGTACGGTTCCGAAAAAACAGACAACCATTTGCTTGAAAGTGCTTCGTGCGAGGACCACTTTTATTGGCTTTGGCTCATCTTGAAACACCCATACAGAGACTGCTGTTTACTTTCGGGCTCATACGCGTAAATCCACAATTCGTCACCTGTCACGATGTCATAGACGTCTTTCGAAGCACCGCAATGGTATTTTTTGAGAATTTCTTTCGACTAATCAACACGATCCTTTTTTTGAACGGTTGACATATTATGTGGGATCCAACGCGAACAAATTTTTTTGACAGTCAAATGTTCATACAATATTGAATGTATCACGAAACTCGTCTTGAAGCGAACTACGACCTCGATTGAATCCACCATACCATCGATAAACACTGACCATTGATGGAGCTTCATGACCAAAAATTGAATTATGTTTATCGATGCACTGTTGCTGAGTTGATCTACGTCGAAAGTTGTGAAAATTAATAGCACGAAAATGTTCACGATCCATTTTTTGGCCGAGGTGAATCTTTTTAGTTAGTTACTGTAATCAACACAAATAGTGCTCGTATGTCAAAACGTTCTGAGTGCGCATAACCTTAAAAACGTCAAAATTTACGATAGAGCTGTCAGTTGCCAGATTGCAACACTAGGGTTGTCCAATCTTGAAATGTTAAAGACAACCCTCGTAAAATGCCACTGTAAGTTAGGTAAAAAAAAGATGCATAGGAGAATGAAATGAGATTAAAAATTGTTTGATGAAAAGATGTTTTGTTAGTTTGATATTGATTACGATTTTCTGGAAGATGGTTAGTTGTATGAAAAAACTGCACGAGACCTAATTTTGGATAATTGGAATTAAGAGCTTTTGTTTTTAAACATAAAATTTGGGCCAATAAAAGTGTGGACACCACTCCAACTGCCCCGAAACTGGATTTACATAATTCTGAAAGCAATGAAAGTGGGTAAAGATAACTGGAAAAAATAAATAGTAATTAAACGTTTCACAAGACTTACCAAATACTTATCACGGGAGTATAGACACTGGTGTGTATGACGGAAAGTAAATACACAATTATTATTGGTATTCATTTGTATTCAGATATAGTACAAATCATTTCGGGAAAGATATGAGTCAAAATAATTTTTTAATTTTATTTTGTTTATTATCTTAAATTCGCGTTGTTATTGGGGCGCGTTGCAGATTTACCACCTAACTGATGTCATTTTGTCAAAAAAATATCATCCGCAGATGATATTCGACATTTCACGTTGTTGAATACCTATATATTCTTCATATATCACTGCCAGGACGCCATCATTATATTTTTGCTTGTAAATTAATTGCCCTATTTTTCGCAACTGAAGAATTAGATTAATTTAAGTCCGTTTTGACTGTAGTTATTTATGGAATATTTTCTAACCCAATTTCATTCAAAAAAAGATATTTTGATGCCAAATAGATTTCTTTAATGATATACAGGTTTATAACAGCCCCATGATTTGGTTTTATAATGATCCTCAGGAGGTTATTAAGAATCCTGCGAATAAGGCAAGCAGGTTTTATGCTTGCATTTCAAAATAGCCCTGAGAACCTTCATAGGAGTGGGTCCTCGTAGATTTATAGCAGCTTTAAGGAGGTTTTATGGATGTCGTTACAGCAAAACAGTTTTATCTATGCTGTGATTGTTATGGTCTTCAGAACCTTCTGAGGGTTATCACAAAACTGAAATTGTTACTTAGGGAAGCTTCTAATTGGAAAGATTACTGCATTTTTTTTGTGGAAAAGAGGCTATGTCGAAAAAGAGGATAAAAAAAGGAATTGCTAGAAGAAAGAAAATATCGCAGATGTGACCGCCAGTTCAACATTTTATGAGGGTTGAAATGTTGAAAAAAACAATTTTTTCTGTGTCGGGAAAAAAATTTGACATTTTATCTCTGTTGCCAGGTAACAAAATATAACTTTTCATGAAATTACTTTTTTCCCCGGGAAAAAAGTGAGTACTTTTTTCCCGGACATATTCACACATAGATAAAGGAAGATACTTGAGTTTAGAATATTTTATTGAACATAAGTTACATTTCCTTTATATTGAAAGTACAATTATTGAATGTGCATTGCATAAATGACATGTTCCTTGAACTATTCGGTACAATAGTCGGATTTTCTTGTGTTGAAATAATATTTTTGTCTTACATGGGCACAACTGCCGTTGATGTACCTGATCGCAAATCGGGTGTTATTTCAGCACTGCCACACGTTCTGAACACTTTATTAGCAATTTCTGTCCTGTGTGCCACCGATTCATCAACATAGCCCTCAGCGACCATTAATGACTTTCAACCGCCATGTTTCTTTAGTGTCATCAAATCTCCCCCAGATTCAACTAAAACTGTAGCAGACGATCTTCGAAATGAATGACCTGTATATGAGCTAGCATTTTCAAGTTGAAGAAAATTAGCTACTGTTTCAGGTACCTTATGAAACTGATTTTTACCCACAAACTGATTGATACACTTTCCATTGCGATATGCATAAAACAGGCGGCGATCCTTTGCTGCTGCTGGACGAAGGGCTATGTACATTCGGTAAAATTTAATATATTCTTCAGTTACTACAAATCTTCTGTTTACATTGTTCTTTGTTTGCTTCAGTTTCACAACTAATAACTTTCCCGTATCTTCGATATCATCTAATGTTACCTGGCTGATTTCACAAATTATACAAGCTCCTGCAATCCCAAATACAACAACAACCTTGGCCATTAAATAAACTTCATCGGGTGCATTATTTAAAAAATCGCAGCTTTCTTGGGCGTGTAACCTTTCCCATTTTATTTCAGAAATGTAATCAACTTGAAATATTTTGAAATGTCTACATTATTATTGGATCGTAACATGTTTTTAATCATTGAATAATTCGACTACACTGTTGATGGCTTTTGTTGTTGTGCCAGTTCCGAAAAATAAGCCAATAACACCGTCTCCGTGAAAAAACTGCATGTCTTTCTCATCTTCCATTCCATAAATCTTGAATACGCGGTTTCGTAAATTTTCCGCGATTTAGCTGGCAATAATTTTCGTGACGCTACTTTCGCTGCTTCTACCAACTCCGGTGGAGTCAGGGAAAACTCGGAATCAGACATTTTTCAACTTTATATTATTCAAAATAACTATTAAACAATTACTGAGTTCGCAATTTTCAAATCAAAGAATTAAACTGACAGATGTTTGATTACTTTGAAGTTTTCCTTAGCAACGCTGGTCTAATTGTCGCTATACGTACAACAGCTTACTAGTTTAAAAATTAAAATTTCATATCGATAATATTCTGACATCAATATATTGTGATAATATGTTTTTCTCACTATTGAATCGTCGTTTTTCCCGCCACAGAAAAAAATTGTGTATTATAAACGGAAAAAATATTAGATTTTAGCTCTTGGTTTTTTGTCTCCCTCCGCTTCGAGCTAAAATCTAATACTTTTGTCCCTTGTATAATAAATAACTATTTATATAATTACTGAATTATTCCCAAATCAATATAAATGCAGTTTTAAATTATTTCTAATTATGATAAAAAAAGTTTATCAAGAATAATTTTTTAATAATACATAATACCAGGGGGTGGTTTATAAGGGATGAAACATTTTGGCAAATTGTAATCTCATTCTAACAATAATTCAAATTTATTGTCGCAATTTTCAATTATTTCAAATTATAATAAACATCACTACATTTGAAAATTACTACCCCTTAGATGACGATTTACAGTGGTTGCATCTGTCTGAATAATCATAAACTCGTTTGAGAATGTCAAGTAGTCCAAAAATAATTAAATTTTAATTTTATTTTAACCAAATATTTGCCAAAATCTACGCTTTTTTAGTTTTTGCAATTAGGGGTTGTTCTCACCCGTTAAAAATAAAAAGCCTGGTTAGACACAGGTCAGATTTTTGGTATAGCTTGAATCCAAATTTTCGTAGGTAATACCACAACTGTATCAGTGATTATCGAAATAGCAATTCCTTTGAATTTGAGAATCAAATTGTGTTGCTTGGCAACCACACGAGCGCTTGCGAATTTGATTCGAAACCGAGAAGGAATTAACGATAATCGCCGATAACACAAGTTGTATTTGTTAAGATTATTTCATGAATAAAATCGAAACCATTTTTATTTATATACTGTTCAATTTAACTAGGAATATTATTCCCGCATTTAGTTCTGAAATTATGCAACTAACAAAACACTTACTTGATATTTCAAACATCCCTCTATTTCAGTTAACAATGACAGAGCGCATCATTCGTAGTTTCGTCATTGCATGTCTAGTCTACTGCTTCTCGCTCGAGGTTATGTTTTGATAACATTTTGATTTAGTGATTTGATTAATCAACGAGTATTCAAAATTTGTCGAAAATTGTGAAGTTGATATGAATTGATAGTGAGTGCTTATTTAGTTTTGGTCAAAGTTTGGTGTTGTGTCATTATAGCAGCTTGTTAGTGGTAAGTTTGTGTTTTGATAATAACCAATCAGGAATCGAACTACAAAATAGAAAACACATCATATACATATCCAGTAGCCAATCAAGAGCCGAACTACAAACACAAAACTTTCAACCAATCATATTTTAGCATAAGTGAAATAATCATCAAAATCGGTGTGGATTCTCAAAGTTCCACGGTTTTACAGTTTTTTACCGCTGATGACTGGAGTATAAGTACCTCTGAGACTTGCTGTATCCCCAGCCAGATGAGGGATAAAACAAATTTTGAATAAAATATTGCATGAACTCAAATCATTTTCAACACTAATATTGAAAATGAGAACGATATTTATTTGGAAATGTCAAATAACTAAAATTTTATCATTTCATAGGGGACAACCATGTTCTGGACTGAATCTTCGATATGTCTCAATTTAGTTCCTCCGAAAAAAAGGTAAATCACCCAGAGGAAAATGCTCATGAATCATTCATAATTTTTGTCGATTATTTCTGAATTCATTTCTTCCTAATTGTTGTGCAACAACAATGTTTGATTAATTATTCTCTGGATAAAATTGTTCCCTCAAAGAACTGACCTGAGGGTTCATTCTTTTCATTTTCAATTTCAAAGGGGATTACAGTCTTTACCATATTCCGATTTCGTTCCTTATGGATTCAAAATTAACTGGAGAGGAGATTGTTAATTTTCTCCATAATTAATTTTTGTTCATTAATAAAAGAAAATAAATAACCTAAGGAACTTAGAAATTTGATTGAAGTCGATACTGGCGTGGAGTTTACTTCAAAAAAGCCAAATCGAGGAATCCAAATTCAATTAATATCAGGAATATATGAAAAACCAGCCTGTCACATCATTCAGAAAATCAGTGGAGAAGTTGTTGCTCGACAAACTGATTATATTAAATATAAAAATTTTATTGTACTTTTCTTAGTCTTAAACAAAGCTAGAGGTTTTTCCCCTCAATATATAAAATATGCATACTAATTTTTATAATATACGAGGATATACTGAAAAATTATCAGCCTACTATAGAACCAAACAAAATTTCAATGTCAAAATATTTTATTACTCAACATATTCTCCTCTTAATTGAAAACATTTATTACAGCGAACCTGCAACGTCTCTAGACCTTTCAAAAAAAATGTTTCTTCGTGTTCTGCAAACCAGACCTCCACAGCTTTTATTACCTCCTCGTTGGAAGAAAATTTACGAAGTTTTAAACTTTTTTTCAGTTGAGGAAAGAGATGATAGTCGGACGAAGCCAAATCTGGTGAATAAGGGGGGTGTTCTAGTAATTCAAACCCTAAATCACAAATTTGTTGCATGGCAACATGAGATTTGTGTGCAGGAGCGTTGTCCTGCAAAAACAAAACACATTTGGATAGCTTTCCGCGTCTTTTCTATTAGATTTTTTCCCGTAGAGTTGTCGGTAATGTCGAATAGTTATCTCCAGTTATTGCTCTACCCTTATCCAAAAAATCAATCATGATTACTCCATGGCAATCCCAAAAAACTGAAGCAAGAACTTTTCCAGCAGATTTTTGGACACGAAACTTCTTAGGTCTTGGAGAACCGGAGTGTCGCCATTCCATCGATTGTTGCTATGTTTCTGCATCGTAGAAATGTACCCAAGTCTCATCTATAGAAACAATTCGGTTTAAGAAGTCTACATCGTTTTCAAATCGAGCACAGATCGAACGCGATGCTATTTAAATTGACGTGAACTATATGATGTACGCGGTCGTATGAAATATTCAGTGCTTCAGATATCCGTTTTAGCCCAATTCGACGGTCTGTTAAAATCATGTCATGAACTGCATCGATATTTTCGGGGACTGACACAGAAACTGGCCTTCCCGATCGGTCATCATCTTCAATGGAAAATTTACCTCTTTTGAAGCTTGCAGTCCAATTTTTCATGGTCGCATACGAAGGAAATTGATCACCAAGGGTATTAAGCATATCTTCGTGAATCTGCTCACCTCTTAACTCTCTTAAATACAGGTACTTCATGATGGCTCGATACTCCAATTTTTCGATTTTCACAATTTTGGTGGGCATATTTTTTCTTTTAATTTATTGCGTAACTCTGTGGTTTACTTTTTTGACGTCAAACTTTACACTGACACTTCTAATAAGTTATTGTTCGTTGCTATGGTAACGCAATATTTTGTTTATGCAGGGAACTGGTCTAGGCTAACTAGATATCAATACATCCTCGTTTGTTCATAACAAGTATGAAATATTATCGTTAGAAAATCGTAGAATTATGAACGATGAATTGAATCTGCATAAAATTCTGAATGAAAAAATTGATAGCCCTGATATTTTGAATAAAATAAACTTTTCTGTGCCATTACGATCATTAAGAAATCCAAATTTGTTTGATATCCCTTTCAAAAACACGAACTCTGCAAATAACTCACCAATTTGCAGAATGACTAAACATTTCAATATTTATTTCAATGAAAATGACATATTCAGTACATTATTCACAATATTCAAAAATTATATCAAACGGTTTTTTCTGAATGTTGATCCTAATGTGATATGAAACTTGTTAACTCTGTTAGGCTTATTGTTAATTGTTTAATGTTAAAAAATTTACTGACTTTTGCAGTTCACTTATGAAGTGAAATGAATATTATCATTATTTAGAATGTGAAATCTGTAAATGACTATTAAGTGGATACTGTTTTGGGCTTTTGCCTGTTGTATCCCAAACATAAATAAATAAATAAATAAATAAATAAATAAATAAATAAATAAATAAATAAATAAATAAATAAATAAATAAATAAATAAATAAATAAATAAATAAATAAATAAATAAATAAATAAATAAATAAATAAATAAATAAATAAATAAATAAATAAATAAATAAATAAATAAATAAATAAATAAATAAATAAATAAATAAATAAATAAATAAATAAATAAATAAATAAATAAATAAATAAATAAATAAATAAATAAATAAATAAATAAATAAATAAATAAATAAATAAATAAATAAATAAATAAATAAATAAATAAATAAATAAATAAATAAATAAATAAATAAATAAATAAATAAATAAATAAATAAATAAATAAATAAATAAATAAATAAATAAATAAATAAATAAATAAATAAATAAATAAATAAATAAATAAATAAATAAATAAATAAATAAATAAATAAATAAATAAATAAATAAATAAATAAATAAATAAATAAATAAATAAATAAATAAATAAATAAATAAATAAATAAATAAATAAATAAATAAATAAATAAATAAATAAATAAATAAATCAATGAATGAATGAATGAATGAATGAATGAATGAATGAATGAATGAATGAATGAATGAATGAATGAATGAATGAATGAATGAATGAATGAATGAATGAATGAATGAATGAATGAATGAATGAATGAATGAATGAATGAATGAATGAATGAATGAATGAATGAATGAATGAATGAATGAATGAATGAATGAATGAATGAATGAATGAATGAATGAATGAATGAATGAATGAATGAATGAATGAATGAATGAATGAATGAATGAATGAATGAATGAATGAATGAATGAATGAATGAATGAATGAATGAATGAATGAATGAATGAATGAATGAATGAATGAATGAATGAATGAATGAATAAATAAATAAATAAATAAATAAATAAATAAATAAATAAATAAATAAATAAATAAATAAATAAATAAATAAATAAATAAATAAATAAATAAATAAATAAATAAATAAATAAATAAATAAATAAATAAATAAATAAATAAATAAATAAATAAATAAATAAATAAATAAATAAATAAATAAATAAATAAATAAATAAATAAATAAATAAATAAATAAATAAATAAATAAATAAATAAATAAATAAATAAATAAATAAATAAATAAATAAATAAATAAATAAATAAATAAATAAATAAATAAATAAATAAATAAATAAATAAATAAATAAATAAATAAATAAATAAATAAATAAATAAATAAATAAATAAATAAATAAATAAATAAATAAATAAATAAATAAATAAATAAATAAATAAATAAATAAATAAATAAATAAATAAATAAATAAATAAATAAATAAATAAATAAATAAATAAATAAATAAATAAATAAATAAATAAATAAATAAATAAATAAATAAATAAATAAATAAATAAATAAATAAATAAATAAATAAATAAATAAATAAATAAATAAATAAATAAATAAATAAATAAATAAATAAATAAATAAATAAATAAATAAATAAATAAATAAATAAATAAATAAATAAATAAATAAATAAATAAATAAATAAATAAATAAATAAATAAATAAATAAATAAATAAATAAATAAATAAATAAATAAATAAATAAATAAATAAATAAATAAATAAATAAATAAATAAATAAATAAATAAATAAATAAATAAATAAATAAATAAATAAATAAATAAATAAATAAATAAATAAATAAATAAATAAATAAATAAATAAATAAATAAATAAATAAATAAATAAATAAATAAATAAATAAATAAATAAATAAATAAATAAATAAATAAATAAATAAATAAATAAATAAATAAATAAATAAATAAATAAATAAATAAATAAATAAATAAATAAATAAATAAATAAATAAATAAATAAATAAATAAATAAATAAATAAATAAATAAATAAATAAATAAATAAATAAATAAATAAATAAATAAATAAATAAATAAATAAATAAATAAATAAATAAATAAATAAATAAATAAATAAATAAATAAATAAATAAATAAATAAATAAATAAATAAATAAATAAATAAATAAATAAATAAATAAATAAATAAATAAATAAATAAATAAATAAATAAATAAATAAATAAATAAATAAATAAATAAATAAATAAATAAATAAATAAATAAATAAATAAATAAATAAATAAATAAATAAATAAATAAATAAATAAATAAATAAATAAATAAATAAATAAATAAATAAATAAATAAATAAATAAATAAATAAATAAATAAATAAATAAATAAATAAATAAATAAATAAATAAATAAATAAATAAATAAATAAATAAATAAATAAATAAATAAATAAATAAATAAATAAATAAATAAATAAATAAATAAATAAATAAATAAATAAATAAATAAATAAATAAATAAATAAATAAATAAATAAATAAATAAATAAATAAATAAATAAATAAATAAATAAATAAATAAATAAATAAATAAATAAATAAATAAATAAATAAATAAATAAATAAATAAATAAATAAATAAATAAATAAATAAATAAATAAATAAATAAATAAATAAATAAATAAATAAATAAATAAATAAATAAATAAATAAATAAATAAATAAATAAATAAATAAATAAATAAATAAATAAATAAATAAATAAATAAATAAATAAATAAATAAATAAATAAATAAATAAATAAATAAATAAATAAATAAATAAATAAATAAATAAATAAATAAATAAATAAATAAATAAATAAATAAATAAATAAATAAATAAATAAATAAATAAATAAATAAATAAATAAATAAATAAATAAATAAATAAATAAATAAATAAATAAATAAATAAATAAATAAATAAATAAATAAATAAATAAATAAATAAATAAATAAATAAATAAATAAATAAATAAATAAATAAATAAATAAATAAATAAATAAATAAATAAATAAATAAATAAATAAATAAATAAATAAATAAATAAATAAATAAATAAATAAATAAATAAATAAATAAATAAATAAATAAATAAATAAATAAATAAATAAATAAATAAATAAATAAATAAATAAATAAATAAATAAATAAATAAATAAATAAATAAATAAATAAATAAATAAATAAATAAATAAATAAATAAATAAATAAATAAATAAATAAATAAATAAATAAATAAATAAATAAATAAATAAATAAATAAATAAATAAATAAATAAATAAATAAATAAATAAATAAATAAATAAATAAATAAATAAATAAATAAATAAATAAATAAATAAATAAATAAATAAATAAATAAATAAATAAATAAATAAATAAATAAATAAATAAATAAATAAATAAATAAATAAATAAATAAATAAATAAATAAATAAATAAATAAATAAATAAATAAATAAATAAATAAATAAATAAATAAATAAATAAATAAATAAATAAATAAATAAATAAATAAATAAATAAATAAATAAATAAATAAATAAATAAATAAATAAATAAATAAATAAATAAATAAATAAATAAATAAATAAATAAATAAATAAATAAATAAATAAATAAATAAATAAATAAATAAATAAATAAATAAATAAATAAATAAATAAATAAATAAATAAATAAATAAATAAATAAATAAATAAATAAATAAATAAATAAATAAATAAATAAATAAATAAATAAATAAATAAATAAATAAATAAATAAATAAATAAATAAATAAATAAATAAATAAATAAATAAATAAATTAATTAATTAATAAATAAATAGTTTGTTAGTTAGTTTGTTAATAAAACCCCAGTTTTTGACCCAGAAAAATCGCTTTGTGGAATTTTTTATACAAGCAATAGTAAAAAAAACTCTTTTGTTTTTTGGGAATATCTAAAAGAATATTCAAGGTATCGTTTTACAGTCAATGGAACTTTTGTAGATATTCATATTACAAAATGGATTTTCATACGACCGGATCTGTCCATTTTTTGCTGAGAAAATCCGGGAAAGCCTTGAAAAAGTGACAATTTTTCATAAATTCATAATTTTAAAAAATCTGAAGCTGGATAAACAATATTGAACAATAAGAAACTGATAGATGATAATGTGTAGTTTAACTGTGCGCAAGATGATTTCTGTTCGATGAACAATCACGTTATAAACAATTTAAGGGCACATCTTGCAAGATGCGCCAATTCAAGAAAAATCGTCGTATTCTAATTCTGTATTCGGTATCTGGAAGTTCGAAGTCACCCGATGTCGCACTGAAGTTAACTCGAGTTGAGTTCGGGCAACTTCGGGTGCACTTTGAAGCATTTAAAGTAACTTCCGCTGACATTTTCAACATATTTCTCACCTCTCATGTGAAAATCCAAAATATACAAATTGTAGATATTGATTTCTACTTCCAAATGCCGTTCACAGTATTTGAATAAGATAATTTCCCTTAAATCGGCACATTCAGAAATATTTGTCCTTGAATTGTTCATAACGCGATTGCGCAAAAACTACACATTGAACAGAAACCATCTTGCGCACAGTTGAACCATATTCTATTATCTATCAGTTCCCGTATTATTGTTTGTCCAGCTTCAGATTTATAAAAATTAGGAGTTTTTGAAAAATGGTCTCTTTTTCGAAGTTTTCCCGGATTTTCTCAGTGAAAAATGCACCGATCTGGTGGTATAAAAAACTATTTTGTAGGTTTTATAATTCTCTAGAAGAGTTCTATTAACTGTTAAACGATTCCTCCAATAATTTTTGAATTATTCGCAAAAATAAAAAGAAAAATTAATTTTATTCAATAATTCTTGTTTAAAGAATTCTACAAACTGATTTTGCTGGGGCGAAAACCGGGGTTTTCATTTACAAACTATATTATAAAAAGAAGTATAGAATAGAATAGAATTTATGTGACCAAGTTACAATTATGTTTTTGGCAAGTCAATCAGGTACAAAACGTTAATTAAAACTTATTTAAAAATACACCTAAAATATCACAAACATAACAATATTTAAAATCGAAACAAGAACATGACTTATTGTCGGAATTAGAGTCAGGACACAAGATTGAGAAGTGGGGGCGCTCTCAGATATTCGTCGATAGAGTGAAAACAGTGGAACAGTAAGTGTCGTTTTAGTTTTAATTTGAAACAATTGTAATTGAGCATCTTGAACTCTTGAGGCAAAAAATTGTAGAGTCTAACATTCAGAGAATTCATTTGACATTTGTTTAGCTTATATCGGGAAGGTCTTATGTCGTGCTCTGCTCGAGTTGGTTAATCGTGAAAATCAGAATTAGAACAAAAATTATTTTCATTTCTATGAATTTCTAGAAGAGTATTATGAATGAATAAGGAAGGTGCAGGCATAATAGCAAGATTTTTGAAGAATTGTTGACATGTTCCCTGTAACCAGCACCATCAATGATTCTTATTGCTCTTTTCTGCATGTCAAAGACTTTACATGAGTGAACAGAGTTTCCCCATAACAGTATGCCGTAATTAATATGTGTGTGTGGAAGAAAGAGAAATAACACGACCGTACAGTGTTGTCGCAGAGTTGATTTTTCAAATTGCGCAAAAGAAATATTGACTTTATAATTTATGACATAACTGTTCTATATGTGATGACCATGATAGTCTATCATCGATAAGTACTCCGATTAGCTTGACATTCTTTTCATTGCCTGCAATTTCTTTATCGAAAATCATTTTTTGTATTTTATTGTTGTTTAATTTGGGGTTATTTACACCAGTTCTGTGCCCTATTCAAAGAACCAGCCATGGTATTTAAAAGACTATCTGCATGAGTGGAAGAGTGTATTAATGTCGTGTCATCGGCGTAAGCAATGCATTTATTATGGTAAATGAAGTGAAAGAGATCGTTCACGTAGATAATGAAGAGTGACGGACCAAGAACTGATCCCTGAGGTACCCCATGTGGAATAGTTTGAAAGTCAAAACATGTCTCATTTATATATACCGTAAAATGGGGTGAAACGCAACTATTGTACCAATCGCAACAGTTTTCAGGAAAACAACCTTATATTTTTTTCACCACTCTGTATGCTTTTCAGGCGGTTGAAATATTTTTTGTATATATATGGGAACTTTACCTAATACATGAAGCACAAAAACCAAATTTCTGAAAGAATAATGTTTGAGGTTATAATATTTTGTCCCTGAAAAAACTTTATCTGACAAACTTTCTTAACATTTGAATTTGAGGTAAAGCTCGATAACACATGCCTTTGATACATTTCTACTTATAATTTTTAAACTTGGCAACACCAAAACTAAAATGCCTGGAATCTATGAATTTTTAAATTTGATTGGTCACAAATGGCGGAAAAGTGGGGTCAAATGCAACAACAGGTTAACGCTTGTCGGTCCGCCGCATATCACGGAGTTTTGTTTTTCGCTTAGTGACAAAGATGCCTCGTGAGTATAAGCGTGATCCGAGGGCTAAACCTTGCCGTAGGGTGTCAGAAGATGTTTACAAAAAAGCGATTGAGGAAGTTCAAAATGGTGTTTCACTTAGAGTAGCAGCAGCTAAATATAAAATTGATTATACAGTATTGTGTAGACGCAAAAACAAAGAAGAAAGGGGTGAAAAGTGTCTTTCCAAAGGTGGTCAAACTGTGTTGTCTGCAGAAGTTGAGCTCCAAATTGTAAACAGATTAGTTCAGTGCTCCGAATGGGGACAACCATTAGATTTATATGATCTGAGAGTTATAGTGAAAAATTATCTGGACAAAATCGGCCGACGAGTTGAACGGTTTCAAAACAATATGCCGGGGATGGAGTTTGCTTTGGGTTTCGTTAAGCGTCACAAAGAAAGACTCTCGATGAGGTTCTGTCAAAACATTAAAAGTTCAAGGGCTGGACTAACTACTGAACAAGTCAGGTGTTATTTTGAAAATCTTCGAAACTCAATAGATGGTGTCAGTCCGTCCAATATCGTCAATTACGACGAAACCAATTTGACTGACGACCCAGGTCGAAAAAGAGTAATTTCAAAACGGGGAAAGAAATACCCGGAAAGGGTAATGAACCACAGTAAGTCGGCCACCTCCCTTATGTTTGCAGCCGCAGCAGACGGAACAATTTTACCTCCTTTCGTGGTGTATAAGGCCAAACATATGTATGAAACTTGGAAGATAGGAGGGCCACGAGGTGCTCGTTTCAGTTCAACCCCTTCTGGATGGTTCGACAGCAACTGCTTCCAGGATTGGATTGAAACCATTGCCATTCCGTATTTTCGAAACTTGCCCGGAAAAAAAGTGTTAATAGGGGACAATCTCTCTTCGCACACCTCTTTGGAAGCTGTAGAAAGATGTGAAGAGCACAACATATCATTCGTGTTTCTACCAGCGAATTCCAGCCACATGACTCAGCCTTTGGATGTGGCTTTTTTTCGCCCATTTAAGGAGACTTGGCGTAAGATATTAACCGACTGGAAAAGAGGCCCGGACCGAAGAGAATCGAGCATCGCAAAGACCACATTTCCTCATCTGCTTAAATTATTGTTGGAAGCCATTAAACCAAATGCGGCAAAAAATGTTAGGTCGGGTTTTCGAAAATGTGGAATTGTTCCAATAAATCCATATGAAATATTATCAAGACTACCATCAGATTCACAAGTTCCTGAAAATGATGCGGAAGCTTTAACAGATTCTGTAGTTGATATTTTGAAAGAACTAAGATACGAGAATCTCCCTAAACCAAGGCAACAGCGAAAAAAAGTTAACATTTTACCAGGGCGAAGTGTAGCAGGAACAGATTTTAATGAAACCAAATGTAGTGATTCCAATGAAGAAGATGATCAAATGGAAGATCATATGGAAGATGACGAAGAAAGTCTCCCTGATTTTTCTCAAGGACCAAGCACCAGTAGTGTCAATGAACACCTTTGCCCCATTGAGTGTTTTGTTACCAAGAACGGTAAAACGTTTGAAGGTGTATTTCCAGTTACTATTCAGTCTATAAAAATAGACGATTGGATATTGGTTGAATTTTTTAGTCAGAAATACATTGGTAGAGTTCAATCCATCGATGAAAATTACACCGCAAATTTTCTTCGGGTGATGCCTTCGATGAAAAGACCTCCAAATAAAACATATTTTGTTTATCCAGACATTCCAGATCTGACCGAATTCAGTTTCAACCAAATTATTGGCAAAGTTAAGGACCCTGAAAAGGGCCGAAGAGGCATTTTGATATTTCAAGTGGACGTCACCAAGTGGAAGTAACTTTTGTACCTATACCTATGTGTTTTTTTAAGAAAATGAATATTTTGTTTTGAATAAAAAAATTTTTGTTTATTTATAAATGTTCCCCTTGAATATACGAAGTTAATTTATTTTGTAGTGCACAATGTTTTTTTATATATAAAATGTGTTGCCTTCCACCTCTTAGACAGTTTATTTATAAATTTTCACTTTTAAATATATGAAGTTAATTTTTTTTTAGTGTACAATGTTTTTTAAAATATAAGATGTGTTGTCTTCCACCTCTTAGACAGTGTGAAAGCCAAAACACGTAAAATCGAGAGGTGTTGTTATTCACACCGGATGTAAGGTGAATCGCAACACACCCTATTTTTTTAAAAAAAGGGCATTTACAAAAAAAATTGAAAAATTTCGATTTGCAGGGATGAGGGTGAAGTTAAGAAAAGAGTTTTGCGCTAAGAACAAGTTTTCTAAGTCAAACCGTTTTGAAGTTGTACAACCGGAAATGTTGAATATTGTTGTTATTCACCCCATTTTACGGTACTGCTTGTTTTCTTTCACTCAGGTAGGACTGTATCAAATCGATAGATACACCTCTGACGCCATAAAAGTGCCGTTTATCAACTAGAGTGGAGTGAGAGACACAGTCGAAGGCCCTTGATAGATCACATAGAGTAATGGAATTATTCTTGCCTTCATCCAAGCCTTCGACTATCTCACTCACGATTTTGAAAACAGCATGTGTGGTGCTGCATTTTGTTCTAAAATCAAATTGACAGCAGTTGAGAAATGTATTAGATTCAAAATATTTCATACATCTCTGCTTCAGTATAATCTCAAAAACTTTGGAAAAAATGGGAACTATAGATATTGGGCGATAGTTTGATAGTTGAGTAGCATCCCCTTTTTTGAATATCGGTAGGGTAAATGCGTATAAGAGTACGCATGAGTATAAGAGTACGCACGCTTTTTTTTAATATATACCGCCACCAATTAAATAGTCTAAGCAGTCAGTTATATTCCAAATAGCATGCAACAATAGAGGCAGAAGTGGAAATCTACATTACCGGCACACCTGTTATAACAAATAGCTGATGATGTTTACGAGGGTTGACGATCTAGTTTCTGGTGCTTGGTTTTTCGTGTTTTGCCAGGTGAGAGTACCGGTGCTTTAGAGTAGTGACCGTTCTTGTATGATTTTTTATAATATTGTTATTATTCATGTAGGTAAAAATTAAACAGAAACATGTTATTATAGAAGATATTAACTAAAATCTAAAATTTTACACATATGCACAAGAGTACGCAGTGGGAAAAGCATAAGAGTACGCAGGACGTGCTCTTATACTTCGTAGTGCGTACTCTTATGCGAAAGATTGCTGTAGTGAATCTAGTATAGAAATCGAAGTTTTTTTTTTTTGTAGAATACTAATTTCGGAATATGAGCTTTTATAAAAGAAAAAGCGAGCGAAAGCTAGTGTTTACGGAAAGAATTTTAGAGGAGATTAAGCGGAAAATCACAGAAGGATTTAGTAAAAGAAGTATAGCTAAGGAAATGGGCATAAATGAAGCAACACTAAGAAAATGGTTAGAAGCTGGAACCATCCCAAGCTCTTTAGGACGATTCAAAACAGATATTGCTGCAGACATGGTAGCTAATTAAGCACAACAAGTACGTGACTTGGATCTACGTTTTTATGGTAAAACCAAGACAGATATGAAAATCGCGGCTTACAAGTTTGCTGAAGCAAACAAAATTCAGCACAGGTTTAACAATGTCAAAAAAATGGCAGGCGAGTCGTAGATAAAAGGGTTTTGTCGACGACACAAAAGAACACTTCGACAGCCAGAGAAATGTTCAATGGGTCGAATAATCGGTTTCAATAAAGTTCAAGTCTTTCTTTTTTTTTTTAATCTCAAGACCCTTTATGAAAAAAGAAAATACTCTCCAAACTCCATTTACAATATGGACGAAACAGGTATATCGACAGTGTCTAATAAACTACCGAAGTAGCTAGAGCAGACCGGGGAAAGCTCGTTACAGCTGTATGTTGCTTCAGTGCCATAGGGACATATATCCTTCCAGCTATGATATTTCCCAGAAAAAGGATGAAGGATGAGCTCTTTCCAAATGCACCTACTGGTATATTCCAAATGATATCGGATTCTGCGTTTATTAACAAAGATTTATTTTGCTAATTGTTGCAACATTTCAAAAACTACGGCAAGCCAAGTTCAGAAAATCCAATACTTTTGATCCTTGACAACCATTCCTCATATCGTGACTTAGAAGACATAGAGTTCTACAGGACAAATCACATAGATTTATTCTCCTTACCACCTCATGCAAGCCACAGAAGGCAACCGCTGGATGTTGGTTTATTTGGTCCATTAAAGGGTGGTTACAGCAGGTAGTGTGATAAATGGATGGCAAGTAATCCGAGAAAAGTAATGACACAGAAACAAGTTGCCGGACTGTTTAACTATGCTTACACCAGCATTTCTAATATTGAAAAATCCGAGAACTCATTCATAGCTTTCGAAATCTATCCCTACAATCCAGATCAGTTTAACAACAATGACTTTGCACCCTTTTGTGTGACAGACGCACTCATTAATACAGAGAATGTCCATCCCAATGAATAAATCGCGGGAGAAGTAGAAGAGCCCGAATCCTCTACCGATGGAGAAGTGGAAGAGCCCGAATCGTGTACCGATGAAGAAGTGAAAGAACCCGAATCCTCTACCGATGGAGAAGTGGAAGAGCCCGTATCCTCTACTGGTGAAGAAGTGGAAGAGCCCGAATCCTCTACCCTGGGAGAAGTGGAAGAGCCCCAATTCTCTACCGTGGAAGAAATGGACGATACCAAATCCACTGAGAGTATTCAATTACAGGCTAGATATTGCCAATCTTGATATAGTATGTGAAGATGGGATACTTCTACCAAATAATTTGTAAAATTTTGAAGAAGAGGCTTCAAATCGGTCAGTTGCGCTTCCTCAATTTTACCTTTGCCGCAAATAAAAGAAAAACCAAATCGTCGCAAATCCAGATCACAAAAGTCTGAAATACTGTCCAGTACGCCATTCGAAGAAGAACTTGAAGAACTTAATAAGATAAAAAAGGTAAAGAAGAGAAGAAGATTGTAGCAGCAAAACGAAAATAAGTTGCTAGTCGTTCAAATGTCAGAAATTAAAGAAGTTGCCAAAAATTAAAAATAAATGTGACGAAAACGAAAAGGATGTACGTTGTCCAGGATGTGCAGACTTGTACTCAGAATCTTTGGAGGATGACGACTGGATTATGTGTTCTTCCTGTAACGGTTGGTGGCATGAATCTTGCACCACGTATATAATGGGCGCCTTTGTTTGTTTTAACTGTCCAGAGTGACATGGTATATTTAGTATTTTTCACAAGATGGTTTTTCAATTGTTTTTGAATGTTTTGAGTTTTTATTGATAACATTAAACTTTTTTAAATGAAATTTTGTCGTCTTACTAGCAATTACCTAAATATGGTCTAACCCTTTTCTATATCAAGATAGGGTACGTAATCTTAAATGCCAGGATGCGTACTCTTATAAACGTCCGTGTATAAGAGCACTCATTCGCAAAGTTGTGAAAAAATATAAATATCTCATTTTTCTGAAATAATTTAAGGCGTAGCCTGTTCGAAACATGTTTGGTGATAATAACTTTCGATTATGAAATAACAAAGATTATATAGTGACCGGCAGAAAGTACGCATCATATGGGAATTTTTTTTATTAATAAATTTTGACAAATATTGATATTTGCAATCGCTTCTGCATCAAAAGAAACCCCAAAAGACGTTGTACAGTGCCGTTCGTCTTTTCGAGGTTGGCGGGAAATTTAAAAAATTTGAAAATTATTTCTCAAAACACGCTTGTTTGTGAAAATATCGAGAAATGTTAATGAGAAAAGTTGTTCAGATTGACATTTTATAGCTATGTACAAGTTTTGAAAAAGATCTGAGATAAAAAAATAAAAATCAATTTTTTGCCACAAAAAAAAATCTTTTTGGAAACATACATTTCTGACGAAGAAACTCATTAGTAAAGCCAACACTAATATTTCAAATAATGTTTTGTGAAGATTCGCAAGCTATTCCTATTTTATTCGGAGAAAATTTGAAATCTGTGATTTTGCAGTGTGATCAGCTGCTTCATAAGAAGTCACTGAAATATCTACAGGACATATTAAGAATTTCAAATTGAAATTGTGTAGATACTTGGTTCTTAATTAATAATAAAAAGTATCGGAATTATAATGTCCTGTAGATATTTCAGTGACTTCTTATGAAGCAGCTGATCACACTGCAAAATCACAGATTTCAAATTTTCTCCGAATAAAATAGGAATAGCTTGCGAATCTTCACAAAACATTATTTGAAATATTAGTGTTGGCTTTACTAATGAGTTTCTTCGTCAAAAATGTATGTTTCCAAAAAGATTTTTTTTTGTGGCAAAAAATTGATTTTTATTTTTTTATCTCAGATCTTTTTCAAAACTTGTACATAGCTATAAAATGTCAATCTGAACAACTTTTCTTATTAACATTTCTCGATATTTTCACAAACAAGTGTGTTTTGAGAAATAATTTTCAATTTTTTTAAATTTCCCGCCAACCTCGAAAAGACGAACGGCACTGTACAACGTCTTTTGGGGTTTCTTTTGATGCAGAAGCGATTGCAAGTATCAATATTTGTCAAAATTTATTAATAAAAAAAATTCCCATATGATGCGTACTTTCTGCCGGTCACTGTATATTCGCGTGGAATTGAAAAATTATTTTAGGTTTTCTACTAAGTGCGTACTCTTATACGCATTGACCCTGTTACTTTCGCAACTTTTAATACATCAGGAAATTATCCTTTTGAAATGCATGCATTGAAAAGAGTAACAAGCGGATCGATAATCAGGTCCAAAATTTAGTTTTAGAAGTTCACTGCTCATCCCATATACGTCAGTACACTTCGAAGTTACGTACTGCATCAATGATTTCATGACTTGTCAACGGCTCTAGAAAAGAGGATGAACACGGTGTAGGCAGACCCTGTAGAAAATCATTTGTATCAACGTTATCCTTATTGATTGTCTCGGTCAGGTTTCCTGCGATGGTACAAAAATAATCATTGAAGGCATTTGCCGGTATAGCAGGGTCAGGTGTACATTTCTTAGATTTATATGCCGTTTGCGTCTTTAATTTTGTGTGAAAAGAGCCTTCTATTTTTATCTACAGCTTGTCCTAACTCTAAAATGTTGTTATGAAATATTGTTATTATGAACTTATGTTGATTTAGGCAATTTATTATTGAATTAGTGAATAATCAATTTTTCAAATTCAAATTTTCTTCGAGTTTTGAGGATTTTGGTTCAATTCTATTCAAAATTAGTTTGTAGGGTTTTCTGGGATTAGAAGGTACTCGATGGAGGTACTCGCGAACGCTCAGCAGAGCTCGCGTTCACCTTCGAGTACTCGCAGCACTCGTGTAAGGCGCACACTTCTTCACAATGTTAATTTTCACTGCGATTTTTATTGCGACCGTCATTTCTGTGACACACTGTATACGGAAGGGCGGGCGAACATATCAAAATTATGACAGTGCCTTGTCGCAGAACACCGAACTGTAATATTCTGTAGACAAAAATAGAGATGTGCTGCTGGCCTACAGGAAAAATATCTGGATTCCAATTAGAGATCGTATGGACACTTTTGCAACACAACTCGTACCTGTCATCAAGAAAGATATATGAGATCCAGCCGAGCGGAGAAAATATCACAGGAAATAAATGAGGAAATGCTGCCATGTATCAGATGTGATCATTCAAGTTCCATGTCCCGCGGAGAAGTCTGTCGACGAAAGAACCTGGTCCAATACAAAAAACTAATTACTTTAGGAATTATTTGTTTTTCGTAATCCGATACTGTTACTTTGATTTAACGGTAATCAGATGACAATTGAAAAGTTAATGTTGACAGCCTCCGTCCTTTAAGATTTTTCAATAGCCGACGGCCGTTAATAAATCACTTGTTTTTTCCAAAACTTTATTGTGCTTACAATAACGATAAATTTATGAATTGGAAAAGTAATTTGACAATTGCTATTATTTGAAATTTCTATTCCATCGATGAGAGATTTGCCATCTATAGCACCAGTATTCGAACTTGTTATCGGTGTGGCCTCATTACTATGAAATAGTTGTCTCGTTATCTTCATTCTCTTTGAAAATGAATTTTCAATGTAAGACTCCGTCACCGCAGTAGATAGTAGATCGCCACCATTTTCTACAAGCATATTAACCAAGGATCTGCGGAACGAGTGCCCTACGTAGAGCTGAGGATTTTCCAATTTTAAAAATGCTGCCAATTTCTTTGGAACAGCTCCTATAGTATAAATGCCCATGACTTGTTTTACTCATTTACCAATGAAGAATCGCCGATTTTCCAAATTTGAAGGCCGCAAATCAACGTATTTCTGGTATAAACCATAGGCATCAGAAGGAAGTCCTTCTTTGGAAATGACAAATACTCTGATACTAGTACTTTCAAAATCATTCACAGTCAGCTTAACGAGTTTGTCGTGTCTTCTGGCGCCAAAAATACTACACATTAACACAACCTTTTCAAGCAACCATATATGATCATCTGCCTCCAACAAAAACTTAATTACTTCTTCTTCAGACAAAACTTTTGCTTTCTTTGGTGTGTATCCATCAGACTTTCGTCCCAAGAACAAAAATAATTTTCCAAATCTGAAAATACCATTTCTGTAGGTGATACTCAATGTTGTCATAAACTTTCGAAACAAGTTTCAACATTGAAATCTTGGTCCACAGCGAGTTAGGAGAATAAACCTCTGATTTTCCTTTCGTATAGGCTAATAATACATTTTCATTAACTTCCTCTACATTATTGCTTTTACGTCACTCTTTTCAAATTTTTCATATTCTCGCTGCACATGATTCTCCCAATTTATCTAAAGAAAATACCACGCACACATCCTATGGAGAAAGTCTTTCAGTGAAAATGACTGGACTTTTGATATGTTGCAGCTGAAACCATTCTGAGTAAAAGTCTCTATTGGCCCAACTCGATCATATGAGTAGATTCGTTGCTTGAGGGCGACAAATCATTAATTTTGTTATTTTTGAAGAGATTCAGCTGAATAAACAAATATCAGTAGGTATCTACGAAAGTGTAGAAGGGCCACAACTAATTTTATTTTTATTTCGAAATAAATTCCGACTTGCAACTCGGAATTCCGACTTGCAAGTCGGAATTCCGACTTCCATCTCGGAATTCCGACTTGCAAGTCGGAATTCCAACATGCAACTCGGAATTCCGACTTGCAACTCGGAATTCCGACTTGCAACTCGGAATTCCGACTTGCATCTCGGAATTCCGACTTGCATCTCGGAATTTGGATTCATATACAACTTTCTCTTTCGAATTGAATCTACTGTTTCGAATATGTTGATAATAATAATAATATAATATACAGGGTGTCCCACGAAGATTATGACAGGGAATATCTCGGAACTCGAAAGTAGTGGAGAATTGTAATTTCGGTCACGTGACATCAGATTCAAAATTATTAATGCGACAACCTGTATATTTTGGCATTTTTATGTTCCTCCTGATAAAACAATTTCAACGAATTGTCATACTTATAGTCTGAAACGATTTTTCCAAGAAATACAGGTACTTCAATATCCTTTGTCCCACGACGTTTTCAATTATAATAATTTGAATAATATAATATACCGGGTATCCCAGTGCTTTCAAACCAGCAAATATTTCAGCTATTTACAGAAAATAAAAATTTAAAATCCTTTTGTTGTACGAGATTGTAATCTCTTTCGTGCAGCATAGCAAAAACCACCCACTGCCAAACGATATATATCATAGAAGCTGGAATGGCATACAGAATTATGGGAAATGAAAAGACACAAATGAAACATTAATTTATAAACTCATCTGCGTTTTGATTAATACATTACACTACAGAAATTGTTCAAAATGTTTGCCAGCACTTGTCATAAATGCTTCAAGTCGCCGACTCAGTGCGGGAGTACAGGAAGCTATAATCATTTTCTGTATCAAATACTAAACATTTATTATTGTTGGAGTTTCGAGTACCACTCATTTCAAATATCCCTGTAGGAAAGAGTCCAGTGGCGTGAGATCTGGAGAACATGCAGCCCATCGAATAGAGCCACTATTTCCAATCCAACGGTCTTGAAAGATATTATTGAGGAAAGTAGTACCTATATTATGGTCATGTGCAGGAGCATCCATCATCTTGTTGCCACATTTGTTGTATTTCTTCGATTGAAGTATCTTTTAACAGTACAGGAATACAATTTTCCGAAAAAAATGCAGATCTATATGGCTGATGGGGACCGATGAGAAAATTGATTCCTCTTATCCAGTGAGAGTTGTATTGTGACCATGTCGTTTAACAGTGCCATTATAATGGCAAGATTTGATTGAGGAAGTTCGGATTGTCTTGGAATAAAATTTGAATGAGTGCAATGACTGCCATTCGTCTTTCGAAATATGTAGATCTGAGTCCTTGGTGTAAATGGATTTTGGAAAGATTATACCTGTACTTTTTGCAAATTCTTACTGATCCCTATATCCACCGCCAACGCACGAACCGAAATATGAGGATGTACTTAGGCGTAGGCCAAAACAATTACAAAATTTTCCTAGTCCTTAGTGATCCCGTTAGCATTGTGTTTTCTACATGAGAAAAAGTATTGCGACCTGGTTGACGACGACCAGGAAAGCGTTGCTTATACATCCTCACTGCGCACCTTTATTCTTGTGGCATTCACCAAAAGCTAAAATCATATCAACGTATTCGTTTGTAGTGAAGGTGAAAGGCATTCTGACATTTAACAACAGTATCACGACTGATAACAATTTGTGATCCAGATACTGTAAGAATAAAATAACACAAAAAAAGTTTACATTTTGTTGTCTATTTTTCTTTACCATCCTCTTTTTCTTGTCTCCACAATGTGGAACAATTAATTCAGCCAAATTAATACATTTTATTATTATGATTTATCGATGAATAAGACATAAAAACATGGGGGTGCAATTCAAAAAACTAAAGTTAGGGGTGATTCCTCGGAGACAATTTGCTATGGGGTGGATTTCTCTACACTATTTGGAAAGGCTTGTGGTCCCCTACGACACATAATTTTTCAAATTTGTTTCCTAAGTAAATAACTGGAATATCTGATGGCCTCAAAGCTCAGGGACAGAATTCCGAGATGCAAGTCGGAATTCCGACTTGCAAGTGGGAATTCTGAGTTGCAAGTCGGAATTCCGAGATGCAAGTCGGAATTCCGAGATGCAAGTCGGAATTCCGAGTTGCAAGTCGGAATTCCGAGTTGCAAGTCGTAATTCCGAGTTGCAAGTCGGAATTCCGAGTTGCAAGTTGGAATTCCGAGATGCAAGTCGGAATTCCGAGATGCAAATCGGAATTCCGAGAGGCAAGTCGGAATTCCGAGATGCAAGTCGGAATTCCGAGTTGCAAGTCGCAATTCCGAGTTGCAAGTCGGAATTTATTTCGTAATGAAAATAAAATTAGTTGTGGCCCTTCTACGCTTTCGTAGGTATCTCATTTATATCCAATATTCTGTGCGTCTGAGCATTCCTAAAATTCACGAGAAATATTTTTCCATATTACAGAATAAAAAGTCGCCACTCCTTTTCTACAGGTTTGTCAATAATATACTCAATTCTTCAGTGAATTAATTCGCCTAGGAGGTTATATAATAATTTAATTGATCGACCAAAATAAAGTGAAGCTATGAATACAGAGTGTTTGGAATAAGGAATGGTCTATATTACATTTACATATTGTTATTACTCCAAATCACGAATTTTATGATTTTTGAGTGAATTCGGGTAAATGAAAAACATTTACATATTATTATTTGTAATCGATAGTTGGTCAACTGAGCATTACTGAGATCGTGAATGATTCATCTATGAAACAAAAAAAAAAGTTTTTCTACAGGGTAGTTTCCAATATAATCAATTTTTAGGTGAAAGAATTCGCCTTCGAAAATATGAGTTGATTGAGTTAAGTATTATTGATGATCAATCAGAATAGACGTTGATCTCCCAAAACAAAATGCAAATGAAAATACATTGTGTTTCACTCAAGGAAGGCTCCATTCAATTTGAATAAGTAATTACTCATTTTGAAGATTAAATCATGAGTTCGTCCTCAACAGAGAGCTGAAGTGATCTCCTATCAACCTAACTACGTCGTAATTACCCAAAGGTTTGACTATAGAGGTCGCCAAATAATTAATTTTGTGTTTTTGCTTGCTATAAATTATGAATATACTTTGTGAGTCACTTAAATAAATATATCTGATGTTCTGAGGATATTGAGTATATTTCCGCCCACTATATATTTGAACTAAATGAACTTAGTTTACCCATCTGAATTCAAGGTGAATCCAATCATAGCTATGGGGTCATTGATTGAACACCCTAGATGAACGTATATTATTCATAATCTGTGCACGACACAAATATTGTTGCTTAAATTCTATTTTCAAAATATTATGATGGTCTGTTTTTCCGAACATTTTCTTTCTTTCTGCAATAACTTGACAAAACTGCAAAATTTTCGAAAAAAGGACAAACCACCGTAAGCGAAACGTTTTGATCAGTTTGATAGTAAGAAAATTTACAGGGTGGTCCATTTAAAAAATGGATGTTTTATGTTGCCCCGCTTTACAGGAAAACTTTGTATATTTCAAAATATTTTTATAACAAGCAACAAAGTGAACCATATACTAATGGGCAACCCTGTATGTAATATTGACCCTTCCGCATTTCAAACACTCTGTATTCATAGCTTCATTATATTTTGGTCGATCAACAAACCATTCTGATTGATCCTAAATGATAAACTGAATCAACTTGTAACATCGTAGGCCAATTCATTCACTGAAGAGTTAAGTGAGTTATTGACTATACCCTGTAGAAAAAAAAAGTTGCCCAATTTTTTTGTATAATGGAAAAGTATTTCTCACGGATTTTAGGAATGTCCAGGCGCACACAATATTGAATATAAATAAGATATTGCTATCTCTGTACTCAGCTGATATTCTCAAAAAATCACTGAAATAATGATTTGGCGCCCTCTAGCGTCGAATTTGGTAATACAATCGAGTTGGGTTAAAGGAGACTTTTAAACTGGATGACTGCAGCTACAACATATGGAAAATTCAGCTATTTTCATCGAAAGAGTTTTTCCCATAAGATGTGTGCGTGATCCTTTGATTTTGTTCCTCGATTTCTTCAATTTCTTCAATGGTCGTTATTAAAGCGAACTCGCGAACACAAATAACTAACGTTGTTTATGGTATTGTTGTGATATTGTTGAGCCATGACAACACGATGTTGGAATTTTTCTGTAGAATTACGAGGTACATGGTTTGTTATTTCCTCGGAATCAAAATGTAATCTTTCAGCGGGATTCCGAAAAATCTTGAACGACACACGGCCGATACGCAAATAACGGATTCGGTTGTTATAATCTTCTGCTGCGCCTCGGATCAAAATATTCAACCTCATCCGTTATTTGCTACATATCGGCCTTGTAACGTTAATAACTATATATCTGGTATCAACTTACTACAAGGAATCCGCACTTTTTATATGAAAGAAGGGCGTTCTGTCGAAAAACCTGTATTTTTTGTAATACTCGACACTCAACTTCTTGAACAAGAGTATCATTGGCACAATGCAATCCTATCAATAGTTTTTCGAGATACAGACTGTTCTATTTGGAAAGAGGTATCTATTCCACGAAACGTATCTCGAAAACAAAACAGATGAATCTCAGTTGAATGAAGGAGACATATTTTATAGACCTCCAGTCAAAACATGCATGAGAATGTTATTAAAAAATCTTCTTATGCATAAAATAATCTGAACACAGTGCTATTAGTGCCTTTGGGAAATTTTTGCCGGCCGATGTTTTACCCATGTTTACTACCATCACTACCCACATTATAGGCTATTCGACAAATACCTGTCAGAAATCTCCTCTCCTGGCTCATACCACAACGGGTATTGAATTATAACAAACTCAAATATGGCTCTCTGTACAGCACAAAATACTATAATAGATTTTATGAAACTTGTTTGCGGATTGAATTGTTAAAATTGTTATTTCCGTCAACCGATTGCACCCCTACGCGCAACCCTCGGAAGTCTTCGAGAGACTTGTGTGAGCTAGGGAAGACGCAGCCCTTACCTTTTAACGTGTGATGCCATGCACGAGACCGGTGAATCGGTGGATCGAACCCACGAACCCACGCTTGCGAGGCGAATGCTTTACCAGCCGACCACCACGGAATGGGACTATATTTTAACCCAACAGGATCCTCTTCGTGCCTTTCATGACCAGTTAACCTTTATATTCAATAAATCCTTTCCCTAGCAGAAAATCAAGCAGAAATCATGGTTGACTGAAGGAATGAAGATTTCGTCAAAAAATTTAAGATCTCTGTGTTATATAAAAAAAATGTACAAATGACGAAAGTTTCCATCGACACTACAATAACTATCGAAAAATGCTTAAAAAAGTTATTAGAAACGAGAAAAAAATTTACTATAAGAATAGAGTCAGATCGGCAAAAAATTAAGTGAATGAGAGCTGGTCGATAATGAATTATCTTAGGGGAAAATCTAGTAAGATGATTGATACTCCTTTGAACCCAAATGAATAGAATGAGTTCTACTGCACCAATGCAGAAAAGTTGAATGAAAGTCTAAGCCCGCGTCTATTTGACCCCTTGAAAAATCTGGAATCATTTGAGATAGATGACAATTTAATTTTGTACGACACGAACATTATGGAATTGCTGAAAATTCTCCATGAATTAAAAAACAAAAAACGCCAGGTATTGATGAGGTATCAGTTTCTATCATAGATAATCTTTCTGAAAATGCATTGAATACATTAGTAAAGTTTATTAATATATCGTTGCAAACTGGTACATTCCCCGACTTATTGAATACGTCAATTGTAATTCCTGTGCACAAAGGTGGTGACTTGGAAAATTCTTTTGATTCTCGCCCAATATTTATTATTTCAACAACAGCAAAACTCATGGAAAAAATTATTAAGGAAAATGAATGCAATTCTAAAATCTCATAACAAAATTAGCGCGAATCAGTTTGGATTCAAGAGTGATAAATATACCTATGATGCTATCTTCTCCGTCTTATACGAAGTCTATTCTGAAATCAGCAATGGAGAACTTGCTTCGTCGGTGTTTAGTGATCTATCGAAAGCTGTGATTGTGTAGACCATGAAACTTTGTTGGAAAGGGTCCATGTTTATGGCTTCAGAGAAATAACACTGTGCTGGTTTCTATTATATTCAACTGATCGATAGAAGATAGTGAAAACAACATCACACTTGCAAGAAATTGATGTGAATTTTGGAGTTCCGCAAGGATCAGTATTAGGTCCATTATAGTTCTTCTTATAAAGGGTGGGGCACCGAAAACGAAACAGATCGAATATCGTCCAATGTGTTGTGAAAAAAATGCAAAAACAAGTTAATTTTTAATTCAAGGGGGACATCATCCTATCATAACCTCAACTGTCATACCCCTACCCCCACCCTCTGGTCCCTATCACCCAAACAATTTGAATAGGGAAAGTAGTAAGTGTGACAAATCATTAGAATGGTAATTTCATAAGGAACTTTACCACCATGTCAATTTTCGCTACCTAACATTTTATTTTGGCGCTCTTTTGCGGGAAAAACAACTGTTCCGTATTCCGAATTATGATACTTCATTTGCAAGCTTCATTTTTCTGATGGACAAAACAAAATGACTGCTCCAAAATGGCGGACAAGATTTGCAATTATGGTCTGATTCGATTTAAAATTGATATGTGGTGGTTTTCAGGGTCGGATATTATGATTTGTTTGTCAGTGCAGAAAAACAAGATGGTGGCTCCCCGATAGCAGACGAAATTTGTAATTATGGTCTGATTCGAATCAAATTTAGAATGTGGGGATATTCAGGGTGGCATATCATGATTTGTTTTCAATGCAAAAAACCAAGATGGCGAACGAAATTTGTAATTGTGGTTCGATTCGATTCAAAATTGGCATATGGGGGTTTTACAAGAATCCAGTGTGACTAAAATTATTTAATCAAATTGATAAAAAAAGCTTTCATACAAATGCACTAAGAAGGAAATAATATATTTTTTAGATTTGTTACGAAGATTTTTCTGTGCTTAACTGAATCAATATTTTACTGCGCAAGAATACCTATTTTGTACTAACTATTTTGAATGTTTGCTGTTTACGCAGAGAATAACCCACGTCACACATCTTAAAAAAATTATATTTTTTTTTATCGCATTTGCTTAAAATCTTTTTATCAATTTTATTCATTTCTTCTCAGTTATGCCGAAAATCTGTAGCTAAAACCCCCACATTCCAATTTTAAATCGTATCGGACCATAATTGCAAATCTAATCTGCCATCCTAGAACTGCATTTTGTTTTTTTTCAACAAAAATTCCATAATGCATGGTCATCGCAATAATGAACATCTACCAAAGTTCAAGATAATCGGACAACTAAAAGGGGGTCAAAAGTCAGCTGCACTATTTGTCCCACACAAACATACATACTAACAAGCTTTTGAAAAATAAAAATTGGACATTGCATAAACTTACAAATTGAAAATCCTTGCATAAATTTAAAAACAATCATTTCAAAGTAGTAGTAATTCAATGTAGATGCTCAAAGTATTCGCCATGAGTATAGGTTGGTTTCGAAATGCTGACTGATGTTTTTGAGCAATCTATTCAAAATTTTCCAATTTGTAAGTTCATAAAATGTTAATTTCTTCAATTTTTGTTATGTTTTCGTGAATTGTTCACATTAGCTTCCAAATCAAATATCATAAGTTGGAATACGAAACAGTTGTTTTTCCCGCAAGAGGGCGCCAAAATGAAAAGTTAGGTAACGAACACTCACATGTCTGAATTCCTTATGGAATTACTTTTTCAATGCTGTGTCACACTTAGTACTTTTTCTATTCAAATTGTACGAGTGACCAAGGGGTGGGGAGAGTGGTTTGACAGTTGAGGTTATGATAGTCTTCCTCTTACTTTGAGGTAGCGCCACCTACATATATTTTCATTCATTTGCAATGTGATAACTTTTTTGGACATCCCTGTATCACGTTTTCTAGTGGAAAAATCGAATTCACGAATATTTTTGTGTGAACATTTTTTGTCATTAGAGGTCGCTGCGAGCAAATGTTTTCGAGATATTGGGATTTGAAATAATCGATGAAAGTGATTTTGGATAACAAGAAGTTAAAATTCAAAATTAATTCAGTTAGTTAAGGAAATTAGTTGTCCTTCAATTTCAATTTGAAATAGGAATCTGGTGTCACAATTACAATTACAATTTAATAATAATAATACCGGTAAAGACCAATTTAATACCAAAACATTCAGTTGATGGTACTAAATAAAGTAATTGTTGAAAATTGCCACCTTGAACTATCATGCACGCGTCGGCTCGTCGTCTTAAGGATCCACGAACACGCTCCATTATACCTGGTGAATTTCGAATAGCGTCACATACAGCAATGATTCGTTGACGAAGTTCTTCTGTTTCAATTGGCATCGAATAAATAATGGCATACAAGTGAACCACAAAAAAAATCGATTGGATTCAAATCCGGAGAGTTCGGAGGCCAAAAAAAACTTCAGCGCCTCGACCAATTTAAGTCGCTGAATCAAAAATTTACGAATTCACCAACTATTAGAAAAACCAATATCAAATTTGGTTTTGTCAATGAGAAAATCTGCCAGATATCAAACCTAATTCGATTATCACATTTATTGTCAAACTTATTCACAAAAAACATTAATATGTTGATATTTTGATAGGAACTTTTCTTCTTATTTTGACGTCAGCAACATGGTTCTGAATTTTTAACACTTACTCAAGAAACACCCTACTTATGAAATAACGCGAAATATTTGAGTTTTTTCTCGACAATATTACTAAAGGATATTTCGTCAATATCTTCCTGATATTGTTCCAATATTATCCCAATATCGCTGAGTTTTTCGAGGCCAAAATTGTTTAGAGAATATTTCACTAACATTATGTTTGAAATGTCCTAGTAATTTGGACAAATATCGCATGTTTCCTTTTTTTTTCAATTATGTTGCCTTTGAATATTTTGATGCATTTTTCAAAATATCATTTCAATATTATCCCAATATCAGTGGGTTACTTAAAGTTAATGATAAATTTCGGAGACTTTCCGTTTTTCCATGAGGATATTACTAAATTCTGATGAATCAGGGTTCGATAAATCTCGAAAATTTCACTCATGTGACTCTAAATTATTTACCTTCTGCTGCAATTCGATTTTGATTGAAATCTAGTACCATCATCAACTGCGCCACGCTGCCATTATGAGTCCGTTATGAGCATAGTTCCGAGAATTGCCCAATATATCAACATTCGTTTTTGATTCAGTAACTTCCTTCCCACTAACGACATGATGGCAGAACTGCAGTTCCAGTTCACTTATATCTGTTCTCTTTATAACATCCACACTGCGCTGCTATCGACATACTTGTATTTATTAGAACGATTCCAGCGCGATATATTTCATGGTCTGTTTCGATAAAACGGGTCGTGCAAGAACGTTCCCAGCAAGGCCTTATCGAAACCGCTTTATTTATAACTTGAAATGATATAATTTCGGTTATAACTCTGTTAAATGTCTGCGCAAAAAACATTTCCCGATGAAAAGTGAGTATTGCTTCGAAACTCCCGCTCAACGAATTTATATTACGTCAAGTTGCATTCGGAGGGATGTGATTAAATTATAAGTATCTGTGAAGACGTGCGATTGGGATGAAACGGGGAGCTGGCACATAGGATGGATCTTTTAATCAAATTCCACGGTTTTGGCGGCACTCAATAAAGCTTGCATATTTTTTTCCATGCATTGCCGTTTCTTTTCGAAACCATTTAGTTGCCAAACATGAGAAGATTCTCCATTTTTTTATTGTTTCGTTTAAATAAGATTTTTGCACACATGCATTTTATTCAGAATTATTGATGAAGATTTGCAATATTTGGACTTGGATATTTTCATAGTCTCCCAATTTTTTTCCTGCATAGTCAAATTATGGACCAAGAGCTGAAAGTCCTGAACCAAGAGCTGGAAATCCTAGACCATGTAGCGCGCCCACCCTGTATATTACGTTATATCAAGTTATATTCATTCGCATGGTAAATACTGATCCGTGATGTGACTGTTGTTGCTAGGATACCGGGACTCTCAATTCCATTGATTTTTAGATTGATTTTCAAACCAACGATTTCTAGCAAATGGCCAAAAAATGGTATTTGGAATAAGAGGCTTATCCTAATGTTTCATCTTAAGAAAATTGGATAGACTGTAAAATAAGGATGTGAGTGTTAGTATTTTGGTAATATCTTTAGAACAGCTGTTTCATCGAAGTGAATGGATATATTGTTAAGCATTAAATGTGGAAGTTATATTTCACGTCCAGATTTCGGAGATATTCGTGAAAATACAATTGATTTTTCACCATCTCAAGAAATTTTGCAATTGTGGGAAATGATATAAAGGAACATGCATAATGATGCATATAAGAATCTACAAAACTTAACTATTGTGAAAAGGATTTGTGTAATTGATGACTTCTTCATTTTGCGGAAATTCATGATCATTTTAATTTACTGAATGAAACACTTTCGTCTAATTTCCACTAGTTATTTTATTTTTAGTAGAAATTGTGAATGGGAAAGGCTGAAATGCAATATTCTAATCATATAAATATTCTTCTAATGTACAGTTGTGTGCATAAAAAAGTCGTACAGCGGTTATAGGATATTGTGAGCAATTCTTGTCTTAATTATTAAACTTCTTATCGACTTCGACAAGAAGTGTCGAAATTCAAACAATTTTTCTCAGTAATGCGGTTTTAACATTTTTCTAGTGCAATTAGTGCAATGCCTCAATTGGTGTCGTACCTTGTACAACTTTTTTATGCACACAATTGTACGTCTGTTATTAATTTTTCATGAATTTTTTGAAAGAAATGTTCAAACCAGAATGTAGAATAAATTTTTGACCAAAGCTTAATTTCATCTGAGAATTATGAGAATGACTAGCATTCTTCTGCAAGATTCAAATTCGATAATGGATATCATTTGGTTTTTGAGTTGTTACCAGTCAACCGACGTAAACGTAAGCCAGTCAATTTAAATCCATGAAAAATAAGAATTATTAGCTGGTACATATTCATTCAACAAGAGAACGTGATATAAGTACTGACTCTCAAAAGGAACAAAACTAATTTTTTTGGGAAATTAACATATGACTCAACTTCTTCTTCCAAAATTTATCTGTTTCGTCTCTTATGGCTTTTGCTCCCTAATTGACGCATTTGTAGGTTATTTTGAAAATTGGAACTATTAGACTCCACCCATAGGCCATATCCATTAGAAGGCCAAAGCCTTGTGGAATTCAGTGAGCCTATATTTGATAATACATATTGGGGACATAATGTAGGTGATAGTGACGATAGAATACCGTCAGAAAAGACGACTACTTCCACTTTTCTGGAACCGCTTGGTACACAGCCGCCTTACAAACATAAACTATCATAATGGTAAACGAAGAGTAATTCAATCAATCCTCTCAGACGTAAAGCATGAGGAGAAACCTCAAGGTCAATCCTTTCTCCACCAGAAAAAGAAACCCAAAGACCAACAGAGTGCTTTCAATCTTTGCAAAAGACCTACAGATATCAGGAGAGTCGAATCACTTGAGGTTGAACCTAGACTTAAAAGTCACCTGGAACACTAATGATGGCCAGTCGATCCTTCGGCAAAACTTGGAGACCTCTAACAAACCCTCTGGCTATATCCTTCCTGTGCATTTGCGTGCTGCAGTGGAGGCGAGGATATAACCCCTCAGACCAAAGTATCTGGGCCAATGGAAGGGAAAACATGATAACCGAACTGACTGACACTAAAAGCGTGGGTGCAAATGAAATGAAATTGAACGTGTCACCAATTTATTTCTTATCAAATATGGTCCATTACTCGGCAGATGGAGCTTGGGGCACATCAACTGGTGAATTTTAAAAAAATATATCAACAAACCTTGAGTAATTCAGATGGTTGAAAAGAGAATTGAACCATTATTTCAACCATGTTACACTTGACCGCCCATGTATTTGATATTTTCAAGTTGACGGTCTCCCGGCTCAAAACGGTTTTTGTCACATGTTTGTAAGTCGAACCGTTCAAGAGTTAATAGTGGAGGGAGAACCATAAAAACCCGCAGTGTACAATAATTTCAAATAAAATAAATAACTCCGAAACAAGGAAAATTGAAATAGAATATCATACAATAGAAACATACGCTTTTCATCCAGGGGTCGGTCAAGACGACTTTTTTCTGAAACATACAAAAAATAGACCACGGATTCATAGGTACATGCAACGTCAGGAAATGTTTACACATAGATAACAATAATTCCAAACCTACTACTAATTGTCTTGTTTGGGAAATGTATCAAACATTCATGAAATTTTATTATGATTGAGGTAATATCCACTTTATAACATTAACTTCTACCAAAAAAAAAATAATTGGAGATTTACAGTGACCGCCAAAAAGTAATTACCATATGAGGAAAAGTTTATTGTCAGAGTATTGGAAACCCATTTCTGTCGAAAAGTTTGTGCATATCCGCTAAACAAAAAATCGATTTTGACACATGTCACGTGACCACTAGTATGACCAAAAATTGGATAAAAGTGGGATAAGATGGCAATGTATCAAAAAAGTTATTTGATAAAGTTGGTTTATTCTCACATACAGAGTCTCAAGCAATAAATCGGAAAAATTAGTAATTGCAATTTTTTGAAATATTTTCCGATTTACAAAAATAATTTTTTTTTTCTGAATAATTTAACTGTAGTGGAACATTTGTAATTTGATAATAATGACAAAGCTTCCTAATTTTCTTCGCCCAGATGGCACTAAATTGAACAATATGGTTTTTGCAAGAACCCTAGCTGTTACATTGGTTCGTATCTAACATTTACAGCAGAATTCCAAGACTATCGTGGTTATAAAGCAATTTGGATACATTCTGGTTTCCTGATTAAAATCAAGTTTTGATGATAATCATTCATGAGCGTTTCACTTTGCACATAAACTTGAAAATATTGCGTCAAATTAAAGAGTCCCAAAGTTTATGTGCAAAGTGAAACACTTAAGCAACTTTATCATTAAAAATTGATTATAATCAAGCATCATGCTGTTTCTAGATTGCTATATCATCACAGTAGTCTTGGAATTCTGATAACTATTGGATACGAACCAATGTAACAGCCAGGGTTCTGGCAAAAACCATTTTTCCCAATTTAGTGCCATCTGGGGATGAGAAAATGAGAGACCTTCGTCATTTTAATCAAAATACAAATGTTTTACCATAGTCAAGCAATTCAGAAAAAATAAAACTTTGATTTTTGTAAAGAGATCGGAAAATATATTTAAAAATTGCAATTTAAATTTTTTTCGATGTATTGTTTAAATGTGCTGTATATAAGTAAAAAAATTTATTTCAAGCAAATTTTTCAAATTACTTTTTTCGATAACTTGCCATCTTTGCCGCCATACTATTGATCACGTGACTTGTGTCAAAATCGATTTTTAGGTTATCGGATATGCACAAACTTTCCACCAAAAATATTTTTTCAATACTCTAACAATGAACTCTTTTCCCATATGGGACAATCTTTTTGGCCGTCACTGTATGTCCTTCAAACTTGATAATATTCATTTAGTTCAGGCGTGTGATGATTTCCGGCTCGAACAAAGTTTAAACTTATTCCAACCCAAATCATACAGTATTTAATTAACCAAACAAAGTTCCCGTTTGAGTCTAATAGTGAATTTCATTGTTCTACGAGTTGAAACCAGCCCTGCTATTTATCAAATCCTAACACAAACATGATGTCGAACTCTCCAATTTATTCGAAATGCAGCAAATATAATAGATAAAACTGACAGGTTTGATCGAAGTAGTTCGAGTTCTGTTGACTTTGTAATGCTGCTGTTTTAGTCTTTTTGGTACAGCTATTATTGCTACCTATATTTACTGATATTTTCTCATGAAATTATCTGTTTCAATTTTCTCATTAATTTTCTTCCATCTCTCTCTTTCTATCTCTGTCTTATTCACAGCAAAAATATACCTGAGACGGAAAAAATTGGACAAAACACGAATTTACATGAAAATTTATTACATGTGTTAAGGGTATAAAAGAAGCACTAATATCAGAATATTTGAAATTTAGAAGAGATCATATCAAACAGAGATTAGGAGGTGTCCTGATACTCTTCGCAAAAGTATCTTCTGTCGAATTGTTGCTGCGTGACAAACCGTTCAAATCGTGTTTAATTGAAATAACATCCCTACAAAATGATAATATTATAACTAACACTAATTTTGGTGCACCACAAAATTTTGCTTTTTTCTGCTTTAAACAATTTACACCGTTTGCTAGCCTAGTCCTTCAGTTATAATCATATAGTCCTACGAAACATTAGGTTCCTCATATCAAATCGATATCGATATTACCTGAAACTGCGCAAAATTTCAGAACTTTCAAAAGGATCCCAAATGCAGAAAAACTTTATTTTTCAAATTTTACAACAGAGACATGAAGATGATATCATTCCCTTGAGATACTTTTTGATTTGTCACCTTATCTCTTTTATTTACAGGGTGATCTTGAAAAATGTACTTTTTGGTTTTACAGTCATAACTTTTTTCCTCGTCAACCAATTTTCAAGTTATCAGGCTCATTTTGAAGCTGAAGCTTTAGATGAAGAGATGTGGAGATCAGAATTGACTCAAAAAGAAGATAAAAGATAAGGGGTTTCCTCAAAGGTGACCCAAATCTGAAACCCCCTTGAAGTGCCAGCTGGAAGAAGAATTAAATGAAAATCAACTTGTTTTCGGAAGGCTTATTCATTTTGGATATGTCCAAATCATTCTTACTTTCAGTAGTCAAGAATTGTGCGTGAGAAAACCCAATTGAAACTGAAGGTTTTTGAAAAAAAAATCAGCCAATTGTTTACCAGAAATGCATGGCGCGTAACCAACGTAACAGGAATCCGAGGGGGTAACAACTTCTTTCAGTAGGTGTACATCTCAGAATTTTCAGTATATTAGTACACCCGTTATCAATACAAGTATCTCTTCAGTACTTGATTCAGTACCTCAGTCTCACGAAAATATTTTCATTACAAAAATCAGTACTTCAATTTGCATTAAATATTTTCAGTACCTCTTTCAATTTACTTTTTTCAGTACATTTAGTACCCCACCCATTACTTCAGTGTTTGACTCAGTACTTCTCAGTACCTTATCCAGTCATTTCAGTATTAGCCGTGAATTGTTGCCACTTTAAATTCGGGTACGCTCGAGGTTACGCTAGATAAAATTCGTTTTTAGAGTCTTTCGACCCTTCCCACCCGAATATTACACATTAAAAATTAGGACAGTATTGACAATTGGCAAGTATCTGCTACTATTACGCGATTGTTTAGTTTGGTTCGATTTTGAGTGTGAAAAACCGGAAAAATGTCAAGATCAACTGATCAAAATGATGAAAGTAAGTTGAATTGGTGCCGTTGTTATTTATTTTCATTACTCGTTGAATATCGATCCAAGTTAGTTAAAAATATGAATATCGAGTTTATTCAGTTATTTCCGAAGTTATTTCAATAAGAAGCCACCTCGGAAGCTAATTCATATGAATTTTGCATTTAGATATTTGTTATTGAATAATAAATCATTGACGTATCGTGTAGCACTACTTGGGAGGAAGCCGAGTAAAGTTTGAAATTTTTGCTAGGAGGTATTGGTGTTTTCAGTGATGGATTCATTCAACCGGACAAATCGGAAAAATGTTCCTGATAAAGCTGTCCGATATCATCATTAACAAAAAATATTCTGAAGGATATCAATTTTATACCAAGCTGTTTTATTTAGATTCCAACTACCTAGTATTGGAAAAAAAAATTCTGGGGAAAAGTTTGTGCACTTCCGATAACCCAATAATCGATGGCACGTGATCACTAATATGACGGCAAATTGGAAAAAAATACCATAAAGAGACCAAAAGTGGGGTAAGATGTAAAAAAAAATTATTTGAAAAAGTTGCTTGGAATTTAATCTTATACTCACATACTTACATAGTTTCAAGTAATAAATCGAAAAAATTGAAAATTGCAATTTTTTAAAAAATATTTTCTGATCTCTACACAAAAATTTAAGTTTTTCTTATGAATGGCTTGACTGTAGTAGAACATTTGTATTTCGATGATAATAACAAATTGAAAAAATTGGTTTTTGCCAAGAAGCCTCGTTGTTACATTGGTTCGTATCTAACAGTTATATCCAAATTCCAAGATGATTGTGATGATATAGCAATCTAGAAACATCGTGTTTTCTGATTAAAATCAAGTTTTAACTGATATACGAGCATGAGCGTTTCACTTTGTACAAAAACTTTAAACCTCTTCAATTTGACCATTTTCAAGTTTATGTGCGAAATGAAACGCTCATGCACGATTATCATCGAAATTTGATTATAAACAGGGAACCAGAATGTTTCTAGTTTACCATATCATCACAATAGTCTTGGAATTCTGATATATCTGTTAGATACGAACCAATGTAACAGCGAGGGTTCTGGAAAGAACCGATTTTCTTTAATTTAGTGCCATCTGGTGCAGAGCAAATGAGAAAGTTTTTTCATTATCATCAAAATATAAATTTTTTACTACAGTCAAGCCATTCAGAACAAAAAAAGTTTTATTTTTGTAGAGAGATTTAAAAATATTCAAAAAATTGCAATTTTCAAATTTTTTTATTCATTGCTCTGTACCTATGTGAGTATACAATTAAATTGCAAGCAATTTTTTTTGATATTTTGCCATCTTACCCCACTTTTGGCCTCTTCATAATATTTTCTTTCTCAGTTTTTTTGGAGATTTTTTCCATTCTACTAATGAAATAACCTTGGAAATAACAAATGAAATGAATATGATGAAATCTGAAATTATGCGTGAGGAATATGGGTGTTTCTAAAAACGAAAAGGTTGTATCTTCCAGAATATTTAATAAATCAATTAGAAATAAACGGATACAATAATAAAATATCTTTAGCTAACATAACTGAACCAGAAATCGTCCAGCTAGAAATTTTCGCTAGTAAAGTGCTACCCAACATCATCAACATGTAAGATGAAAATGAATTGAAAAAATATTATGGCATATTCTACAAGAAACATGAGGACTTTATCGTTCCTGGTGGTTTTAGAAAGATTTTATTCAATTTGGGTGAATTATTGAAGAATTCTGAAGAAAATGAGGAAATCAAAAATAAAATTACAACTGGGAATGAAAAGAAAGATTCCTTGCCTAAAAAGAGAAAGTCATATAAACTTGAACCTACGTCGAAACCTACGTCTGATAAAGAAAAATCTCAGCATGATCATGAGACTGAGCAAAAAACAGAAAAAATAAAATAAATATTGAATAAAATTTGTTAAATCACAGAAACGGAAATTCCTGATACACCCGAGATTACAACTGACAAGAAACGTTGAAAAAAAACGACTCCAAAATCCTTCCGAATTATTTTCACCTCCTGTTCTAGATCGGGGTGAGAACTGTAATATCGAATTAGTATGTGAAAATTACTATGCTGTTGCATACTACGAAGGATGGTATATCGGAAGAATTTTGAATGTCGAGGAGAAAGGTACAGAAATTAAATTTCTCAAATTAGATTTAAATAGATATATCTGGCCATCTAAACTAGATATTAAATTTGTAAAAAAAAAATCGTTTTTGAGGGACCAATAGGTCTGCAAGTTTCGCACCCATTAAATATTACAATGGCAGTCGCCAACAATATTGATAAGAAATATAAAATTTTGAAAAAATCCTCATTTTGATCCTCAATTTAGTTAATTATTATTATATATATATATTTTTATTTCTTTTGATGTATAATTGTTAATCTCTGTAATCCCATTTGTTTTTGTCACATCACAAATATGTATATACAATAAATAGGTATTGTTTTTCAAAGTTTATCTTTTTTAACTTTCCACTAACCAATTTCAGTGTTTCAGTATTCACTTTAAGCCTTTCAGTACTCATTTCAGTATTTCTGTATACATTTCAGTTTAACAGTACCTCATTCAATCTTTCAGTACCTTATCAGTATCCCATTCAGTCTTTCAGTACTTTATAAGTACCTCACTCAGTGTTTCAGAACTTTTCAGTACCTCAGTCAGTCTTTCAGTACTTTATCAGTACATGATATTCAATTATGGTGTACAAAATTCTGCCTAGTTGTTACCCCCTCGCAAGAATCACAATAAGTGACTGACAAGCCCGACCAGCTCGTGTTCATTTTACGATAGTGTTTTTTTCTCATTTGTGAAGCATTGGTCGTGTAAGTAAGCAAGAATAACAGCACCATTTTCATGAAACAAAAAAGATAAAGAGTAACGTGGATAAAATAAGATTTGAAAAATATTTATAAATATCAGTTTCTAGTGGGTCTACCTCTTTTGGCAATCACTTCATTGACCCTTTCTGTCATGCTGTCTATCAGACTATCAATAAACTCCTGGGAATAGCTGTCCATTCTTGCTGTACCACATTCACCAAGTCATCCAAATTTTTCATTCGCCCTTCATTTTCTTTCAATTTCAATTTCATACGACTGCAGAAACGCTCCAACGGATTCATATCCGGCGAAAAATGCAGCCAGTCCTTTCACTGAATACCGTGAGCCCTATGCGGTCTCGCATTGTCATCAACGAGAAGAAAGTTGTCATCGATATTTGCGGTGATATCCCTCACACACAAATCTCTATACCTCTCACCGTTCATACTCTCTTCTCTTAGAATCACAAATTTCAATCCCAGACAGTCACTCCCACACCACTTACAGCCACCCTTCCAAAAACAAGTTGATTTTCATAAAATTCTCCTCCCAACCGGGATTTCGAGGGTGGTTCAGATTTGGGTCAACTTTGAGGAACCCTTGATATTTAATCATCATCTTGAGTCGATTTTGATCTCCATAACTCTTCATCCAAAGTTTCAGCTCCAAAATAAGCCAGAGATTTGGGGAATTGGTTTACGAGGAAAAAAGTTATGACTGCAAAACCAGAGAGTTAATTTTTTGAGATCACCCTATAAATAAAAGAAATAGGAAGACAATTCGGAAAATGCCTCAAGGTTATGAGATCATCTTCATGCCTCTGCCACAGATTGAGGTAACACGCTATAGCAATTTCATGTGAAAACCTCATGTTTTGAGAAAGAACGAGATCGTAGCTGAAGAACTGGGCTAGCGAACAGTGTGAACAGAATTCAAATTGTTCAAAGCAGAAAAAAGTTATTCAGATTTTAACAGGTGTAAAACTTTGGGGTGTGACAAAATTTGTGTTGAGTGGTTTATAGTTTCTTATTAGTTCAGAGACAGTACTTATGCATTTTTATTTTTATTTATTTTCCACAGAATTATGCATATTCGTTACAGTTGAAACAGTTCATGCCAATTGGAACTCATTACTCACATGAAATGCTCCACTCAGCAACATTTTCACTGAAAAATATTCAAGGCGAAATTTTATTTTCAATTTCTGGGACATAAATTCAAAGCAAATCTTTTCACATTCTCTCCTTTTTTGATTTCATCATTTTGATGAATAACATTGTTACGGAATTGGAGACAGTGGATATAGAAAAACTCAACAGGTATAACTGCTTGAGGATTAACAGAAAATTTTTGTAATGAAATTGCTCAATTCAAAACCTCTGCTAAAATACCCAGCCAACTTGAACGTTCTTTCGTAATTCAGGAATTTTAAGAAGACAGTCCTGTTTCTCTTGATTTTCTTTAAATGTCCTGTTGTAGCTATTCCTGCAAAATTCAATGGAGAATCTGATAAAGATTATATTCACGCTTCTAAATTTTTAAGAATGTTATCAATGTATTTCTCTCTGCGCCTTTATACGAAAGCGTCGAAGGGCCACAAACGATAAAAAATTTAATTCGCTCAATTCCGACTTCGCAACTCGAAATTAGTATAATTCCGACTTCACAATTCCGAATTCGCCTAATTCTGACTTTGCAACTTGAAATTAGTATAATTTTGACTTTTCAATTCAGAATTTGAATAATTCTGACTTTACAACTACGAATTGGCCCAATTCCGACTTTGTAACTCGGAATTAGTATAATTCCAAATTCACATCTCGGAATTATTGTAATCATTGCGATTCCACGAGTTACAGGAGTAACAAACAAAAAATGTAAACTTAAACCGTCCAGCGAGAATTTTGAAGATTTAATACAGCTGATGGTTGGACCTGAGATCTATGAAAAAAATATACCAATTTTATATATGCTATTAATTTACACACAGCACCGACAATGTTGCCAACAACGACAACACAACAGAAACCTTTTGATGTTTAACGCCTTCCAACAGGCTCGCGAAAAGTTGCTGCAACACAATACTTTTTGTTGGTAGTTTCAGATTTGTTGAAAAGTATTGAGTTGATGTTTTGTTTCTGTTTTGGTCATTTAATGTGGACGAGGCATAAGAGTTGAAAATGTGTTTTTCCTTTTTTTTTAATGGAAACGGAAACGCGAAAAGTTGGTTTCAATCAAAAACACAACACGTTTTGTTGAGGAAAAGTTTCAGATTTGTTGTCAAATTGTTGAGAAACATTGAGTTGATGTTTTGTTTCTGTAATGTTGGTTTGTTCTGGACCCGGCATAAGAGTTGACAAGTGTTTTTTCCTTTTATTTAATAGAAACGGTACAATCAATGAAATGAAGATATGTCAAATCAGCAAGATGAAATGGTGAGTAAAATAGATGTAATGATTAATGACATAAATGTGTTGCTAAGTAGAACAGTTGCTAATCATAAAACTAGTACTTTTCTCACGATTTTCTCTCAATAAAATATGCTCTTTTCTATTTAAATTACTTAACAAGTGTGGAAAGTTATACTTTTCATCACGCTACTGTCGATGCCCAAACGACGCGAAGCGGAGTTCGGCAAGAAGTGGCGTGCGGGAAAGATGAGGTCCGATAATATCAAGTGATAACTATATACACAAATACACATGAACTGACGAGTTTGGACATTAGGGATCAATGTTTACGCTTTTACTATGATTTCAATCAAAACGCAATGATTACACTAATTCTGAGTTGTAAAGTCAGAATCATACTAATTCCGAGTTGTGAAGTTGGAATTATACTAATTCCGAGTTATGAAGTCGGAATTAAACTAATTCCAAGTTGTATAGTTGGAATTAGGCTTATTCCGAGTTGTGAAGTCGGAATTATATATTTTATACTCTTCGTGGCCCTTCTACGCTTTCGTAGTTCTTCAATTTTTCTTCGTCTTGATTTTCCTTCTCTTGCTTCTAGCCATGTGGTTTCCAGATTCTTACAAGGTGAGTGAAATTATTGTAAACCTCCTTACAATCAGTAAGCTGTGATACTGTATTCGCCTGAAGTGCTATAGTTTTTCCAATCTTAGTTGAATGAGCTGTAAAACCGGATTAACACATCAATGACTTCGCCTCTTTGAACGTACTTGCCGACCATGGGCGGATATATCTTCTCTTACTTGGGTATAACTTTGCACATTGCTTGCTGTATAGAATTTTGCGAATATAATGTGTCTTGTTCTTATAATGAGTAGAATTGAAGGATTGCGCATGTATACGGGATGTTGCTCGTAACTTATTGACAAGTTATCTGACACCGAAAACAAGTCGTTCACAAAAATTGAATAAGAAAACATCAGAAAACATTGATAATTTATTTGCTGGTACGGCTATCTTATAAACACATCAGAGTCGTGGCAAGACTCAATCATCATAATCCTCCGAATCAGACGAATCACCGATGTTTATAATTACTGGTTGAATGGATGGCAAAAGGAAATATTTACGTTCTTTTGAAATCACATGTAAAATGCATTATGTCCAAAGATCTTTATATTCCTCTCCTAAGATTCTCCTAACATGTTCTATTACTTCTTTCTCATAGATTTTGACATTGATTGGATTTTCTCGATTTGTTTTTTATAAATGCCCAAACCAATTGAATGGGGTTAAAAAAACAATAATACGGAGGTAACATCAGAAGCGTATTACCAGAATGTTTACAAAGTTCATCAATAATATGTTCTTTTTCAAAATTTTCTTCTCCAATTTTACGTAGTGATTCCTCCTTCGTGGCTTTTTGGAAATATTAATTTTTTATATGCTATAAATTCCAAAATGTCTCATTTTTCTGTTGCTTTCGTCGGTATTTTTATCTTTTGACGCGAGTGGTATAACGCATTATCCATCACAATAACAGAAGTTGGTGCTATATTTGGTAATAACTGCTCACTGAACCATTTTTCGAATAAAGTTGCAGTCATATCCTCATGATCATCTGCTGAATATTTTTTTATTTGTTTTGCTGACAACAGCAACGCGTTCGGTACAGAACCATCTTCACTGCCCGCGTGTACAATAATTATACGTTTTTCTCTGGAACATGGTGCATTGAGACAACAGTTTTGGGAGTTATCAACCCATCCATACCAAATCACATCATGACTATCTCGTCAAGATATACTATACGTCTCTTCGATTCCCGATGTTCTTTTATTTGTCGCAAGTAATCTTGCCTGCGCAGAACAAGCCGGGGTGATTCCATTATTGCCATTCGCTGATTTAGTTTTTGTGTTTGAAACCGTAGTCTAAAAGAATCTGGCGTAGCGTTTCCTGCGACTTATATGTAAGTATACTCAGGATAATTAGAAAATTTGTTTTTGATTGATTCTAAGGTAGGTACTTCGTTTCGTTTATAGAAATCAGAAACTTGCCTTCGAAGAAAATCTTTTGTGGCCTCATCAACTTTGTTTAATTTCTGATTTTCTCGTTTTCTTTTACGATAATGATCTACAACATCTCCTTGTTTAACAACTCTGTAAATAGTTGAATGCCCCAAACTGGTGAGATGAGATATCCTTCCGAAAATGTCATTGTCTCATTTGTCGTTCATTTCCTTTTCAAGATTTTTATATCTATTTAGAACAAGTCTTTGGGTCTGAACATGAAGATCTTTGTTTTTAAATTCCCATTGTTCATCCGATTGTGAGTCTTGTTCCTCACCTTCTTCGAATTGTTTATCAGGTTGTGAGTCTTGTTCCTCACGTTCTTCGAATGGTCGCCAAAATGCCATGTTGCAACGCTGAATACACAAACGTTTATACTAAAACTTTAATGTTCATTTTCACACTTTCAGTTCAAAAACCGCGACATATGTTTTGCAAATGCAATGGATTCTTCAAGCAGAAGTTATACTTTTACAATTTCCTTCTTTTATATTCCCAAAATTAATTTTGGAACAGTTTTATACCTGTTTTCGGATAACTCTATGATAGCAAATTGTGTTTGTCAATAATTAATTACATTTATACTTAGTCTAATGGCAAAACGAATTGAGTTCTGTTTGATCGTTCATTAAGTATGCTACTGTTCTTCTCTTCATAAATATCACCAGGCTGCCGGACAGCAATAAAAATATTAAGAGGTGATTTGCGGTAATTTATGCAACAGGCGGTCAGCGCATTACTGATTACTTTCCACGCTTCGAACGGTTACACGTAAAATATACTCAATCTGGTTTACTGTTTTCTTTATATAGGAAATAATATTTATTTAATTTTCAGTTTCCATCCTTCATCGTTATTACACTATGTGCTATTTTGAACTAACCCTATATATTGAGCTCAATGAAGTCATATCCAACTGAGATTGAATAAACTATAACAGCTGCTAATTTTGAACACTGTTACAAATCTTCTTGGGACTATCAAAAAATGTGTATAATCTATTGGAAATAATCCTTCTTCTTACAGTTGAGATTCGTTTGTTCACAGCTTTGTTATCAACAATAAATTGCTACAACTCAATTCCAATACACTTCGTAGTTATTTCCATAATAACTAACCTTCAACTTAACGTTCTTACTCTTTGGTATAAATTGGGTGTACTGGAAATCTTGTTATATAAAAAAAAAATGTATATCGTGATTTTGTGCCATCAGGCGATTCTAATTGCGGAAATGCTCTGTTGCCAAGTTGGTAACTTCGGATTAATAGAAATGTGATATGGAGATGGATAGGATATTCTATTCAAGCAGGTGGTTCCTGCCATGACATTTTGACTTTGCGGAAATACGTTGTTGCCAAAGTAGTCATTTCGGACTACCAGATACCTGGAAATGTGGATTGATATGTATAAGTGGACAATATCCTATTCAATCAAATTATTTGACATTTTGCAGAAATGCGTTGATTCAAATTTATGGACACGGGAAATCTTCCAGAGAAGTTTCATAGACATTTTGGATAAAACCTCACCTAACCTAACTAACCTACCTATCCAAGTTGCTGGTAAGTCGATCACAAAGTAGTATGGAAATGTGAAATCATAGCAGATGCTCGCTGTACTCGCATTTTATAAATCATCAGAAGAAAGACTCTTTCTCCGTTCCTTAAGAATCCTTAGTTACATATAAATAAATCAGTAACACATTACAAAGCTAATTTTAACAAAATGAAAGAATTCTTCTCTAATAGTCATTCGATACATCCCTGTTTCATAATTTTTCGCGCTATTTGTGAAGTTGATATTCATATTCCTCTGGCATAGCATACAAAATTATAACATGTACTGAAAATGTTTTCCGGTAACGCCTGTTAATTCCATGTTGACAGCTATACATTCCATATATTAAACGTGTTCATTAAATTTATTGGAATAACTTATCAAAATATATTTATTTTCCAAATGAAATGCTATGCATATTTATATTATCGAAAATGTGACAGATTCGGTTTCCTAGTTGGTGAATTGAATTCTGACTAGATCACTGAATATATGAATTTCATTTACTATAGAGTTGAATTAACCCTTTCAGTACGGCACCCAAAAGTAGGTAGCATGATACACGGCAGACAGACAGCTGTAGGATATAAAAGACACTCTAGAAAAAGTAATTTTTCTACGACAGTGCGTAAACTAAGCTTTTACGCATTGCTGACGGTGCGTAAAGTAATAATTTTTCGCACAAGTGCGTAAAAAAATCACCTGTGCGTAAAATCATCAAATGTGAGTAAAGTAATTTTTTACACACTGTTCATTTGCGTCAAATATAACTCGGAAGTCTTTATTTGATAATACGACGACAATTCATATCATGAAACATTGAAATTAATGATATAATTGCTACAATTTGACAATATAATAACTGTCGAAGAAAAAACTTTGTATGAAACACTTTCGTAAAGGCCATTTTTGTACTCGCGTATTTGTAGAACTCGGCTGCGCCTCATTGAACAAACAAAAAAGTCCTACTTTACAAACTTGTATCATAAATGGCTATTTTATTGAAGAAATAATAAAAAAAAATAAGAAAATAGCTAATGTTTTATTTTTTCGTGGTATGGTTGGAAACATGGAACAGCACAGAGCCCGACGTCACACAATCTGTACATGAACCTCGATTCTTTCCTTTTTTTGTTAGCATTTGTTGTATGAGAGCAGACCCAGCATCTTCTCATTTGCGGTTTCCCGCTTTTGCGAGGTACTTCTGAAGGAAAGTGTTTGCCTGATAGCCTCGCCACATTAATAGGTTGCATGGTTTTTTTTGTTTGGTAGGTGGTCGGATATCTGTATGTCTAAAATGATTATAATGTAAAAATAAGGCAAAAACAAAGGATTTAAAATACCCTTCGAGAAGCTGCCCAATAACTTCTAAATGAAAGGCAGGAAACAAGATGTTCTTGGCATTCTGAGTCTTATATAATGCGCATTCAGCATGCATATATCCAGTGTGTGGAAAAATAATTTATCATACCACTTTAAAGTTTTGCGCGTACAATCTGTTATGCTCATCATCATAATATCACTCCTATCAACTGCCCCCATTCTTTCATGGTAATCCAGTACGCATAAAGGTTTCATCCTATGTTCATTGGTAAGTCGGTCCAGCTGGGGAAGGGTAACCATCCTATTTTCATGGATGGTAGTCAGCATTACCACGCCGCGACGGTATTTCCATAACAGTGCAAGCATTGAATCACTTTCTTTAATTTTTTTAAGAAAATTGGCATGTGCCTACGATTTATGCGGACAGTTCCACAAGAGTTTGTCTTCTGAACAAAAAGATAATTGGACAAAGTTGGACTGGTGTAGTAGTTGTCGCTGTAAAACGAATGGCCTTTGTCCAAGTAGGGTTCAAAAAGTTTCACAACAACATCGCCTGATAATCCTAGGCCGCAATACCTCTATTTTTATCTGTATTCTTGCCAGTATATACCAGAAATCTTAAAACTTGGCCCTTATCAGAATCACATACATACATAAAGTTTTATTCCAAAACGATGCCTTTTTGTTAATGTATTGTTTGAAATACAGTCTTCCTTTGGAAACGATCATACTTTCATCAATAACGATATATTGAAATGGATAAAAATTACTTCTGAAATTGTTTTGTATCATTTTGAGAACATTTTCTATTTTGTGCAGTCGATTACCTTCCTGTTTATTTTGATTATTAGTGGAATGCAAGTACCTTAGTATATCTAGATAGCGATCTCGAGACATTGTTTGGCAGAAAGAAGGCGTGCTAATTAAATTATTTGTAGACCAGTAATCCTTCATATCAGACTTTTTGACGTGAGGCATCAACATTGAAATTGCAATAAAACTATAAAACTCATTTTTATCAACGTTTTCCAACCTTTGGCATCTTGTTGTTGAGCATGAATATTCGTTTCTTCAATAATAATGTTGACTATTTCTTCCGAGAATAATTTCATAAAATAATCTTACTTCCTTCATTTCTTAGAAATTTATTTTTTCACTATTAGTGTCGTCAAACTGATGAACTTTGGGAACAAACTCACGTGAATACCATATTATCTGTAATTCCTCCTGGCGTATAGGTATACTGTGACCAGATATATCAGACGAAGGAGCAACTGAATGTTGTTGTTCTTCGGCATTTTCGTCGTCCAATAAGGATTCGTCGTTTTCTCCGGAGCTCAATTCGCTTTCAGAGTCAGGAATATATCCGTTGCCACTATTTATAAATGGTTCCTCCTCACTGATATACATATCACTATCGTTCACCGCATTCAAAATATTTCTCACATCCATATCAGATAATCAACAATAGCCCGAAGGGCCAGCTTGATCTAAGATGAAATTCTGTAACCAAAGAAATTACCTCTATGATTTGCTGAAACAGACTGGCGCGGAAACTCACGGGTGTGTGGGCACAGTATCGTCTGACTTTGCCATGTTGCCGAGTGTCGCGTATTTAGGACACTGTCGAAAATTCATGACATCCGTCTGTATGACAAACACAAACTGTCGGAACGGTACGACGGACGACGATGGGGAAAAACAAACATTTATGTGTGTCGTATCTGAAACGGCAGACGTCTAACAGGGATATGAGCTACTGTCGTCCATACACGACAGCCGTCTGTCTGCCAAAAAAGTCGATGTCGTGTATGTACGACAACCGTACTGAAAGGGTTTAAACTTGATTCAAAAGAAGTCGATATATATCACAATATGCAAGCTTCAACAGGTGGTAAATAGATATTTATAGATAGAATATTTTTTCGGATTTTGGTTCAATGAAAGCTCAGAAACAGCGATGTGTTCAAGTTTTTAATTCTATCAACGTTTCGACTGTTGGCCTCATTATTATCATGATATACATATAATATAAAATTGCGAAAAAGTTACATTTTAGATTGATGAAAACAGATTGTTTGATTGAATTTATACACAATTGGTGTTTACATTAGCAGATATACAGAAATTTACCCAAAAACATGATATCAAGAAAACATAGTTTTTTTTCATAATTTTTGTCATAATCACGTCGATGAACGGTTTGTAACACTTTCATGGTAGTGGAAGTAGTTTCGGAACTGAAATTTAAATTTTGTGGCATAATTGTTTCACGTTCATTCGTATTGGCATTGTTTAAAGAGAAATAAGATAGTTAGTCACTTACTGTGAAAGAAGTGTTTGATGCAATCGCACGAGATGTCTAGGTTCTTTCAATAGAACCTTCAAAAAACGGCATAATTTATGTCACTTCACTAGTACGCCACCTAGATCGAATACGAAACTTTCAAGGAATCTCTGGAATTTCTTGCAGTTTTCGATTTCAGAGTATAATAATTTGTGGAACATTAAATGATTTGCACGGACAAGGTCGGTATTTAGAACAAAAAATAGTTTTAACTTACTGTAACTTATTGCATGAAAGTTGTGTTTGTAACTGAATGTTCAAATCTGAGAGAGATAATAGAATATCAAATTCTCCTAGCTGTACCTCTGCTGTCCCAATCAAGAAGTGAATGAAAATTGTCAAAATTCTCAAGGCGGGAAAAAGAAACAACACAATAGCAAAGTACTTCAAACCCATCAGCCTCATACCGTTCCCACTTGAAAAGTTGGAAAATGTGGTGGACAGATTCCTGTTGGAGAGGCTCCTAAGGGTGAGCCCCTTCCACATAAATCAACATGCATATAGAAGAGAAAAGTCGACTGATTCGGCTCTCCACGAAGTACATTAAGTTTCAAAGAGGTAACATTAGAAGTATTTTTGGACGTGGAAGGCACAGGAAAAGACAGCGATTATAGAGGCAGCACTAATGGCCTGAAGAACTCCTCACTCGATGGTCAACTGGGTTGTATCATCGCTTACGGGGGACAGGTCGAAGTATCACGGGGGGGACATCAGACTGGAATCCGAGGTAGTGGGAGGTAGTGGGGCCTCAGAGAAGTTCACCATCTATGGTGCTCAGTCATGGACAAACTCCTGGGTGAACTCAAAGAAGAATGTTACGAGGCACAGACATACGCGGACGACGGAGTTGTCCTAATTAGGGGATGATTCTTCGGAGTCGTCTGTGAGCGTATGCAGGCCTCCTGCAGAATAATTGGAAGATGGCGCGGTGAAGCAGGGCTCTCAGTGAATCCAACAAAAACCGAGTGAATTCAGTTCAATGAATGAGGAAAAAAAGACAGATTCAGGCCACCTATCATGTTTGGGCCAGAGCTGAAGCTAGTCCAGCAGGTCAAATACCTGGGGGTGGTACTGAACTTCAAACTTTCATGAAGGCCGCTGCATGTGGATAGGATTATTCAAAAGTCGGTAGAAATCCCATGGCAACTGAGGAGAATTGTGGGAAACAATTGGGGAACCAACCTATAGATCATGTGCTGGCTGTACACGGCAGTCGTAAGATAAAAGATACAATACGGGTCAGCCGTGAGGTGGCCAGACGCACGCAGCAACACAATGGGCAGAATTCTTCGCAAGGTCCCGAAGTTGACCTGTTTGGTAATGACGGGTGCAATGAGAATAAAGCCAATCGCTGTGTTGAAGTTGAGGCTGCCACCGGATCCAGTTTGGATCATAGGCAATGGCCGTCGATTTGAAAACGTGGTACTCGGGAGTCTGGGTGAACAAAGGAGCGGTAATAGGTTATGCAGAAATTGAAGAGATCCTAATTTTCCCCCTCATATTGAAAAGCGCGCAAGATAAACTGTGATGAAATGGACAGTTCGCTCTCACTATTCTGAGCAGAGAACAGTGGGAAGGAGTTTCGTACATATAAGGGCGGTTCGCATCTGACTGACAAACAGGTTTTGGATGCAGGTATCTACCTGGAGGAAAGAGAGAAAACTACGCTTTGGGTAGTTATACAACACTTTTACAAGCTGATGTGTATACAAACAGTAGCAAGAGGTGAAAGGAGGGCCCAAGCAGAAAATTTATATCTGTTTGGGTAGTCAGGCAGCGCTCAGGGCGATCTGCCATCTTAAACCAAGCTTAGCACTTGAACAGGTATACCAAGATGCTCTAAAAAAAACTAGCTCAATGAAGAAAGTTCAGCTGGTATGGATCCAAGGTCAAAAAGAGGTGCCCAAAAACGGGGTGACAGACGGAATTGCCAGAAGAGGAACTAACCGACTTGGACTGGACGGACATACTGAATCTCATTAGGAAGTCACGAAAGTTTGTCAAGGAAGATCAGGAGGAGGAATGTGAATGACAGGAGATAGCAGAAACGGCCCATGAGGCCCTATTTGCCTAGCTGCTGCAACAACCTTTCCAAAAACTACTTCTACTACTACTATTTTAATGGGAACTGAAAAAATCTCGAAGTATTACACATAAATTAAAAGTTTTTCTACTTACACATATAAAATGAATAATTATTTGAAACACATATACAAATAAAACAAACATACATAATTAAATTTCTCGAAAATACAGGATGATTCTTTCAATTCGTATTAATTTTGGGTATATTTTATTAGCCCTCATCAAGAGTAACGCTGTATCACACAGGCAAGACTAGCTGAAAATATAAAAACTCAACCAAAAACATATTCTGAATGAAAAATCAAATCATGTTTTCTGTTCTTCATTTCCTTTTGTCTTCCCTTTCTTTCCATTGTTTCGGATAGCAGATCCATTCTTTTGTGTGAAATTTGAATTCTGTTTTTGTTATGACCGATTGTCTACTCACAGTATATACTAAACATGGGCAATCTGCTATTATGACAAATTTATTATCAAAAAAAAATTGTATTGATATTCTGCTCTATTCAAAAATATATCAGCTCTGTATTTTCTATATGAAAGAACAATTTTCAGAATTTCAAAAAAAGAGGATATGTTTTTAATAGGGAGTCATCTCTTTTGATGAGTTATCATCAATTATTGTCAAAAAATGCAAAGCAGCAACATCGCTTCATAATTATTATCGATCCAACAACATGCACTTATGTATTACATCAAAACCCAGGAAATACACATAAGTTCTGTTGCCATAATGTCTTTTTTAACATTTTTCCATCACAAACTCTGCTGTAGCAGAACTTACTTGAAAATGTTCCTGAATTGTTTGAAAGGTAAAATTGTGGAGAATTGAACCTTTTCATAGATCTATAAGTAAGTGTGCAAAATCTCTCAAATTTTTTAGAAAACAATTCTTCTTCATACAAATTCAATTTGCATTGTTTCCAAAAATGATTTTCTTCCCAACTAACAACAGCAATGTTGGTTGGTGTCAATGGCATGTCCAGTTTGTTGATTTTCGGATGACAGTATAGAAATTAGGTTGTTTACTGTAATGTGGCGTCAGATATGTCTGTTCCCTGTTCATAATGAAGGTTTTGAATTTTTGTTCTACCGTGAATGTTGGATCCTTCTGTAAGAGTTTGCACTTTCCTATTTGGAGTACCGCTTCGATCTTGTCATTATACGTCTGGGGATCCAGGATGACTATCTGCAGGGATAATTTTCATGTCGGAGTCCAGGAGTTTTCACGATTGATGTTTTCTGGTTCATGGAGCTTAGGTATCGTTCATTTCTTCGTCGTTGGATAGTATAGTGGCAGTGTTACTATTGCCAGTCGGTTACATCTCTTCTGGTGACTCTTATTCTGGTTCAGACATTTTTTTTTGCATGTGTTGTCTTTGTTGGTTATATTATTGAATGATTTCATATTTAAATTTCAGATATTGGAAGACTCATAATAATATTTTGAAAGTATTTTGCTCAGTTGCTCAATTTCCGACATCAAATCACTGAACAAAACTAATTAAATAGCAAGAAGAATATTATTTGACGATTTCTAGTTCGATATTATCCTGTGACACAAAAAATTTAATGCGGATTCATGCACACCGCTTTTTATTTAATTTGTATCACCCCTTTTTTTTTAGCTCTTTCACTAAGATGTTGGAACTATGTATTTTCATGGAACCATTCATGCATCCAAATTAACTTTTATCTTTCTTTACCAATTATTCAAGATATAACCAACTTTTATCTCTTCAGGAAAAAGAAAATACAAATATAACTTAGGACATAAGTGAAAGCTCGAATTACTTATTGTTAAGTCTTTAATCAATGGCGTATCTGGCTACTTGCTCTGGTGGGGGGGGGTAAAACAGATCACAATAAAAAAGCAACATTATGGAAATAATAACTACCCTACACCTAATAATAATCAACAATAAACAAAACAACCACTGAATATAAGAAAAAAATAGGTTAATATAGAAACAAATCAAAACAGTAAAAACAAACCGTTACAAAATGAAATTTGTTTCTCTATTTTTCTTATTGGCTAGAATATCTATGATATCGGCAACTCCGAGGTTAATTTCCCGGTTTACATGTAACAGAGCTAGGCCTACTGGTCTCTCTTGCGACATAGTTAATGGCATCCAATTCTTTGAACGCCTGAGAGAAGAGTAACTTCTCTAGGCGGTACCCACACTTACGGGTAGGCATAATGCTATATGTAAAATCTTTCTTCTACGGCCATGACACAATACTGCTTTTACCTAACTGTTTTTGATTAAACAATGAGGTACATTGTATGCCTTCAATTTCATTTACTTGCCTGATAACACAATGAAGTCATTGTGTTTTTATTTTACAATTTATCACGTCTCCCATGGAATGTCATAATACGTTATTACTAATACCATTTGTACAAAAATAATATTGTGAAGATAAGTTAGCAGCAATACGAAGGTCGATAGTTCGATTCCCACTTCAAGCATTATTTTTTTATATATATTTTTTTTACTTTTTTAGGTTCCTTTAATAACGGGGGTTATGGGTGCCTCTAGAAGAGACGAACTTTATAGAATGAAAACAACAGATTGTAGAGACTTGGATTCAGCAGCAGTTTTTATACAAATACCCAAATTTGATGAGTCATATCTCTCTGTATTTAATGAAAAATGTAGAGAAAATTTCGCTACTAGACGTAATTGTCGTATGGTTCTTTTCCCACTAATAATTTAAGTTCTGCTCTGTCAGATGGTGCCCTTTACTCAATTTTCGCAATTTTGTGCTTGGTTCCTTTTCGTTTAACATTATCCATATTCCTAATTAAATTCAAAGTTCAAAATTCTGTTCTAATATCATTTCACTATTATATGTTATAGCCGTAGAAAATGTATAGTGTATAACTTGCACGGAATGCTCATTTCCCACTCGTATGATTCACGGCTCATGCTGCAAACTTCATACTCGTGGGAAATCATTCCGTGCTAGTTATACAATATACTATTTTATTGTCGGGAACATATTTTTGTCGAAAGATGTAAAGACAGTCAAAATAGTTCCATTATGATGGCGATCATTTTCTGATATTCCGAGAGTATTGTTGTCCTTATTTATAAATTCCTTATATTTCATAATCCATATCAGCCATTAATTTAGCTTTTAAAATAGGAACGTTGTAATTGTCCATACTGCTTAAATATGTAGCTAAATTGTCAAATATATTATTTACTTCAACTTTTGTTTTATTCAAAATTACGGAAGGAATGAATAAACTTAAGTGAAAAAGAATAAATTTATTATCGGTAAAGCGAAATGTTAAATCCTCAATGTTAAATGTTAAATCCAACAATGGTAAAAATACAGTTATTCGATAATAGTCGTCGCAGTTGGTAACTTCAGTATTCGCGCAATTTTTCTGTCTACCAACAAGTCTAGGAAGACTCGTGTCTGAGCCAAGCTCAGCCAAGCTACATTGAGAATTTCTTTAAACAATCTTGTGAAATCATTACCAGCAGTTGCTCTCTTTTGATTTAAAGTTTTAATTACGTTATTAATTATTTCTTTAGCATAATACCTACCTATCAATACATTTTTTTTTTGCAAAGTTTGGGTCAGACTCAAAGTGACTGATAAAACATCAGACAAGCAAGACAAACTAACAATAAAATTATTGGATGTTAAAGAATTTTTTAGACATTCTGCCTTAGAGGACGGTATGGACTCTTTCCATTGCGATATCTTCTTTTAAAACTTGATCTCCACTTGCTATTCGAAAAGGTATCAACTCTCTAAAATTTCCTTGATTCACTACAGACTTTTCCTTTTCTAACTCTATCGCGATTGAGAAGGATAGAGCAGGCTCTGTGGGGGTAATTACCCCCTCTACCCCACCCCTCAAATACGCGTCTGTCTATAATGATAACATTGAGACCTTTGAAACTATAAATGTGTACTACGACAGCATGCTAAATATTTAGTGCATCAATATACATTTTTGTATGATAAATCCCAGATTAGGGTCTCAAGAAAGTGTCAACAAAAAGAAGGAGGCATTTTGTGCGATTTTTTGCTGAAAAAATCAAGTTTGAAAATGATCGATTTTCAAGATTCTGAAGGTCATAACTCGGAGAGTATGAGAGACCCCCAGAAAATCCGTTCGGATTCGTGTTTCGGAGATGAAACTACGTAAGTAACACTACTTTTCTTTTTGTTTTGAGAAATAACCCGATAAATTGAATAAAGCCAGTGCATAAAGGAATCAAAATTCTCAAAGTGAATTTAGGTTTCATGACAGTTGATAAAAGTTAAAGATTTATAAAAAAGCATTGTGCATAAATCCGCTTTTATATAGAAAAAACTGTTTAGGCCGATTGTATTTGGTGCCTTAGATTTACGATAGTGAAGTAACAGGTCTATTCACTAACTTTTAACGATATCGTTAGTATTCGTTACCTAGTAATAAGCCGTAACATAACGATAAAATCACAGAACCGTATTCACTATCTGTTTCTTCATCGTTATTCAACGATATAGCGTTACCAAAACATCGCTGAAGAAACTACACCTATTTGGCTGTCGTAACTGTCAACGATAATAGCTGTGTTCAGCAAACAAATTATTTTCATTCGTCCTTTGCAAAATCTAAATAATATTGGATTAGTTTGAGCAGGACGTATTGGTTGTATGTTATCCTGGAAGAACTGCGAAGAAGTTAATTATAATGATTTTTTAAGTTAAATCGGATCACGTATCTGTTATTCCATAGAGAGTGGAATCGGAGATTTAATTTGTAGTTGAGGGATATCAGCAACTCTTTCGAGACTCAAAAGGAAAATTTTAGGAGAGATTTTACATTAACCAGAGAACTGACTTGGGATTTATTTAACGAAATGAGTGAACACTTTGCAATGTTCTGCAGGAACACATATAAGAAAACAAACTATTGTAAATTTTCGTTCAATAACCAATTGCACAACTTTCTTTCAACATTGCATTTCTTTGGAAATGGCAATTACCAGAAGTCTATAGCAAAAGATGAATCGTGTGTCATGTCACAGTCTTCTGTAAGCAGCGGTGTATTCACGAAGTATCAGAAATATTGGTTGAACATCTACCCCCTATATTTATATAAAATTCTCAACAGAGCTGTTCAGTTTGTCTGTTAGGAGGTACCAAGCTTCTTTGATAATTTCTGGTTTACATGGTTCATACTTATTTGTAGAAAACCACTAGTTTTTTTCCAATTCGACCAAACATACGGAAAATTTTTCTACTTTTTTGATAATATTCACCGAAGGTTTGAAAATATTGTTTTTATCCATCACTCAATTACCAAACATGAATTCACGAGTACTACCCGTCTCAAAAATTCAGGTTTGTCGTTATTAATTTTGTTACGACTAAGATTGACATAATCGTAAATTGAACCACAATCGTTGATCAACGACTCGTTAAATAACGACTATTTAGAGAATAGACCTGTAAATCTGGATTGTCATGGTTTATCATCACCTTTAATAAACCATGAAAGTTGTACATTACACTCATGTCAGATTAAAAACACTCTCTGCAAGAAGAAATGAAATAGTTATTTACCTAACACGTGCGGAAAGTAGTACTTTTCCGCACGCGACGGCAGTTGCACGAACGACGCGGAGCGGAGTTCGGGCAAGCCGTCAAGGGCGGAAAAGACGTTTTCCGCAAGAGTTAGGTACAGTGTTTTTCCTACGAGTATTTTTGTCCATCTTATTTATGAAAAAAAAAAGGTTTTGATTAAACAAGATTTTATAATAATGCTACAAAATGACACATAAGACAGAATAGTTACATAATAATAATTCAGTTAGTTCTAAATATCCTCATTTTCAACAATATAAAAATCGTGCGGAAAAGTAACTTTTCAGCACTAGTGCGGAAAAGTAACTTTTCCGCATGATTTTATCTTTTCGCGAGATTTATAATTGTTGTTGTTAAAATTGTTAATTCCGTCAACCGATTGCACCACTACGCGCAACCCTCAGAAGTCTTCGAGAGACTTGTGTGAGCTAGGGAAGACGCAGCTCTTACCTATTAACGTGTGATGCCATGCACGAGACCGGTGAATCGGTGGATCGAACCCACGACCCCACGCATGCGAGGCGAACGCACTACCAGCCGACCACCACGGCCCAAAATAATGAGATCGAATCTAGTCTATCAACTACGGGCCGTGGTGGTCGGCAGGTAAAAGAGTACGCCTCGCAAGCGCGGGGTCGTGGGTTCGATCCACCGATTCACCGGTCTCGTACATGGCACCACACGTTAAAAGGTAAGGGCTGCGTCTTCCATAGCTCACACAAGTCTCTCGAAGACTTGCGAGGGTTGCGCGTAGGGGTGCAATCGGTTGACGGAAATAACAATTTTTTTTTAACTACTGTTTGATAATAACTTTCAGATATTCCGTAATTTTCATAAAATTAATTTCAAAATATAAAGTAATTAAGACATTATCAAAATAAATATTGATATTTAAAATTTGACAGGATTTGATATGGTATTATAGCAATTAAATTAATATCTGAAATAGTTCAGTTGGCAAAGTAAGGGAGCAGTCGTTCTACGCTGGTTAATGGTTAATAATGGGGTTGGTGGTTCGAATCCTGTGGTAGTTACCTGTTTTTGTTTTGAAATCGATGACTACTTACTGTTCAATTTTCGTTATATTTTTCAATATTTGTATATTCAATGACGACATGAGTGTTTTTGATAGAATCTGTCATGAAAAAAATAATTCGCTCGTACTACAAAATCTTGCGTAAAAGTAAAAATCGTGCGGAAAAGTAAAATTCGCGCAGAAACGTAAAAATCGTGCGGAAAAGTAGAACTTTCAAAAAGAAAAATCGTGTGGAAAAGTTACTTTTCCGCACGCTCGTAGGAAAAGGAGATTTTGTAAGTTTAAACCGAATTATATAATTTCTTTTCAAACAGAAAAAGTTCAAGTGCATTTGGTAAAATTCATATCAAAAAATAGTGTAATGAAAATCAACCGAAACCCGGCCAGAATACTAGAATGGAGATACAACAATTTTATAGAATTCGCATAGTATTTTAATTCCGAATGTAATGACCAGTGGAATGATCATACTCATTTGCCTATTATTGGTGCTCATAATTCATGATGATATTCATTTCAGAAAATATTAATTTTTCCACCAAATGATCAGATAAATTCAGTGAACAGCTATGTTCATCCTCAAAAATGGTTTACCTCATTTTCCCAGTGAATTGAAATGAAGCTGGAAATGCTCATCCGCAATGACAACAAGTGTAAATCCAATACACATGCATTCAATTGAAAAATGCTCAATCAGTTGATGTGAATGGAAATGTAGGTTTGATTTTTTTTATTTTCATCATTGTGCTAATTGGTTGAGTATTAGTAATAATAAGAAACATATGAAATTGAAAGGGTCATAAAAATGATAAAATCAATGGATAAACTCATTTTCACGCCGGCGAGAGAATTTAGTTTCTCCGGTAACAAAAGAGGGCAGAGTGGCGAATTATTCCCTAGGGAGATAATGTTAAATATTTACTCCATAGGGATTTCTTATTATTATTTGACATTTGTAAAAGTAATAGCATCAAGAACTTATTCAGTTACATTTATAATGAATGAAGAAGTAGCACAATTAATAAAATTAATATTAGCTGGAAAATCACACAATACTTGTTCGTCGGATTTGACTATAGTATTTTGATCGACACACGTGCTGAAACTTACTCCTTGGAGGAATTGGCTGTTTTTATTTTGAACTGAATCTTGAATGTATCCTTCGGCTACAGCAGCAGATTTACAGCTGCCGCGCCGGCGCCGTGTCATTTTCCGATGGTGATGTCAGCTCCCAAGTCTGCGAGTAAAGTCGCAGAAGATCTGCGTAGACAATGACCAGTGTACCTCAGCGGATCTGATAATCCCAAGTAGGATGCAGCTATCCTTAATATCTTTCCAAAGGTGTTCTTGCCTACTGGTTGAGAAGTGCATTTTCCTTTTTTATAAAATATCAACAACCAGCAATGGTTGACAATCGAAAAACGAAGTTTTACATACTTCCGATATAATTCAATAAAATCCAGTAATTACAAAATTTCTTGTTATTTTTTTGTATCCGGTACTTTAACAATGAGAGATGTATTTACTTCTTCAATATCATCAAGTGTGACTTTTATCAATTTATCTAAATGTAATACACCTTGTATAGGGTTCATACAGAGTGCAATGAGTGGTGTTTGAAATTAATGAATTTATTAGATTCAATACAACTGAATAACAGCAAGAGTTTACAAATTCAGACAGATCAAGTAATTACTTGACATCTTCCAACTATCAATAATTTGTTTTGAAAATATCTTTCCATGGTCCAGGAAGGTGACCAAATCGGGTAATCCACTAATAGGACAGGAACTATCTTGCTACAACCTGCAATTCCAAAGATAAGAGCAACCTTGAATATTTAAGAAATTTCAGTTAAAATTGCAAATCAGTAGCTATAGTTATCTTACTTTATTCATTAAATACTCGTTATCTTGTGCTGTTGACGAGAAAGTATCAATTTGGTAAAGGTAAGCTTATCGGGCTCATTTTCGAAACAAAAAAAAATTGTTGTCACTTACATAGTTTCATCTCCTGAACACGAATCTGAAAAGATTCCGTGAGGGTCTCTTATATTTTTCTAGTTATGACCTTTTGAATCTTGAAAATCGACCATTTTCAAACACGATTTTTTCGGTAAAAAATCGAAGAAAATGCCTCCTTCTTTCTGTAGACACCTTTTTGAGTCCGCAATCAACTCATATTTCATAATTACAAGCTCTAAAACCAAACGTACTATTCTAAAAATCAACCTCCTTATAAAGTATACATAACCCTTCCCACATGTCTAGAACAAACACCAATGAAGAGCGAGGTTAAGAAAAGGAAAATATAAGAACGTTAATATTTTCCGTAAAACGTTTGGTTTTGGTGTTTGTACTTGCGAAATAAGAATTGATTAGGGAATGAAAAAAGTGTCTACAAAAAGAAGGAATAATTTTCTGTGATTTTTACCGAAAAAATAGTGTTTGAAAATGGTCGATTTTCAAGATTCAAAAGGTCATAACTCGAAAAGTATAAGAGAACCCTACAAAATTATTTTGGATTCATGTTCAGGAGATAAAACTACGTAAGTAATACCACTTGTCTTTTTGTTTCGAGAATGAGCCCGATAAGCTTATCTTTACCTTCAATTTGGTCTCCTATAATATTTTGGATTTTTTGCCTGGTATCCTTTCGAATTCCTTTTGAAAAATTGCAATAATTTGCTAATATCAGTGTTATCATACAAAAGTAAACAGGATCGTATCATGGAGCACTGCACCCATAAAGTGGACCATTTGTATTTTTCAGAAACTTTATTGAAGTAGACCAACATTACATTATGTGTATAGCTCTGCATGCGCTTTCTTTTCGAAACACTATTCTCTGAAACGATTATAAGCTGGATCATACAGATTTCTGCAGAAGCAGTATCAACAATTTCTTGAGGTTTCCCTTCAACTTCTTGTTCCATCACCGTTGACAATTTTCAAAGCTGTGTTAACAAATTTCAACAAAAAAAATCGAATTCCACAAACTGCTACTACTAATTATGGCAAAACACTTTGACCAAATTTTTATTCTTTCTTTGATTTTTGTGTTGTCGTCAGCGTAAAAAATAGTATATACACCTCAGGACAGAATGCTATTTTTCCCTCGGAGCTATGTATCTCTCAGGCTGTCCTCGATCTAAGAATCGCACTGAGAAAAATCTTGCATTTTTGGTCCTTGGTGTATAGTGTACTATTTCTCTGAAATGATAATGGAAATAATTACACTCTGTCTCATCATCACGTAATAATAATAAATTGCTTATATTATCACTATTTGCCGTGACACATCGGGTCGCCTCAGTTTGGATTGATAGAACCCAGCTAACATTTTCCCTGAAAGACAGGAAGTATTAAAGTTCGGTGCAATGGTCAAAGGATACTGGACTCTGGGAAATTACCTATGTTTTGAGTTAGGTAAACGCTTCTCTTCCATTTTCTCTTTTGATTTCCAGTTGATATCTCACATTTTAATTTTTTTTTCTCAAATTTCAGTTTTTTTACAAGAAGGATGAACATTTATACAGGGTGTCAATTTGAAAACTTCCCACCCTTAATATCTTCCTTCCAGTAAACAATATGAGTAATCGAAAAAACAGGTCAATTTTATTGTCAAGGGGGACACTTTCAAGGACTATTTGTAGCCCTCGTGGTTCAACCCCCTAGGAGGGGTAGATGTTACCCTTCCAATTTCAAATGGGAAGGGGGGTCAAGTGGCACATCATTTTGATGGGCGTTCAATTCTTGTTCCAATGGTACCCTGACTTATTATTTTTTGATGAGCATTTTCCGAAAAATTGCGTTCTAAACTAACAGAAGTAATTATTAGAACGCCTATACTGGGATGCATGGTTTGGCCAGAACTGGTTAGAATATTAGGTGGTACCGTTCCAACCCTGTATTAGGGGTAACATTAGCCATTAGCTCCAAACACTTTACATAAAAAAGTAGTCTAATAGTAAAACGTAGATGGTAGTAAAGTTGTGTTTATTAAATGCTGAATTTTTAAGTGTCATCGCAGAAATTGTACAGATAGCCTTCCTTTTTTGCTACTTCTGCTGTAAAAAGTTTCTGTTTTCCGGCAAAAAATTGGTTAGCAAATTTGAACTATGTGGTAGTATTGTGAATACCGTTGTACCTGTTGGGCTGTTCAGGAATTACTTTAATAAGTGTATAAAAGTGTAAAAATGGTTTACATTCTTCAAGACAGAATTGAAATGATTGTAATTTATGGAGAAGTTGGAAAGTGCGCACGAAAGACATCCAAATTGTAATGTAAGTCACCGGTATGTGCTTGATTTGGTGAATAAGTTTTACGAAACTGGTTCAGTGACAAATAAAAAAAGAAATAACCCCAGAGTACTAAATGAAGCAGCTCAAATTGAAGTTTTGGGAACATTTGCTACAGAGCCCACGAGCTACTTACGATCAGTATCAGAACAGACGGGAATGTCACGCGAGACTATAAGAAAAGCATTGAAAATGCATAAATTTCATCCATATAAAATGCAGATTCTTCAAGAGCTCCACGAGGATGATTATGATAGAAGAATAGAGTTTAGTAAAATCATGTCTCATCGAGTCAATACCATCCCTAATCTTCTGTTAAACATCTGTTTCAGCGATGAGTGTTCATTTTTTCTGAATGGCAATGTTAATAGACAAAATTGTCGCTATTGGAGTGACGAAAACCCACATATTTTTCGGGAAGGGCATACACAACACCCACAAAAAGTTAATGTTTGGGCTGGTATTCTTGGAAATGCCATTCTTGGTCCATTATTTCTGGAAGAAAACTTGACTGGCAATCTGTACCTTGATATGCTTGAAGAGACTATCGATCCTCTTATAACTCACGAGCTAGACACTCAAATTGATGCAGAAGGTAATGAACTTTTGCAGGAGGATCTGTTACATTACCAGCAGGACGGTGCTCCACCTCATTATTTTCTTCCCGTCCGACAGTGGTTAAACGAGAGATTTCCGGGTAGATGGATTGGCAGAAGGGGAGCAGTTGAATGGCCTCCGAGATCACCGGATTTTACACCCTTAGATTTCTTTCTTTGGGGGCATCTTAAATCCGTTGTTTATAAAACACAACCTTCTGATATTGACGAACTTAAAAGACGAATTACAGCAGCATGCCGGTCAATTCCTAGTGAAGTTTTCCGTAATGTTAGAGGGGAGTTCGAAAACAAGCTGTATTACTGTTTAGAGCAAAATGGACAACATTTCGAACAGCTAATAAGATAAGCGTAAGTAGATTTTATGTTGGAAATGTCTTTCTCGCAAATTAAATTTTATTGTGTAGAAGGAAAATAACCACCAAATAAAAAATCCCATGCGTAATAAATTTATTCCTGTCATTCAAGGGTTGGAGCGGTGCCACCTACTCTTCTAACCATTTTTATTAAAGGGAGTCAATACAATAATGCATCTCAGTATAGGCGTTATAATAATTACTTCTGTTAGTTTAGAACGCAATTTTTTGGAAAATGCTCATCACAAAATAATAAGTCAGGGTACCATAGGAACAAGAATTGAACGCCCATCAAAATGATGTGCCACTTGACCCCCCTTCCCATTTAAAATTCTAAGGGTAACATCTACCCCTCCTAGGGGGTTGAACCACGAGGGCTACAAATAGTCCGTGAAAGTGTCCCCCTTGACAATAAAATTGACCTGTTTTTTCGATTACTCATATTGTTTACTGGAAGGAAGATATTAAGGGTGGGAAGTTTTCAAATTGACACCCTGTATATTAAAAAACTGGATTTTTCCAAGTTGGGTGTTTATACTTGTTAAGAATATTTTTCTACACTCTTACTTCGAACTGAAGTGGAAAAGAGATCATGAATTTAGTTAAAAATTACGTGACAACTATGATGGTTTTTATTATTATTATAGGCTTGCATTTAGCTTGCTCTATGTGTGTGTGTTTGATTGGTACAAATCTTGCAAGCTGAATGAGAATCACTTCCTCTCATTTTATTCAAATGAAAGTTTACATGTTGGTTCAGTTTCGATGACAAACATAAATGTCGAAGAAATTGTATCCCCCTGCTTGCCGGAAGCAAGATAGAGAACGCGTAGGGTTTCGAAAGTTTTCTTGACGGATTTGGACGTCAAAAACAACCACCTCCCCTTTTCTCGAAAAAAGTTGGAGAACAAGCAATCCGTTAAAATGGTGAAAAATATCTTTCCGTCGAATATCATGTTTTAAAAAAATGTCACCACTCCTAACCCCCTTCGAAAGCTAGTTAGATCACGCGAAAGAATTCGGAAATGTTTCAGCAGTTTCGGACTTGGAAAATAATGATGAAAAAAAATCCATCGGTGGTCTTGCACTCATTTCCTTCCACGAAAATAAAAGGAAAACTCGCGAAATATAAATCGAAAAAATCCGTAAAAATAGTGAAAATTATTTGACCATTGGATAATACGGTTTCAAAAAAAAAAATACCACTCTTCCCCCATTGAAAGATAGATCGATAACGCGTAGAAATTTTGAAAAATTTCCATTGGTTTGAAAAGACAAAGACAAAGACATTTATTTCCCAGAAGAAGATGCATGACAAAAAATTACATTGTTAAAGGTTAATATAAAATTAATTATGTACCTTCTTACTGCCAAGGGCATAGGGAAGGACTAGCTCACAATATATATATATATATATATATATATATATATATATATATATATATATATATATATATATATATATATATGTATAAATATATAAGTAGAACAGCTATTGGGTATAACCCTCAAAATGTTCTGCAACAGTAGACACGTGTTTCGGGCTTAAGCTCTCATCAGTACGGTAAAATCTAGTGCGAAGATGTACAATACTTGAGGGTTATATCCAATAGCTTTTCTACTTATATTTTCATATATTGCTCCTCGCTAAATTCATCCTTATTTGTATTTTACTGGTTAGGATTGTCACTGGTAGCTATAGCTGCCTCTGTGGCCACGTTAGTTGTTGCCTTGTAAGCACAAGGTCTTCTAACCGAAGCCACAAATGTGTGGTGGGCTTCCTGTTGTTGACTTCCTGTTGTTGACTTCCTTTGTTTCTATTTTTACATCCAAGTGTTGTACATCTTCGCACTTGATTTTACCGTACTGATGAGAGCTTAACCTCGAAACACGTGTCTACGCTTGCAGAACATTTTGAGGGTTATACCCATTAGCTTTTCTACTTATATTTTCATATATTGCCCCTTGCTAAATCCATTCTTATTTGTATTTTCCTGGTTAGGTTTGTTAGGTTTGTAACGCATAGCTGCCTCCGTGGCGACCTTAGTTGTTGCCTGGTAAGCACAAAGTCTTCTAACCGAAGCCACAAATGTGTGGTTCGCTTCCTGTTGTTGACTTCCTTTGTTTCTATTTTTACATCCAAGTGTTGTACATCTTCGCACTTGATTTTACCGTACTGATGAGAGCTTAAGCTCGAAACACGTGTCTACGGTTGCAGAATATTTTGCTGGTTCTACCCAATAGCTTTTCTACTTATATTTTAATATATTGCCCCTAGCTAAATCCATCCTTATTTGTATTTTCCTGGTTAGGATAGTCACACTGGTAGCTATAGCTGCCTCCGTGGCGACGTTAGTTGTTGCCTTGTAAGCACAAGGTCTTCTAACCGAAGCCACAAATGTGTGGTTGGCTTCCTGTTGTTGACTTCCTTTGTTACTATTTTTACATCCAAGTGTTGTACATCTTCGCACTTGATTTTACCGTACTGATGAGAGCTTAAGCTCGAAACACGTGTCTACGGTTGCAAAACATTTTGAGGGTTATACCCAATAGCTTTTCTACTTATATTTTCATATATTGCCCCTCGCTAAATCCATCCTTATTTGTATATATAAATAGAAATAATAATAACATCATATTAGGTTATAGTTATCATCAGTTCGAAGCGTTAGGTATATTATGACATAAATAAAAAGGCATGCTTTAAAAAATAAATTGAAAAAACTTATCAAAGTTATAGAAGACATGACTATGCAGTAGATTTTTAAGTTCCATTTTGAATTTTCGGTCGGTTATTATTTCGAGTGTTTGAGGGAGGTGATTGTAAACCTTGATACCCATGTACAAAGGTCCCCTGCAAGTTCTGTTGTAACTGTAATTTGGTAATATTTATTAATTGATTCCGGGTAGGGTATGAATGTCAATCGGCGGGACGTAAGAGGAAACCACGTTTTTTGTGAATAAGAAGTGAAACTTTGTAGATGCATATATTGGTAAGTGTGAATATTTTGTGATTTGCGAAATGATCCCTATATGATTCTCTATAGCTCAAGCCAAAAGTTGTTCTGATTGCTCTTTTTTGTATTACAAATGTGGAGGGGGACTCAACGGCTGTGCCCCAAAATTCAATACCGTATTGTAGCAGACTGTGAAAGTACGCGTAGTATACTGTTTTGGCTACTTTTACGTTGGTGTTTATTCTTATTGTTCTTATTGCGAATATAGCTCTACTTAATTTCACATTCAGTTGTTTTATATGCTCAGACCAGTTCAAATTACTATCGATAGTGAGTCAAAGGAATTTCGATGTTTCAGAAGTATTTATAATGCCTTCTTCTACATCAACTACCAGGTTATGAAGTTGTTGATTTTTGTATTAGTTAAATTCAGAAACAATTTGTTATCACTAAACCAGTTCATGATACCATTAATAGTCTCTCGTGTTAGGGCTTACAGCTGCTGGATTTCCGAGTGATGAATAATAATGCTCGTATCATCAGCAAAGAGTGAGAATGATACGCTTGGAAAATTACAAACAATATCGTTGATATAGACAACAAACAATGTGGGCCCAAGGATGGAGCCCTGCGGGACACCTTTTTAATTATCAACTGTTTTTGAGTAGAAGTTGGTGAGATTGTTAATTTTTTTTTGGCTTCCACTTTCACTTTCATTTGTCTATGACCGAGATACGTTTCAAACCATTTCTTGGCGATACCACGCAAGCCATAATACTCAAGTTTATCCAAAATAATTTCATGGTCAACACAATCGAAAGCTTTGGATAGATCGCAAAAAATACCCAATGGGTGTTTGTTTTTTCGATTATTTCATTCACATGTTCTAACAGGGTAAAAGTTGCATCAGCTGTATTCATATTTGCTCGACAGCCAAATTGAGAATCGGTCAAAATATTATGTTCCCGGTGATAAGATAATAGTGCTTGGTTAACGTGACACTCAAGGAGTTTTGAAAAACTAGATAAAAGTGAAATGCCCCTGTAGTTGTTTGGGTCTAATTTGCTTCCTTTTTTTAGAACTGGAATAACAATTGAGGTTTTGAATGATTCAGGAAATGTGCCCATAGAAAATGAAAGGTTGAATAAGAATGCCAAAGGCTTGCTCAAGTGATCTATGTTATTTTAATGAGTGTCATTGGAATTTCGTCGATACCAGTAGATTTTTTTGGTTTTTGCGATAGAATAGAGTATTTCACCTCCACCTCTGTTATTGGCACAAAGAAAAATTAATTCACGAAAATGAGATCAATAGTTTTCAAGAATTCCATAGTCCCGTACAAATACATGAAAAATTACGACAAAAAATGTGTCTGTCGGTTGGCTTGCTCCCTCGGAAAAACCGGTAAGAATAGTGAGAGTAGGGTCATGTCAGTGGAAGGTCACCTAATTGAAGAACTAAATTGCAGTAAATTAGCAAGCAATCGATCGTGCGACAATGACACGTTAGTTAAAATTAACAGACTTTGAAACATATTCAAACATATTCAAAGAAAACTAAAATAAATAAATGAACTTAAAAAAAGCTTTTTAGAGAAAATCTTAAAACTGCACTAAAAAGAAAAAAAATAACTTCAGATTGAATTGAATACATCATTTTGTTACATCATGAAATTTCAAATGATATGAAAGCTTAGATACTTCTCGCGACAAGCTTCTATATCATTTAAAAATTTATTAATGTAACAAAATGTTCATAATATATTTTTAAGTGTATTTATTATTTCACAATGTGAGTAGTCAACATAATTTTGACAAGTTTAATGCAACTTTGGTACGATCAATTGGTTATAGTATCAATTCAGAAACTTCTCATATCGATGTTATTATAGCACTCAATTCATTGTCAAATCAAAGGCAGTTTCCAGCACCTAACATGGATATCAGTCCGAATGGACACATTTTCCCGACCATCACCCAACGGTGGCTATAGGAGATTTCAACGCGAAATCAAGAGACTGGAACTGCCGCAACACCAACCCTCGAGGCAGAGACCTAGCAGACAAACTACTACCAGACTTCGACAACGTAGCAGTGACAGCGACATACGAACCCACACACTATCCTGGGAGGGAAGACCAACACCCAGACATTTTGGACATAGCCCTCATACAGAGTATTCCATCCTTGGTGGACATCTCTGTACTAGACGAAGGATCATCAGACCACAATCCAATCCTACTAACAATAGGGGAGGAAGAAGCTGAAATCGTTAACACGACAAAACGGATAGTGGACTGGTCACGATTTCAAAGGGTAGTCCATAACGAAATAAACATCCCCAGGATAGACACGCCAGCTAGAGGAGGCGGTGACCGAACTGAGACAAGCAGTACTGACAACAATGGAACGGTGCTCTAAAGACATACAGGTCACAAACTTTGATTTCCAAGGAGGGATCCCACCTGAGGTCAAGGAGATGGTCAGGCTGATACGACGTCTGAAAAAACGTTATCAGAGAACACTGGCGCCCGATGACAAGCGGCAGCTCAACTTTGCGTCTTGACGGCTGAGAGAAGGGCTGAAGCTACTCAGAGAGCGACAGTGGTCTGAACGTTTGGACGAACTCGACGCCGAAGACAACTCCTTATGGAGAATGCAGAAAGTCCTCAGACACGGTCGGAGGAAACCGTGCCCCCCCCTTCATGGTGAGATGGGCATCGTTTTCACGGAGATGGACAAGGCAGAAGCTTTTGCGGACTCCTTCGAACGTCAGTGCCGTGAAAACGAGGTCGATTACACCGATGAAGTCGAGGACACGGAAACGCACGTAGACCAGACGATCAGACGGCTTAGAAGAACTGACGACTCAGTCATTCTTCTAGAGCCGACATCTCCAGAGGAAATCAAGGACATACTTAGACACGCAAAGACCAGGAAAGCACCGGGCCCAGACAACATTCCAGTCAGGGCACTGAAAGCCTTACCTAGGAAAGGACTAGCAGCCCTGACTAACATCATAAACGCTGTACTCAGACTTAGACACTTTCCTTCCAGCTGGAAAGAAGCAACGGTCATCATGATTCCGAAGCCCAACAAGAACCACACGTTCCCGCAAAACCACCGCCCCATCAGCCTAACACCTGCCATGAGTAAGGTCGCAGAAAAGGTGATCAGGACTCGACTTGAGACAATGTCTGAAGAATTGAACATCCTACCAGATGAGCAATTCGGCTTCAGACAGGAACACTCAACAGAACTCCAGGTCACCCGGATAGTGGACGCCACCATCCAGAGCTGGAACCGCACGAGAAAAGGACATCTTTCAGGAGCAGTCTTCCTTGACGTCTCCAAGGCCTTCGATAGAGTCTGGCACGATGGGCTGATCGCAAAACTGGTTGATGCCGGATACTCCACACCAATGGTCAAGCTGATAATCTCCTTCCTAAGAGGTCGACATTACCGATGCAAAGTCGGAAATGCTCTCTCTTCACGAAGGAGGCTAGAAGCAGGAGTACCACAGGGAGCAGTACTGTCGCCACACCTGTTTTCGATCTACACTGCAGACATGCCTATGTCGGACAACCCCATGACCAAACTTGCTCTCTATGCAGATGACACGGCAATCTTTGCTGAGTCATCCCATGAGAGAGGAGTAACATCGAAGCTGCAACATCAGATAAACAAGCTGGAACCGTGGTTCAATCGTTGGAAGATCGAAATCAATGCAGACAAAAGCAAGGCCATACTGTTCACGAGGCGACGTAGGACACCCGAGGGCCATGTTACTATGAACGATGAGAGAATTTCATGGGTAGACGAAGCCGTATACCTAGGAGTAACCCTGGACAAGAAACTCACGTTTCAGAAGCACGTCTCCCACAGATTGGCTATAGCGAAAGCCGCGAGGCATAAGCTGTATCCACTAATCGGGCGTAAGAGCAACATGGCACTCGAGTTGAAACTACGCCTCATCAGGACAATCCTTCTGCCAATCATGATGTACGCGTCTACTGCTTGGGGGCAATGCGCGAACAGTTACAGGCAGAGGATGCAGGCCTTCTTCAATGTCTGCCTGAGAATGGCAACAGACGCACCACGATATATGCCAAACAGGTTTATATATCGAGACTTAGACATCCATCCGGACTACATTGACAGACTGATCAGGAATCACGTGGGGACTACTCTAGACAGAGTAGAGACCCACACGAACCCGTTGCTCACAGAGCTCCTCGAGAACAGACGTGAGCAAGACGATAGAGACAGAGACAAATACAGACGACCAGTGAACCAGGGAGACAACGACACCCCTGAAGAAGTAAGACGGAAGCGAAACCTTCGGCGATGCCAACGTCTACTTCAACAGGCTTAAAATTTCGATAATCATGCTTTTATGTTTCAGATTCCAAGAAGAACCGACCAAGTGGTAAACTCAGTAAATTCAATACACAACACTTGGCCCTCAGCCAAGTGTTTTTCAGGCCTTCAGCCAGTTTCAGGGGGGCACCATGCACATTAAGTAAAGTCATTGTAAAATCAAATTAAACTCATGTCAGATATAAGAGAGTTTCAGGCCGAGAATTGGCCGAGCACTCCATATCAAACGATCAGATTTTATTCCGCTGATCGCCAATCATCAGGATGAGGAACCGCTTTAACGAGCGGGGGTGGTGGATAGGGGGGGTGAGCTTTCGATTACGTACGAGTGCTGGGGCGTTCATCCTTCCGGGCCTCAACCTTAGGGGGTGCATGGTGGAATGGACACAGTTCAGTGTCGAATTCTCAAATTAAATTACCAACTACTAAGTTACCTACATTCAACGGTGATTATATCACTCCAAAACTTAACTGGACACTAATCAGTCATTAGCAGAAATTGAAATTGAGAATCTTTATCATTTGAGTTCATCGTTAGAAAAAGAATTGTTCCAAGTAATCGAGGCTATTGATTTTTCAGCTGATAATTATAGGAAAGCTTGGCAGCTATTCAGGAGTGTCATTGGAATTTCGTTGATACCAGTAGATTTTTTTGGTTTTTGCGATAGAATAGAGTGTTTCACCTCTACCTCTGTTACTGGCACAAAGAAAAATGAATTCACGAAAATGAGATCAATAGTTTTCAAGAATTCCATACTAGTAACTATATTATCGGAATTTGGATTTAGGGGAGCTGAAATATTCGAGAAAAGATATTTAAATTCTCCTGAAATTTCTTGGGGATCATCAATCAATAAATCATTTTTATTGATGCGCATGCTTTCCAATTTTTTTCCTTTTTTTGTAAAATGATTGACCAAATCCTAAGTGGATTTACTTTCACTATACCTATGAGTTTGTTATAGTACTATTGTAATAAACAAGTTTAGCTGAACTGATGACATTTTTAAAAAATTTCCGACATTTCTCTATGTACGCTAGTATAAAATGAGGATTGTGGGTGTGTTGTTTTAATTCAAAGAGAAAACGTTTACACGAATTTTTGATACCAGTTGTAATCCATCCTTTGAAGTTATTTTTTTGAACAAGCGGTACTTTTTTAGGGATTAATGCTTTCTGGAAACATGAATTGAAAATTGAATAAAATAATTCAAATGATTCGTTGGCTTCGATAGTCCCGTACAAATACATGAAAAATTACGACAAAAAATGTGTCTGTCGGTTGGCTTGCTCCCTCGGAAAAACCTGTAAAAATAGTGAGAGTATGGTCATGTCAGTGGAAGGTCACCTAATTGAAGAACTAAATTGCAGTAAATTAGCAGGCAATCGATCGTGCGACAATGACACGTTAATTAAAATCAACAGACTTTGAAACATATTCAAACATATTCAAAGAAAACTAAAATAAATGAATGAACTTAAAAAAAGCTTCTTAGAGAAAATCTTAAAACTGCACTAAAAAGAAAAAAAATAACTTCAGATTGAATTGAATACATCATTTTGTTACATCATGAAATTTCAAATGATATGAAAGCTTAGATACTTCTCGCGACAAGCTTCTATATCATTTAAAAATTTATTAATGTAACAAAATGTTCATAATATATTTTTTAAGTGTATTTATTATTTCACAAAGTGAGCAGTCAACATAATTTTGACAAGTTTAATGCAACTTCGGTACGATCAATTGGTTATAGTATCAATTCAGAAACTTCTCATATCGATGTTATTATAGCACTCAATTCATTGTCAAATCAAAGGCAGTTTCCAGCACCTGACATGGATATCAGTCCGAATGGACACAGCTCAGTGTCGAATTCTCAAATTAAATTACCAACTACTAAGGACCTACATTCAACGGCGATTAATCACTCCAAAACTTAACTGGACAGTAATCAGTCATTAGCAGAAATTGAAATTGAGAATCGTTATTATTTGAGTTCATCGTTAGAGAAAGAAGTGTCCCAAATAATCGAGGCAATTGATTTTTCAGCTGATAATTATAGGGAATCTTGGCAGGTATTCAAATCAAAATATATTTTTTTATAGGAAGATTGAAATTTCATTGATATCATCGTGTGACTCTAGAAGTATACAGAGTAAAAAATTTATTGAAATAAAAATAAACCCTGCCAGAATACTGGCATATACAACAATTTTATAGAATTTGCGGAGTATCTCAATTTCGAATTTAATGATCACTGGAATGATCATACTCATAATTCCGACCAACTACACCATTCTCAACTCGAAACAAAAAAAGGATTCATCTAAATTATATTCATTCCAAAAAATATTTATTTTTCCATTAAATGAACAGATGAATTCAGAGAACAGCTATGTCCATCCTCAAAAATGATTTACCTCATTTTCCAGTGAATTGTAATGAAGCTGGAAATGCTCATCCGCAATAACAACAAGTGTAAATTCAATACACATTCATTCAATTGGAGCACAGAAAAATACTCAATCAGTTAATGTGAATGGAAATGTGGCTTTGAATTTTTGTTATTTTCATAATTGTGCTAATTGGTTAAGTATGGGTGATAATGAAACACATATGGAAATGGAAGAGTCATAAATGACAAAATTCAGACATTTCTCTGAAATAATAATGAAAATAATTACTCTATGACTCATCATCACATAAATATTGTACTCAAAAACATAGCATGTGTGGGCGAGGAGAGCCTATTATCATCATTTGCCGTGGCACATCGGGACGACTCAGTTAGGATTGCTTATGTTTTTCCCTTATATTTCCCCTGAAAAACAGGTACTATCAAAGTTCGGTACGATGGCCAAATAATACTGGACTCAGTGGAATTCTCGCTGTATTTGGGTTGGGTGAACGCTTCTCTTTCATCTTCTTTTTTGATTTTCAGTTGATTGATCAAATATTTTAATTTTTTTCTCAATTTTCAGTTTTTTCACAAGTAGGGTTGACCAAGTTAACAATTGACACAGTTAATTGTCAAATTCTCAAATTAAATCACCAACCATTAAGTTACCTACATTCAATGGTGATGATATCTGATCAAAACTCCAGTGGACAGTAATCAGTCATTAGCTGAAATCGAAATTGGGAAATGTTATCATTTGAGTTCATCGTTGGAGAAAGAAGTGTCCCAAATAATTGAAGCTATTTATTTTAGCAGATAATTTATCATAAGGGAGCATGGCAGCTATTATTGGATTGATGAATGACTCAAGGGGAAGTGTGAAGTAATTCAAAATTCACCAGAACTGGAATGGTGGAAATTGTAGTTGGTAGGTAACACAAACTAAAAAAAACAGTCAATCGTCAACTAATAAAATATAGTGCTATTACTGCAAGAAACCTCAAACCATGCACAACTGTGTTGAAATTTTGACCAGCCAAGTCTGAAAAATAATAACAGAGTCCCAAAAATTCAGGCTATATCTGAACTGTTCAAAAACATGACACAAAATAATTAGTTGTTGATGGAATCACTGCAAAATGTGTAATGAACCTCACAATTTCCAGTAACATAGAACGAATAACGTGGAAAAATCAATGGAAAACACTAAATTAATCTTCAAATTCTTCAAATTGAATGAAAACAAGCAGTTACACTTCCCAGTTGTGTCACCAATAATATCAGATTTGATAGTCTACAGCAATCGAGAAAATAAGAAAAAAATACAATATCTCACTTATTCCTAAGACTGCATCTTGCCGACCTGTTCAATAAGGGTATCACTCTCAAAGATATATGTGATATATGTGCCAGTTGCATAAAGAAAAGTTATTCATCAGATCAACGTTACATCAAATTTGATGATACGTTAAATATCAGATGGGTTGCATTAAACTTGCTCCAAGTATTTGTCAGTCGCATTTGGCAATGACGGAAAAGATGTGGTATCAGCGCTATTTTTTCGTATCATATCTCAATCAGGATAATTTATCCTTTGTCCTTTATAGGTTAGGTTTAATTGTGTCTTCATCTGAAAGCTATGTCAATTGTATGGTTTTACTCAATTATAGATTATCATTCGCCTGGGATGAATAATAGTGGGACATTGTTAATTGTTATTTCCCTCAATCGATTGCACCCCTACGCACAACCCTTGAAAGTCTTCAAGAGACTTGTGTGAGCTAGGGAAGACGCAGCCCTTACCTTTTAACGTGTGATGCCATGCACGACATGGATACATGGATACTTATATTCTAAGAATGAGAAAGGGAGCCAATTAAGCAAAAGTTGAGAAAACTATAATCCATCATAGCAGTTGAACAGTAAGTACAGTTTTCAGTAAAATAATTTCTATGCATAAGTATTATAGGAAACTATTTTTTTCAAACTTCCTCTACAGATACGAAAACATTCTAGAATACATAAGATCGGACAGCATATCCATCAAAGCGTATAACAGTATCTCAAACGTACCACGAGAGTGGAAGCAATTGCGAATATTATGGAATATTTCGAATGAAAGTGTTATGTGATCATAGTAATGTTCCTATATCCCTGTATAGGAAAAACGTACTTGACAAGAAGAGTTATTAGTCATATAAAAGATAGACTTGTAAAGAGATTAACAAAAAAGTTTTGTATCATTTAAAGTGATTGCTTTCACAATTCATCGAACCCAGCTCTGCAAGAATAACGTTGGAAGTATAAAACATGGTGGCAGCGATGTTTTGAGTTATATGATATTGCGGTTCACATAGAAACTACGAGAGCAAAGAAGTTGAAAAGCATTACATTAATCAACCAAAAATACCAAATAATACAACTGTTCAAGTTGATACTGCAAGTTGTACCTGCGGTTAACCTGTCTTGGCAAACTCCAGGACCCTTTATTTTCCAACAGGGTGAATGGGAGCAATGTAAAAATCAATTTCAACGATTTCTGCGGAGTACTGGCCTCGACACAGCGTCCTAGGAACGACAAATAGACGTTCTGATCTATATGGGAGATAGAGCTGGGGTAATTTTTAACTCATTTACTCTAGCTCCGAAGACATATTATGATGCACTACAGAAGTTTGAAGAGTATTTTGCACCTCGAAGAAACATAATTTATGAACAATTCTTGAAACATAAGCAGGGAAATAATTCTGCAGAAAAGTTCATAACTGATATTTCTTTCGAAAACATATAATTTGAAAACATTGAATGATGATATGGTTCTATTAGTCCTTATCGTAGGCCTGAGAGAAACGCATAAGTATAAGTGATAAACTACAACTTTATCCTTGAAAAAGCTGTTACACGTTTGAGACAACACGAAGAATTGATATGTCAGAAACAAGGTATAAGTGAACCTAGTGTTTCTGCTGCGGCTAGAAAACGGTTATTCAAAAACAGAATAAAATCCCACAACGACAATTCCAAGAAAAATGCGGCAAACCAGAAGGAATGTTCCAGATGAGGTTATGATTGGCACGATAAACTGGCAAATTGTCCAGCAAAAAATGCTTAATACGGTTTCTGTAAAACTGGAGGGCATTATAGCAAAATGTGCTATCTGAAAAAGAAATCCGAAAAAAGAAACGTGCGAGCTGTCGAGCAAGAATCCTCAACCGGTGACGACGATGGTGAATGCTACGTACACGAGATTAAAGCAAAGGATGATTTGATTCAGCTTTGAATGTACTGAAAGATGTTATATGGCAGAATTGCCTCTAGGTACATTCAAAAATCAAGTGTTCAGTGCTAAAAAACAAGAGCGCTTCAACATTGTGGGAACTCTGACTCTGAATTTGAAATACAAAAACAGAGGTAAAGTTGAAAATGCATTCGTTTCGGGAGATATTGAGGTGCCATGGCTGAGTAGAAAGGCATGTCAAAATTTGAAACTGGTGGAACGTATATATGCTATCAATACGGTTGTTAATTGGCATGAGGAATATTCTTCCCTTTTTAAAGGATTGGGTAATATGAAAGGGGAAAACAAAATAGGAATGAAAGAAAATGCCAATCCGTTTGCCATTTCTGCTCCAAGAGCTGTTCCTGTTCCCCTCAAAGCCCAAGTGTTGGAAATGGGAATATCCCTATAGTTATCCTGTCGACATGGAGATTTTGAATATGGAATATCCCTATACGTATCCTGCCGACCGGAGGGATTTTTTGTTCTTGTTATGACATACAATTTTAATAAGTCATTACTATTGTCAAAGAAAGTATCTAGCAAATTTCATTAAAAAATTCCTATATTACGTTCTTTATTATTGCATTAGTCCATTTTCTACATTTTCTACATTATTGGCGACCGTGACAGGACGGAGAATGGAAGAATTGAAAGTTAAGCAAAATAATAGAACTTTCCTGAGACGGATGTTTGAGAAGGATACGAACGATCTGGAACAATTATTGAAGGCAGAAACTGTCCAGAAGAAAGAAATTTTGAAATTACTCGATCAGATAGAAGATAAAGGAAGAAGAATCATGCTATTAGATGAGAATATCCAGTCAATATTATTTAGCAAGGACATAGACAACGAAGCATTCGAACGAGAGCTGGTTTCTTCAGAATTATATCGCACAAAGTTAATCCAGATCAAGTCAGATAGTTACTTCATACTCAATACACTACAAGCCCATCCAAATGCAATGAGTACCAGTAGCGAGACAAAGAGAAATTTCCAGCTACCAAAACTAGAGATAAAGAAATTCGACGGAGATGTGAAGAACTGGATTGGCTTCTGGGGCCAATTTAAGAAAATTGATGAAGACGAGAGCATTTCCAGGGAAGACAAGTTCCAGTATCTACTGCAGTCAATGGAAGCAGGTTCCAAAGCGAAAGAGTTGATTGAAAGCTATCCACCATCGCGAGATAATTACGAGAAAACAGTTAAGCAACTGAAAACTAGGTTTGCCAGGGATGAGTTCCTGATAGAAGTGTACGTAAGGGAGCTTCTGAATCTTGTACTGAAGCAAGCAACGAAAAATAATGCAGGTATGTCTTTGTCCAGTTTGTTTGATAAGTTGGAAACCCAATTGAGGGCACTCGAAACATTAGATGTCACATCTGCTTTACCTGAAGATATTTTGAGGGTATGGGAGAGACAACGCAACTCCAATTCGATCTCTTTGCATTCCAAGTCAACCAGTGACAGCTCATCAAATGTAAACTCTACTAATCATCTCAATCTGTTACTAGATTTTCTGAAAATGGAGGTGGAGAGTGAAGAACGCATAAATTTAGTCCAGAAAAGTTTTTTGTCAGGAAAAGAAGGTAGAAAGATACAATGCACCAGTAAATATAAGAACCAGCTAGGTGGTGAGTCTGATCCATGTACCACAGCAACTTTTTTCTCGTCCGACAAGCTGAAAGATGGTAAGAGATTTAATTTTACATGTATTTTCTGTAATAATGCTCATCAAAGTCAGGATTGCATGAAAGCACAAAAACTGACATACGATGAGAAAAAGAATATGGTTCTTAAGAAAAACTGTTGTTTGGGATGTCTTAAAGCGAATCATACAATAAAAAGATGTAAAATTGTCATCCGATGTCTTATATGTAGTAGAAAACATTTTCCTATCATGTGTCCCGATCTGCATATAAAGAAACCTATAACAAAAGACGAAGGAGAGGTAGTTTTTCCGAATAAAGATGATATTAGCAGCTGTTCAAAGAGTAATATTGAAAATGTTCTTACTAGTAATAATGTTCATAGCCATCCTGAAACTTTATTGCAAACATTAATAGTTCGTCTTATCAATGGCAATAGAAGTAAGCTGGTAAGAGCACTTTTGGACTCTGCCTCTCAAAGGTCATATATCACGTCTGATTGCGCTAAAGAGATGGGTTTCTCAAAGGTTGGTGAAGAATCAATAATACAGAGTGTTTTTGGGGGAGCGGAATTTTCATCCAAAATACATTTTCTTTATAAGGTGTCCATACAAAATTTGGATAAAACGTTTGAATTTGATGTCAATATGCTAGATCAACCGAAAATTTGTAACTTCATTCCAAAACTGAAAGATAAAATTTGCTGGAATGATTTAAAGGACAAAAATATCACCATTTCGGATTTCCGTGCTGATATATCTGAAATTTCTATTTTACTAGGCGCCGATGTTATTGGTGATTTATTTACTGGGTCCATAGAAAATTGTAAAAAGGGATTAGTTGCAATGGAAACACGATTGGGATGGACTATAATGGGTAGACATCGCTATGACACAGTCAAGTCAATTGGAGCAGATTCTCTTTCGTATTCGACACAGGTCAACATATCCGATCTTTGGAGTTTAGAGGTTTTGGGGATAATAGATCCTACACAAACAAAAAGTAAAGAAGATAGGCAGATAGAGGTGTTGAAATTTTTTGCAGAGACTTTGAGGCTGAATGATGATAGCAGATATGAAGTTCATTTACCTTGGTCGTTAGGTCATCCTGAGCTTTTGAGTAACAAAGAGCTTTCCGAAAAGAGGTTATTTTCCTTGAGCAAGAAACTCACTGATAATAATCGAATATCTGATTATGAAAAAGTATTTTCAGAATGGGAGCAGTTGGGAATCATCGAGGAAGTTCCGGAATGCGAATGGCATGTTCCTGCACATTATTTACCCCATCATGCTGTATTCAAAGATTCTAGTGCAACCACAAAAATCCGTCCAGTATTCAATGCGTCTGCCAAAGATAGAAAGGGTCATTCTTTGAATCAATGTCTGGAAAAGGGTCCTAATCTCATCGAATTGATTCCTTCCGTTTTATTACAATTCAGATTGGGTTGTATTGGTGTCGTGGCAGATATAAAGAAAGCTTTTCTCCAAATAAGCTCAGCATCAAAGGATAAAGATTTCTTGAGATTTTTGTGGTGGAGAGACTATGCAAATAGAAAAATTAAAATCTATAGACATTGCAGGGTCGTCTTTGGTGTGTCCTGTAGTCCTTTCTTATTGTCAGCGACAATTGGTCATCATCTGGAAAATATTTCTGGTACTTTGGCAGATACTGCAGAAAAATTGAAATCTTCGTTTTACGTTGACAATTGTGTTACGAGTGTCGAAAATGAAGCTGATCTGAAAGTGTTCATTGAAGAATCTAAATCTATAATGTCTTCAGCGCAGTTTGATTTGAGGGGATGGCTTCATTCATTTGGCGATATCAATCCAGATGTGGTATGCAACGATAATATTTCACCTGTCTTAGGATTATCTTGGAATTTTAAAGAGGACACTTTATTTTGCGATATTCAAACTCTCGATAAATTGTCGGAAATCACAATAACCAGAAGAGGTATTTTATCTGTGGCTCAGAGATTGTTTGACCCAATAGGATTTACATGTCCCGTAACCTTGTTGCCAAAATTGGTTCTACAACAATCATGGAAATTGAAATTAGGATGGGACAAGGAATTACCAAGTGACATAATCAAACCATTTCGAGCATGGCTCAAGCAAATAACTTGGCTTGGTGTCTGCACAATTCCGAGGAGGTCGAGTCATTTTTCATTACATGCATCTGAGAATACTCTTCATGTCTTTTCCGATGCCAGTAAAACGGCGTATGCAACTTGTATTTTCATTCGGACAGAATTACAAGATCGTGTACATGTCCAGCTGATACAAGCTAAATCTAGGATCGCCCCTTTGAAAGAATTAACACTTCCAAGATTAGAGTTGATGGCTGCAGAACACGAGTTTGTCAAGCGGTGAAAAAGGTCAAATTTTTCGAGAAAATGAAAACCTACTTTTGGTCTGACTCAATGGTTACATTGATTTGGATAAAAACCAAGGGAGACTGGAATACTTTTGTCGATAATAGGGTGAAGGAAATTCGTTCTGCTAGTAATCCGGATGAATGGTTTCACATTCCAGGTAATTTGAATCCTGCAGACTTCCCTTCCAGAGGATGCGATGGAAAGCAGTTATTAGAAAGTAAATGGTGGGAGGGACCGAATTGGCTCAAAACAAAAAAAGAATTATGGCCAAATACGGAAATTTCATCTCATGAAGGTATTGAAGAATCTAAACAAATTACAATTACATCGGTGACCGAGAAGTTGCGATTCAGTCACAGATTTTATTATTTCTCTAAGTACTGGAAAATATGTAGGGTAATTAATCGCTAAGATGTTCAGATTCAAATTTAATTCATCACACGAAACCAAATTACAGGGTGAATTAACATATGCAGAAATAGAAAAAGCTGAGATAAGTTTATTGAAAATAATTCAGAATGAAGGTGGAATCAAAGTCGATTTCAAAATGAAACATAATTTACAGTTTTATCAGGATGAACAGGGACTTTTGAGAGTAAAAACTAGACTTTGTTTCTTAAATGATACTCTAGACTTCAAATATCCAATTTTATTACCGGGGGATGATGAAATCATTCATAGATTGATTTTCCATCAACATGTTCTCTTATGTCATGCTGGAGTCAAAACTCTACTCAGTATGTTAAGAGAAAGATTCTGGATAACAAAAGCACGAAAAACAATCAAGCATATTTTATCAAAATGTTTAGTCTGCAAGAAAAATAATCAAAAGGCTTGTGAGAGTCCAATTGCCCCGCTTCCAGAGAATCGAATTGGCAACACGGCAGCATTCGAAGTCACAGGCGTGGACTATGCTGGCCCTTTGTTTCTAAGAGGTGGAAGCAAAGTATGGTTGGTTTTGTTCACTGGTGCCGTTTACAGGGCGGTTCACTTCGAACTAGTCACATCATTGTCAACAGATGTATTCATACTTGCCTTTCGGAGGTTTATTGCAAGAAGAGGAAGAATTTCAACAATGTATTCCGATAATGGAACAAATTTTGTTGGTTGCAATAATCTATTGAGGAATATTGATTGGAATCAAGTGAAACAATTTTCATCCATGAGAAGAATTCGTTGGATTTTCAATCCACCCACTGCCGCTTGGTGGGGTGGATGGTGGGAGCGCATCGTTAGGATGGTGAAGGAACTTATTAGGAGAAACTTGGGTAAAGCTGTTGTCAATTATGAAGAACTTTGTCCGTTATTAATGCAAGACCACTCACGTATGTATCAGAGGATGATGATTTGAATGCTCTCACTCCGTCATGTTTTTTACAAACGTTACCCAGTGGTGAAGTACCCGACTTAGACATCATCGATAGGAATCATTTGGTGAAGAGACAGAGATATATACAGAGACTACGAGAAAACTATAGAATACGCTTCAGGAGCGAGTATCTGGCAAACCTAGTTGATTTCGGTTCAAGACAGGAGTCGAATGTTAAAGTGGGTGATATTGTTCTCCTAGAATTAGATGACAAAAAAAGGGTGAATTGGCCCTTGCCAAAAGTCTTGGAACTCTTTCCTGGTAGAAATCAAGTAACCAGAGTTGTGCGACTGAGGGTTAATAAAAGGGAACTGATACGTCCAATAAAGAGAATATATCCTTTGGAAATATCTACAGGAGAAGTCAATGAGATGGAGAATATTCATAGATATGTGAAAGCCGATGATAACAAGATTAGAGACGAGAATACTCCACATCAAGAAGAAGAGAAGAATATTAAGAAGACAAGAAGTGGTCGAGAGGTGAAATGTCCAGAACGTTTCAAACCCTGAGATTTTCTTTTGTTTTGCAAAGTCCCATTGCAAAAGGTGGGAGGATGTTGGAAATGGGAATATCCCTATAGTTATCCTGTCGACATGGAGATTTTGAATATGGAATATCCCTATACGTATCCTGACGACCGGAGAGATTTTTTGCTCTTGTTATGACATACAATTTTAATAAGTCATTACTATTGTCAAAGAAAGTATCTAGCAAATTTCATTAAAACATTCCTATATTACGTTCTTTATTATTGCATTAGTCCATTTTCTACATTTTCTACACCAGTGAAGGACGCTTTGGATGACATGCAGAAAAATGATGTCATCGTTCCAATAGACCATTCGACAGATTGGTGTGCTATGGTTGTCAGTATAAAAAAAGGTGGTGATTTGTGTGGACCTATCCAGGCTGAATAAAAACGTGAAACGGCAGTTTCATCTAATTCTAAGGATTGAGTTATCACTCGCAGAATTGAGTGGTGCCGAGTTTTTCAGTAAACTGGACGCTTACCATGGATTCTGGCAACTTAATTTGGCTGAAGAATCCCAAAACTTTACAACCTTCATAACTCCATTTTGGAGATTCAAATTCCAAACACTTTCGTTCGGAATCACATCAGCTCCAGAAGAGTTCCAGAAAAGGATGTCCAGAGTACTTGAAAGGTCGAAGAATTGCATTGTTCATATGGATGATGTGTTGGTCTGGGGAAAAACAAAATTAAAAAATGACGAATGTCTAAAAAATGTTCTGGAAAAAATTCAAGAATGCTGGAATTACCCTCAACAAACGTAAAACCAAATTTCGCAAGCAGAAAGTCGAGTTTTTGTGATTTATTCTGTCAAATGAGGTTATATCACTTGATAAAAACAAGATAAAAGCAACAACAGAAATGGTAGCACCTAAAAATACCAGAGAAGTGCAAAGATTTATAGGTATGGTTACCCTTCTTGCTAAATTCATACCCAACAGAAGTGAAATTATTGCACCCATTACAAGTCTTCTTAGCTCGATGAATGCTTTTATTTGGGGCCCAGCACAGCAAACTGCTTTCGATAAAGTCAAGGGGTTGTTGACTGCTTCACCTTTTTCAACAATGTATGATTTAAGTAAACCCACCATTCTATCATGTAATTCTTCAACTCAGGGTTTGGGCGCTGTTTTACTTCAAGTCGAAAAGGAAGGTAAAAAGCCCGTTGAATATATCCCGAACTCTGTCTACTGCCCTGAAAAATTATGCAAACATTGAGCGGAAAGCACTAGCTTTGACATGGGCAAGTGACCGATTGAAAAGTTTTCTGCTACGGAAACGCTATACAATCAAGACTGATCACAAGCCACTTCTACAAATTTTCAAGTCAAAAAATTTTGATTATCTTTCACCAAGACTCCAGCGTTTCAGGATGCGCATGATGCGCTATGACTGTGATATTACGTATACACCAGGAAAAAACCTGTTCATTGCTGATACTTTGTCAAGAAAACCCATACCATCAGAAGACGACAATGAGATAGAGGAAGAGGTAGACGCCTTCATTCATGCAGTTGGTCTTGGTGGTAATCACACATCTGATGAAAATGTGACAAAAGTTGCTAACTCCCAAAGCAATGATCCTATTTGCAAGAAACTCAAGGAAATTCTGAGACAAGTATGGCCTAACAAGTCTGAAATATCGATAGATCTCCAATAATTCCATTCTGTCTGCAATGAATTATCTGAAATAAATGGTATTTTACTCAGAGGGAGTAGAATGACTAATCCACTCTTCTCAAGATATTCACGTAATCTGATCAATCACAAATCAAAGACAACTTGTATTATCGCAAAAAAACCCGCTGTCTCTCAATTCTGATTGGTCTGTCAGCGTTGGTGTTTTCAACGATGTAACCATTGATGACAAAGCAAAATTTGATATTTTGACAGATCCTAACTGTAGGCGAAAACGTCAAAATGAGTCGCATCGTAACTATATAATAAATTATTGATAGATATAATACATTTTTTGTGATTAAGTATAGTTGATTGATTATGGTTATGATGAATTGATTGTTCATGTTTATAATAATACTTTTAATGGTTCGTGAAATTGTCTAATAAAATTCCACTCGTAATTGAATTCATCTCATAAGTCTGTCTTTTATTTCTGAACTCAACTGAATTGTGTCGAGGAAACACCACGAGTCCGCAGGAAGCAATTCAGTTTCGTTCAGAAATGAATCGACAGTATTACTACTGATGATACCATCTGAACTTCGCAACATCATGCTGGAGAAATTATATGCTGGTCATCAGGGAATCACGAAGACTAGACGACGAGCCCAACGGACAATGTGGTGGCCTGGAATATCCAAGGATATTGAAGCGAACGTAAAATCCTATCCTGTTTGGTTTCAACACTCGTCAAACCATCATGAACCATCATGTTGCCGACTAAAATTCCAGACTTTCCTTGGCAAGTAGTATCAATGGATTTATTCAAACTCGTCATTACGGATTTGTCGGGTTTGCCGGTCCAAAGTATGAGATCCTTCGATATCATAGAGATCTGTAAATCTGTTTTTGCAAGATATGGTATACCACAACTTGTCTGTTCTGATAGTGATACACAATTCCACAGCACCAAGTCCTCAGAATTTCAGTTGTTTGCCAAAGAATTGGGATTTTTCAACATCGATAAGTAGTACTCATTTCCATCAAGCAAATGGAGCGTCAGAAGCAGCTGTTAAGGTCACAAAGAATCTTATGAAAATAAAAATAAGGAAAATATCGAATTGGCCCTTCTTGTTTAACGAAGTACACCATTAGAAAACCAGCTGCAAGTACGAGGGCTGACAATAAAGTAAGGTCTCCAATTTTTTTTTTCATAGAAAATGACATTTATTTACAAAAAACGATACACCGTTGGAAAGGCCAAGGTCTTGGCTACTTTTCTACATAATCGCCATTTTTTTCCAACACCTTGCGCATCCGCACGATGAACTTGTCTATGCCGGCAGAATACCACTCTCCGTCCGCCTCGCGCAGCCAGGTGTTGACCTCTTTCTGAACCTCCGCGTCACTATCAAACTTCTTCTCTCCGAGATGTTTTTTCAGGGCGGGGAACATGTGGTAGTCACTGGGGGCCACGTCGGGACTATAGGGAGGGTGATCGATGATTTCCCAGCCAAATGTCTTGAGCAGGTCAAGGGTAACGTTGGCTGTGTGCGGGCGCGCGTTGTCGTGGTGAAATTTCACTCCTTTGCTCAGCAATCCCGGGCGTTTGTTTTTTATGGCACGACGAAGCTTTTCCAGGGTCTCACAGTACCTTGCTGCATTGATAGTGGTTCCCCTTGGCATGAAATCCACCAACAATACCCCGTGGCTATCCCAAAACACCGTAGCCATCACCTTGCCGGCTGACAGTGTCGCCTTAAACTTTTTGGGTTTCGGAGAATCGCTATGGCGCCATTGTTTGGACGACTCCTTTGTTTCGGGTGTGTAGTGATGAGCCCACGTTTCATCCCCCGTAACAAACCCTTCCAAAAAATCATCGCCTTCCTCTTCAAAACGGGCCACAACTTTGGTCGCACATTCCACGCGCCGCTTCATGTGGTCTTCGGTCAGCTGTTTCGGCACCCATCGGGCAGAAACTTTGTGGTACTGCAACTTGTTCACAAGGATATGACGGATTGTTTCGCTGCTACACACTCCTCCAAGCTTCTCTTCCAAGTCCCTAATTGTCGCACGGCGGTTTTTGAGCATTTCTGCCTCCACTGCTTGAACAATCGCATCCGAGACCGACGGTCGGCCACTTCTCTCCTCGTCGTGAACATTAGTGCGCCCGGAATTGAACTCGCGGCTCCACTTACGCACGTTTTTTATGTCCATACACTTTTCCCCGTAAACTTCAACTAGTTGACGATGGATTTCAATAGGTGTCACCTTTTTCGCACTCAAAAAACGTATTACAGAACGCAATTCGCACTTGGACGCTGACGCGAGTGGTACCTCCATCGTTGACGGCTGCTCAGCCAAGACTGAGCGGTCGGGGAAGCCTCACCCAGCAGCAAAGTGGTAGTGGGGGAACCAAGGAACACGGCGGTGTTGCCAGATTTCGCCTAGCGCGTGATCCGGCGAAGTTGCAGCGTTGGAGACCTTACTTTATTGTCAGCCCTCGTATAACGTTGGAAGCATAAAACAGAAAGAACAAAGGAATCACATGTAGATGAACATGTAAGTAATAACTCCTGAGATGGTGACCAAAATCTGTTTTCATGAGTATTGGTTCCCTGTAATTATTTGTGATTCTTATCCAGAATCTCTAAGAATTAAATAACACAGAAAATCGAAAAACACTGTATTATTTTTAACTGGGTACCAAATCAAATTGTATGATATAATATTATTATCAGAAGAAAAACGATACCTAGGTACATAAAATTTCCAAAAAGAGGACCTCGATGATGCCAAAATAGAGGCAGCAAAATTTATAAAGTAACCACAATTTTATACTGCTTGTTTATTGTTCACCTACTGTGCAACTAACATGTACCAATTTGTTGAACTGAAATTGAAAATAAAAAATCAAAATAATGGTCTCTGAATTTTAAGAAATAAGTAAAAAGAACTGGAGGAGATCGAGTGGATCCTGAATCAGATGGAGCAGCGGCAAAGGTTCCAGCGGTCATTGCAGATCAGATTGCACTGTCAGAAATTACACATTTTCTGTAATATACAGGGCAATTCAAATTCGACCCCCACCATTGGGATCGCCTAAACTACAGGAGATACGTCGAAGCTTAAATTGGGCAAAGTTGCGTATTCTGGTGCCTAACAAAATACTGTTTTGAAACTTGGAAGATTCCGAGTATTTCCGGAAATATCGGGAAAAAACTAAAAATCGGAATTTTCGTTTTTATTTTTTTCTATCGTTATTTGACAACATAGCTCAAAACCAAAAGTACATTTTCATCGATACTTTTTTTCAGCTACACGTTTTCATGTTCAGATTTACTTCCGACGTTTCGTCTTCTGGCATTCATCATCATCTTTTTTTATACAGAAAAATAGTTATTCTCATTCTGATTTCATTGATGTATAATTTGTTATGATTTGCACTTCTGAAACTACAGATATTAAAAAAAAACTTCATCTGAGATGGTCATGACTCCATCGAAAAATTTTGTTTAATAAACACTAGTTGTCAGAACTCATTAAACATCATAAGTTTGCACCAATACTTCAGTCGAAATGTCCTCATTCTCAAATGAAGAAAAATGAGATATTTATTATAAATTTGATAGGAATAGTACGAAAACAGCACAAATTTATTTTGAATTATATCCGAAAAAACAACAGCCGGATAGAACATTATTCGGAATTTTGGACAAACACTTGGCTGAGTACGGTGCGTTTCAAAAACCAAGAATGAAATAAGGAAGCAGAATTGAACAAAATATTAGACGTAACTCATTGGCCGAGGTAAAATAATTGTTCATTCCATATTCGAAGAAGTATAATTATTTTTGGTACTTTTTTAGATAAATGCAGATCCTTCCAAATCAACACATTAAGTCTCGGCAGAAATGGATGTGCCACAGACGAGCATTTGGAGGGAATTCAAAAAAGTGGTTTGAAATGTTATGAGATACATATTTCACAAAAATTACATCCAGTTCATCCTGAGAGAAGGATGGAATTTTGTAGCTGGATCTCGAATAGGGTAGACCCAACAAACTTCTTGAAAAACATTATTTGGACCGACGAAAGTACTTTTTCGAACTGTGGTGTTTTTAATAGAAATAATGAGCACTGGAGTGAAAATAATCCACGACACTTCAGAGAAGTCAGACCAGAAGTTCGGTTTCGTTTGAATGTGTGGGCTGGAATTTATGACGACCGAATACTTGGACCTCATTTCTTCTCTAATACTTTGAACGGTTCTAAAGAAACGAATTCGAAGAATATATGGATACGTTTCCCCTTGTTGATTATAACAGCTGCTGGTTTCAGCATGACGGGGCTCTTCCACACAATAAAAGAGCAGTTTGCGAATATTTACACCAAAGATTTCCTAATTGGTGGTTAGGAAATTCTGGACCAGTGAGGTTGCCGGCAAGGTCACCTGACCTTACAGTTTTGGATACTTTCTTGTGGGGCACTTTAAAGAATATAATTTATGGAGAACAAGAATATGACACAATAGATGAACTTAGAGACAATATCATCACGCAATTCAGGTCTATCAGAAGAAGGGATATTGTTAGGGCTGTTCTTAATTTGGGACGACGAGCTCGGTTATGTATTCAAGAGGAAGGCCATCATTTCGAACACTTGTTGTAATACTTTTTGTGCATTTTTTAAAAGCTCATGATTTCATTCTTGTTTTTTGAAACGCACCGTACTCAGCCAAGTGTTTGCCCAAAATTCCGAATAATGTTCTATCCGGCTGTTGTCTTTCCGGATATACTTCAAAATAAATTTGTGTTGTTTTCGTACTATTCCTATCAAATTTATAATAAAGTTTCAACATATCTCGTTTTTCTTTATTTGAGAATGAGGAAGTATTTGTGCAAACTATTTTTTTTTGTGGGGGTCGAATTTGAATTGCCCTGTATACATGAACCTTCCTCATTTGTGTCGAAATCTCACTAACCCCCCACCTTATATAAACTATATGAACTTGATAACAGCAAGAACTAAAAATGACGACAGTTTTGACAAAAACTCAGGAATATTTAAATTATTTGTCGGAATTCTCATCTGTCAGTTCTTGATTGATACATCAATCAGTGGTGCAGCTCTGATTGAGTTCTTATTGAGCTAGCACATGATTGAAGTCCAGTTGACATTAGAACTTGATTGACTGTTATGGTACCGATTTTCAACGTTCGATCGCCATTATCATTAGTAAAAGTAGGTTAGGTTAATTTTGAACGTGAGTGGGCCCGTATCAGGTTCTCCGCTGCGGCCAATGGCCTATTGTGGCTTAGTAAAAGTAACGTTAAGTTTTCGTGACATCGAGTCAATGATCACCCAATTTCGCATTCAACGCCATACTCAATGAGATAACAAAATATTTGAATGGCTTTTATGCAACCGGCTCATAAGGTTTTATAACATACAGTTGAATATGTTCCGCACGTTGGAGCTACTAGTAACTTTCAATCACTTCCATCACAAAATATAGACATACCTTCATTGAAGCGAATCTCCCTTGCTATTGCATGTATCAAACATTTATGAAGCCACTCCTGTAAGCGGGACGCCAATCATGGTGTCTGTACTGTTTGTTGTTCCAGCGCCAATACATACGTCTTTGCTTGTGAAGTGCAGTCCTCTATCTTTTATAATTTGCGAATAAGACAAAGACAGAAAAGATTGTTCATGGAAAGCGATTATACAAAACGAACAACCCATATAAACTGACATGAAGCTGACAGATTTTTGAAAAACCGTTCGATTTCGATCGTTTTTGATTGAAATCAATAATCATTTTGAATGTCGTTCGAACTGTAGTATATTTGAAGTCTATACGGTTTCAAAACTATTTTCAGTCTTCAAGTCTCACAACAAATTTACATCACAAAAGTACATTATTTATTTCAACTGCTGCGCTCTGTCTCTCGCTCCGCTCAACTATTACTGTCATCAGCTCTGGCTCGGTCTGCATATACACTCGAAGGAAATCTAGACGAAAGTTCTCGAGCCGCCTCTATTTGCATCTAGATGTCGTACTTTCTGGAATCCAGGAGACGAACATTCTCGAACATTCGTTCGGATCGCAAGCTAGTTCATGGGTAGAGGCGACAGGTACGCACTCTCCTGGAGCAGCGCCTCAGTACTAATCGTATTGTATCTACCATCTGCACCAGCTTTATTTCATTAGAGAAGAAGGCCTCTCCGAGGAGTAAGTTTTTGTATATATTGGGGACGTTCCACCAAAACGGGTGGAAATTTAAGCATGTTTTTTCAAGTAAGAGATCCTACAAGGTATGTCTAATAAATTTTCCATTTTAATGGTTAAGTATATGATAGAAAAATATCATTGCATTTTCAATAATATTTTAGATTGACATTGTGTCTGAAGGCTGGTAGGGCAGCTGGTAGAGAAGAAATCATACTTTCAAAATATAATTCTGAGACTTTTGAGATACATCGGCTATCCCTCTGGAAGAAAACTCCTCTGAACTGGAAAGGACCCCGCAAACACCTTATGGGATTTGGGTCCTGGTGGATTTTTTTGAATTTTTGATATTATGTAGTCCATGTTATTCTCAACCAATGTTACCATTGCGCCAACTCAAAAAAATTAACAGTTTTGCTGCTAGGGGGCGTTGAAATCACCCCTAGCGCAGATTAGACTATTTATTTTTGAATCCGGTAACAATATGTTCACTTGTTTCATTGTTGCTAACGTTGCACAATATTGTGCTGTTTTATAAAAAAAATCTTACCCCCTCCTTCTTCCCCCCAACTCCTATTCCGTAACGAAAAAGAAAATATTTCTTGGGTGCCTTTAAATGTATCGTCGAACGTTTAAATATGCCTTAATAAGGGAAATAGCAGTTTTGTATGATTATCCCCCCTCCCCCCGAAAGACACAAAATGAAAAAATTTCGGTGGATTTTTCTGAATTTTTAATATGATGTAGTTCAAGTTATTTTGAATCAAAAATAATTGGGTGACAAACCCCGAAAATGAATAGTTTAGATGCTAGGGGGCGTTGAAATCTCATTTTGCTCAGAATAGACTATTTATTAATATAGGCTGAAACAATTTCTCTACGTATTGTAGTTTAGATTATGCTGAACAATTGTGAGATTTCTTATAAAAAAAAATCTGAAACCTTCCCCTTACCCCCAACCCCTATTTTAAAACACAAAAAAAATTATTCTCTACTACTTGTAAATGCTTTATCAAAATAAATGTTTTATCAAAATAAATGTTTTAATCAGTTCAAATGAAGGAAATCGTACAGTTGTTTAATTTAATCTCTCTCCTCTTCCTTTGAATCCACCAATATTTTTTTGAATGGAGGAAAAGGTGAAATTGAACCACTGTACAGTTTCCCTAATTTTAGCTGATTTAAACATTTATTTTGATAAAGCATTTACAATAAATATCGTGTTTTAAAATAGGGGTTGGGGATAAGGGGGAGGTTTCAGATTTTTTTTTATAAGAAATCACACAATTGTTCAGCATAATCTAAACTACAATACGTAGAGAAATTGTTTCAGCCTATATTAATAAATAGTCTATTCTGAGCAAAATGAGATTTCAACGCCTCCTAGCATCAAAACTATTAATTTTCGGGGTTTGTCACCCATTTATTTTCGATTCAAAATAACTTGAACTACATCATATTAAAAATTCAGAAAAATCCACCAAATTTTTTTCATTTTGTGTCTTTCTGGGGGAGGGGGTATAATCATACAAAACTGTTATTTCCCTTATTAAGGCATATTTAAACGTTCGACGATACATTTAAAAGCACCCAAGAAATATTTTCTTTTTCGTTACGTAATAGGAGTTGGGGGAAAGAAGGAGGGGGGTAAGATTTTTTTTATAAAACAGCACAATATTGTGCAACGTTAGCAACAATGAAACAAGTGAACATATTGTTACCGGATTCAAAAATAAATAGTCTAATCTGCGCTAGGGGTGATTTCAACGCCCCCTAGCAGCAAAACTGTTCATTTTTTTGAGTTGGCGCAATGGTAACATTGGTTGAGAATAACATGGACTACATCATACCAAAGATTCAAAAAAATCCACTGGGACCCAAATCCCATACGGTGTTTGCGGGGTCCTTTGAAACCAGTCTTGTACCACAGGTATATCTTAATATATTTTTTATTGGAGTCCAAAACTGAAAACTGGAAGTTTCAATACATGAAGAGTGTGTGTATTTATAAGAAAAACGTTCCTGGAAATATTATTGTGGGGATTTGAAATAATAATTTTGCTCTGATTAGTAATATTAACATGCTTCTTCACCATATTATGTAATAATAATGCATTGTCATCCAATTCTGACCATGTTTAAAGTGACTTTAGAATCGGTAGCAAAATTGTAGCGAACAGATTAACATTATGCACAAAAAAGTGTGTTGATAAAAACGTGGTAAAATAAGTGTTTGTTTATAATTTCTTGTTTCATTTGCATTTTGACAATTTTTTTTGTTTTCTTCACATTTCAAAGAATAAAAAATATAAAGAAAAAAATTTAAAATATTTATACAAATGTTGAAAGGTATATTATTCTTCCCATCAAGGTATAATATGACCAAGAGCGAACCCAGTGAGACAGGGGGGGGCAACCCCTCTCCCAAGAACGAAAATGCCCAAACCGACTGTCTCGACTTTTTCTTTCATTTCTTATCCATTCTGGGAGTTGACCCTATCTTGGCATGGAAGCAACCATTCGTTTTATTCACCGTGTCATGCAATTCTTTCGTGATGCAAAGTTATACAGTATTCCACCACGGCTTTTTGTCAGGTTACGATCCAATTCCACCCAAATGAGCGATGGAGATTTCCAATCCTTGCTCTACTGATTGCAGCCATAATAAGTTGACCAGCGCTACTCAAACCTCAGTCTGACCAGTTCGAGATAGTTTTCGTGTCTCACTTTCCAAATTTCCTCCGACCTCCATTCTCTTGATGTTCTGCGGTCGCACCACATTCGGCCACCGCCGCAGACGACCATGATAAAGTGGCTGTTGGGTCAGACGGACAGATTGACAGACGGGTGGGAGATTTCATGGATAATTAGTTGAATGCGGTTGGTATTCGGAAGCGTTGGCGATGTGCATTGTGCAGGCTCCGGTTGTTGGTGATATGAAAGAATATCAGTTCGTCTAGCGTAACTGTATTCAACATTCTTCAGAATAGATACACAGGGACCATCAGGATGAACATGCGGTTAGTATTCGGGAAAAATAGCGATACTCAGTATGTAGACATGAAAGAATATCAGTACGTATAGCATCATCGTATTTGACATTCTTCAAAAAAAATATACAGGGTCCATCACGACGAACTGAGTCGATATGTAGGAATATGGAAAAATACTAGAACTGGATTTCTGAAAATAATTATAGGGGGGTTTCAGCTAGAATATTTTCAGTTTGAAGCAACTTCCAGAAATATATCCCAACTCCGATATTTGTAGAAAAAGCAATAATTTTTATTTATATTCTTGAATCCATGCAAAATTTCAGTTGACCTTTAGAGATATGTAGATTGTAGGAGGGGTTGTACAGGCAATGCCACTTCACAAGTAATGAGACTTGATAGATCTCTTGTGCATAACACTCAATCCATCGAAAGCCAAGGATTCTGGAACCTGATTTCCTTACATCGAAGGGCCTCAAGCAGGTCCCTTCCAGAAACTTGAAACCCTTGCAGAAATGAGCTGGGCGTTCACAAATCAAATTTTCTGCAGTCCTGGCGAAGTTCTCTCGCAGTAGTGGCAACTGTCACTTTCTTATTTAACTACAGCAGTGTCCAATAGTCTCGTTACCAATTTCAAGTCTATCTAATCGAAATCAGGAAATATTAATCTTTTTTTGGCGATTGGTTCATTGGCCTTCACTCTTGTCTTTGCCCTGGCACTTCTTTCCAGTGAGTTTTCATTTCACCAATTACTCAGCGTTAGAATTTTTTTTTCAAGTGAGCTTCAGAGAATCCACAGAAGGAGAACCCTTGGACTATCTGTGCCGCGAAATTGTGTATTTGCCCCTTCTCTGGCAAGGCAGTTTGTTTTCTCGTTTCCTGTGATACCTGTGACCTGGCACCCACATCAAAGTGACCTGGTTGTTTCAGGGACAAGTGTGTGACTTTCATTGCTGATTGGCTATGATCAACATTGTTTTCCTCCAGGTGTCCCTTTCGAGGCACTCGTGGTACATATATCTCTATCCTATGGCTTGTCCCTGTAACACCTACTCCAGCCCGTTTGTCCATTTCTGAACCAACAGTGTACTACACTAATGAATTCGCCTTCAGTTGAGGCCTTTTCTCCTTTCAAATTTGGAGGTTGTTCATGACCACTTCAAACTGCATTTCGAAGTCGCATGTTATCTGTCGGTTAAGAGATTGTTTCTAGATCTCCCAATGTCCGATCACATTGAGTTAGTTCATTGCCTGGCTCATTCTGAAGGCACTGATTGCTGCTTTCTTTACTACAATAAGCGCAATAGTGGGAGCATTATCCCTGATGCTGCAGAAAATATCTCCCCTGTGATTCCCAGACAAGCTTACTGCTGTACTTTCTGCAGCTTGACTTGTGACAAAGTTTGTAGCATCTTTGGCCACCATAACAATGGAGCATAGGCTTAATGATGATCTGGTATGACTAGTAAGTAGTTTTTGGTTTCTGACCTCACCCAAATTACTTTAGGGTGAAGAATAGAATGATTTTACCGCGAGCAAATTAATTTAATTTAATTAATGGTAATGAGCAAACGTCGCAATCAGTTTGGAATGTATACTCCTACTTTAAACTTATTGCGACTTTTGCTATTTATTGAAAACGAAGAGTGCTTTCACAATGAATATAATGCGAGCATATGAGAGTTTAGATGCTTACCATAAAGCAATTTGTTGATGGGTGGAAAGAATATGTGTGAAGCAAAGCAGATAAATTCGCATATTATAGTCATTGAAAAGGTGAACCATAATGATATTGAAATACTGTTTAGTCATTTTTGAAAAGTTTTTTTGTGATGTATTCTCAAATACCGAACGATTAATTCTTAACAACATTGACAGTATTTCTTGAAGATGGCAGTATTGTTAGTGCTTATGATTGTACAGCAGGTTCAGGGGAAGTTCATTCTCATGTAGTTGCAGTGTCATTTTCTATAAACAACATTAGTTGAAAACAACAGGAAGTTACGTTGACAGGAAAATAAGAGCATTGAATGCCACCAACTAATGAATCAGCTGAACCTTGCAGAATTTTGAACTCACTGACGATGAACTCCTATATAATAAGGATGCAACCTCATCAGATATACCTTCTGATTCTGAGGAAATGAAACAAGATTTACAGTTCTTCATTCCAAGAAAAGACCATTTTCAGAATCTTTGGCAGAGAAACTTATATCCTAGAAGAAGTTTTATTGTAATGAACCCTCATAGAGATAAATAGATGAAATATATGCTGTGACTCTTACTGCCTGATAATTGTACTATGATTTTCACTTTGATTGCTCACGAGTTTCTCTTTCAATTTGTCTACAATCTTCAATTGTTTAAGGTATATCAAACTTTTCACCTACTGTTATGTTTCAATGAATTGAATAGTTTTCCGGATAACTGACTTTATTCTGACATTAATTTCCAAATTGTCATAAAACATGTGTGCCTAGTAACGGTTGAATATTTTCAATATGATTCGTTGGTCAATTTTGCCATTGATAGAATTGTTCAAAGTTCAACAAATAAACAAATAATATTATTCCTTCTCAAATGAGCTGATTACTGAGGAAACAGACAGATGAGTTCAAGTTACCGGTCCAGGCAGGTGGGTACTCTGAAGACCCTTGATGATCTTTCAGTTAGTTTTGGTGACACCGAATTGGAATTGAATTAAAATTTCATGTAAAATTTTTACAAGGAATTGAAGAAGTTATAGATGCATCAGAAGTGGCTTGTACACTTTGAGAGAGTTCCTCTACTGAAACAATTCCCTGTCACTTCAAGACCACATGCTAAAAAACATGCTTTCTCAAACGTTGAATCACTTTCACTGAATCAGTTCAGATGTCAATCCTGATACAAGACGGTCATAGTATGATGCTTCACCTTTCCAATTATTAGAATATGGGAATATATCTGATTCACACATATTTTTTTCACTTACCCACAAATTGCTATATTGTTAGCTTCTGAACTTATATATTTTTCCATTCATTTCATTGTGGAAGCACTTTTCGTTTCCACTAAATAATCAACATTATCATGGGAACAATTGCAAAAGCAAACAGAAAAATATGTTTCTTTCTTCTTTTCTTTCTACGAATGAGATTGTTGTACCTCCAGAGCTGTTAATTGTACACTAAATTAATATCAGACTCCTCACTTGTATATTCTCACAGATTATAAATTACAGTGCATAAAATAAGTATTGTGAAATTTGACCTTCGCAACAACAGAGAACAATAAAATTTAAGATTCTAATAACATTTTGAATGTATATAAAAGTATTATTTCAGTAATTTGAGTTGGGTTTAAATTAGAACAGGTAGTTTAGAAAATATTTAAGTTGGAATATTCTTGTTTTGCACTATTTTGAAACATTGAACATTCAAAATTGATGATTTGCACTTCAACGGTTTCATGGAATGAAAAGAAAGGTAAAATTTGTACCAATCAGTATAATTTTTCAATGAAATTGATTTCATATAGTTATAGTAATAGTAATATTTATTTATCAAACACAATAACACAATAATATAAAATTTTACAATAACATTGATTTAAATTTACAGTAAATATAAATAAATAGGATAAACCGCATGGATATAGCATCCGCTCGCGGTCGTGCACACATACATATATACACCTAGATATATTTAGTTTACATGTTCCATTACTGTGTATAAACAAATTTAATCAAATATAAACAAATATAAACAGATATAAACAAATATGGACTAGTATAAACTATTATGAACGAAATATAAACATAGAAGAGTTAATTAATAATTTCCAATTGTCTGTGGATTTCTTCTCTCGTCAACTTGTATACGAATTTTTTTACTTTTGAGTTGAACATTTTTTGTGAGTGTATCGACTTGATATCAGATGGCAGCTTGTTAAAAAGTTTTGGACCCATGTAAATAAAACTACTTTGAATCAAGGTCTTATTTATTGTAGGTAATGTTAATGAAAATGTTCTGTATCTAGTATTATATAAATGTTCGACTTTCTGGTTCTTACTTCGATACTGTTGTGTTATTAGAGTTTTATAATATATTTGCCTCAAGTCAGGCGTAGCACTCAAATTGTATAAGGAATCTGTTGGATATCGGTAGCTCTTATTAAATATAATTTTGAGAATCCACTTTTGAGTAACTTCAATTCTGTTCCTGAGATAGTTCGAAAAAACCCCCCATGCAATGATTACATAATTCAAGTGAGGCTGTACTGTTACCTCCGCAAGAACGAAGGCACATACACTTGACCTATATTGCCAATTATCAAGTGGGTATTTGTGGCTACACTCAGTGAAGACGGGTAGGGTTCTTTTAGTTGGATGTTAGTGGGCACCAGATAAATTACCCCACAAATACCTGAATTGTCAATAACATTAATTTACCAAATGAGACTAACAACTGACATAAAGTTACTTATATATTTCAAATTTTAAACACAATTTCATGACAATCAGATTCAGTATATGGTTGCTCCACGGGTTGTTCTAAAAATCACTTAGTAATTGATATGATATTTTCTAGCAACAGTATAGCAACAGCAAGCAAGCAAGCAATAACATATAACCTGCACAAGCAGTACTCAAAATATGAGCGATTACCACCACCAATAACATTTGAGTGCAATGCGGTGAAATATTTTACCAGCACCACCAAATGATGTGGTAAATAAAAGTAAAGCGTGACCCCAGTCACTAAATCTAACATAGCCGGAAATCAAAATGCAAAAAAATATTAAAGGACTGCGTCGCGAGAGCTCAGGCGCATGCGCATGGTGTATTTCAACAATTATAAAGAAAACGCATTCAATTCCCGCTTTACAAAATAAAATCAAATCAAATCAACAAAAATAAAGTATGACTGAGAGCAATTAGCAATCATATATAACTAAAAGCGATTAGCAATCAAGCTACAGTCAAAAAAATACAGAACTAGGTGTAATTAGCAATCAAGCTATAGCGAAAAATATATATTTATATAACTACAAGCGTAGCAATCAAGCAATAAGCAACCTATAGGCATAAATAAATTGAATGATAATAGACTTGCGTGAATCCCACGATGGATGTAGAGCGGTCACGAGCAAACCAAGGTAGATGCCCCTCAATACCATTGATGACGATCGAGACAACCAGCATGAATGGACATCAAATGTAAATGGACACCCAATGTAAGTGGACACCCGGTATAAATGGACACCCAGTATGAATGGACACCAAGTGTAAGTGGGCACCCGGTATGAATGGACACCCAGTATGAATGGACACCAAGTGTAAGTGGACACCCCGTATGAATGGACACCCAGTATGAATGCTAGGCAATCCTGGATTGAATCCCGTACAAAAAAAAACCCTAGGGAAAGAAATTACTCATTAATATAAAAACTAGAGTAAGTATCCCTCCCCAGATTAGGATGAATGTTGAATTCATCAAAACAAGCTGTTTCTACTAATCCCTAATATTTAGAAACTATTCGAAGATATGCTAGGATATTTTTGACAAACCCCGTATATTAAATATACTTGATGGGGAAACTCCTCCCTTCTATTACCCAACTATAGGTAGTTCAATTATCTAAACAGAACAAAAAAAATAAATATAATTTATGTGAGCCGAACAGCCTTTATATACCACCCTATATTTTGAAAAATCTAAAAGAAATCTCCAGATTCAAAATTGATTCCGAAGGAAATTATGAACAAACTTTCAACTATGATATAATGGCCCAGCACTCATAAATTGAGCCACTTCGTATTAGTGCAAGCTGATAAAAATTGCCATGATTTTATTAAAGTACCCCTGATATTTCAAAGTTAGTTATTCAGTTTCCTTCTGGAGAAACTTATCGAAATCACTTAAGTGAAACATTTTCGAACATGCCACTGATTCCATTACGGTTCAACAGAATTAAAGTGATTGACTTCTGTTATGAAAACAACATAATTTTTCAGACAAGAGATTTCTTAAACACGCATTTACTGAAATCCTGAAATAAAAGTTATTTCAAAATCCTTTTAGGACATAGATTTTTGTTCTAGAAATTCAGTGAAAGTACAGAAGAATATAAAGATATATCTTACCCTGGCCAAGGAGTTTTTTTTTCGGTTGGTGTCTAGGACTATTAGAGACACCTTTGAAACGGTAATCTTGGGACTATACGGGGTGGTTGGTAATTAGCCTCACTTCAACCTATTGAGGAGACAAAAATTTGATTCGATATAGACACAATATTTACAATGTAATAATAATAATAATACTAGGCTTTGATATAAAGAAACTGATTTGGAAACCTACCTTTTACAGAATAGTGTCCAATTTATGATGAGCAACGCACTGATCAGAAAAAAATAACCACTGACAAATCCTCTTCCAGAGTTTAGTTATGAATCATATTTCAAAATATTCACATCATCCAACAGAACGATTCAAAACTTCGTAAACGTGAATTGCAAAAAGGATCCTCCAACAGAGATGATTTAAATAATCAAAAATTTTGCATTCACAAGTAGTTCGACTTTGCCCTATCGAGATCAGCAGCGAAAAGACTTTAGATCACGAAATTGCGACACTTTTTTCGTAAAATGTACCATATCTACTAACAAACTTCTTTTGTTTCAGGAATAGTGACAGAAGAGTCGAGATCTGGCTAGGAAGTCGAAAAACCTTTTTAAGAAATTCACAATACAATGTATGATATCTGATGCGTGAATAAAGTTTGATATACAGGGTTGATAGGTACTTACTAAATCGATGATTTGAGTTCAACAATTGCTAGTTTAGTTTTATGAATAGACAGAACGAGTAATAAATAATTGTTTAATGCTACAGAATACCGAAGATTCAAATTTGAACGTAACAGTACTAATGCAGAATATAGGCACTTCAGTTGATTGATATTACAGAATTTTTTGCATAACTTGAATTTTGCAATTAGGCTTCTAAGTTTTCTGTTAATATTATTCGCTTGAAGTTCCCACTTTAAGTGACAGTCCAGATAAATTCCAAAGTATTTTATATCTTTTCTGATTTTTATATTGATGAGAGAGTTTACCGAAGTAATATCTAATTGACTGTATGATGGGAGTCCGCTTGTGTTACGACAAAAAGGAATGAAGAAAGTTTTGTCTCCATTTACCGTCAAGAGTTTATGACTGAAAGAATCAGTGACCATTCCAAAATCTCCTTCAATTTTCTTTTTCAGATCATCCCAAGTTTTTTTTTCGTAGAACACTGCAGTACCATCAGCAAAACTCAAGATATCTCCTTTGATTGGTAGGAGGAAAAAGTCATATACATATATAGTAGGTAAACAGTATAGGTCCCAGGATAGTACCTTGAGGTACTCCATAATTTACTTTTTTGAATTCACTATATATCTGACCATTTCTAGCACATTGCTGCCTATTTTCCAGATAACTCTGCATTAGTTTCAAGCTGTTTTCTCTGAAACCAATATTATTCAAGGTAACTAGTAATCTTTCATGGCTGACAGTATCGAAGGCCTTTGCCAGGTCAACAAAAATGCAAATTGCAGGTTTAGCTTCGTCTATGGCTCTATAAATCCTATTTGTCAAATATGCAATTGCATCTTCAGTTGATCTGGCTTTCCGGAACCCAAACTGTTTACGAGATAATATTGTATACTTATCAAGATAACCCAATATTCTTATTTTGATTAATCCCTCAAAGATTTTAGCTAAGGCAGATATCAATGAAAAAGGTCTGTACTGCCTACAGTTTTCTTTATTACCTCCTTTATGTATGGGTATTATGACAGCTTCTTTGAGTTTTAATGGAAAATAACCAGTAGATATAGATAGATAGACCTATTAAAAATATAAGTGAGAGGTACTATGATTTCATCCGCCACAGCAATTAATGTTTCTGATGTGAGTTCATCAATTCCTGGGGACTTTTTCCTCTTCAGTTTCAATATTACGCTTTTGATTTCATCTTCAGTGATTGGGGAGATCATGATGCTATTTATTTATAGTAGTTTTCCTCGGAAAAATTTTATTTGGGTCTTCAATTCTTTCAGCGTAATTTTCTCCCACTGAAGTGAAATAGTCTATTAACTTGTTTGAAATATCTATAGGATTCGTTATTTCCCCATCATCGCCTGTTAATTTGTTTATTTCTTTATTTGTTTTCTGTCTGCCAATTTCTTTTAGTATTTCCCATAATTTTTTAGGATTATTCTGGTATTCCTCTACTTTCTTTTTATAATAATTTTGTTTTGCCTTTTCTATTGAGTATTTCAATTGCTTGTCATATTGTTTTTATTTCCAAGTTATGAGGTTCACGTTTCATTATTTTATATAATTGATTCTTTTTATTTATAGATTTAATTAGGCCCTTAGTGATCCAGCTATTTCTCATAATGTTTTCTATTTTGATTTTTTTAATTGTAGTATTTTTTTCCAAGCATGTTTTTATTTTTTCAATAAAAATATCTATTGAATCATCTAAATCATTAGTATTATATATTTCCGACCAATTTTCCTTGTTAACGCTTTCTTTCAGTTTATTATAATTTATAATTTTTATGTACTTATCTTTTTTGAAAATTTGTTCTTTATTTCCGGGAAAAAGTGCATGTAGAAGTACTGGATTATGGTCGGTTATTAAATAATCAACAAAAATGAATTCCAAAGATTCAAGAGGCAAATCAGTTTTAATATTGATATGGTCCAGACATGTAGAATTACCTTGGGTTCTCGTAGGTGAGTTAATACCAGGAATATATCCAAATTCAGCTAATGTATTGAGATATTCCTCTTTATCAATCTCATCTTTTATCAAGTCGATATTTATATCGCCCAAAATTAGGCTAATATCACTTTTCCTTCTGCAAGTTTTTAGGTAAGCGTATAAGTCACCATTAAAATCCGCAGGAGGTAAGGACGGAGATCTATATACTGCTATGAAATCAACAGTTCTATCAAAAATTTTAAGAAAAACATGAACAGCAGTAATAGGTACAAGCATGACTATGTTATAAGAAAAAATTATGTCACTTTTGATATATATTAATATACCATCATTTTTATTAAGTCTTCCTTGGTTATAGATGGTTGTGAATCCTTTTATATGATATATCTCCACGTTTAGTATATTTAAAGTCTCAGTAAAAACAATACAATTCAAATTATTTAAAATTGGCTCTAGAATGATTGAAGTCTCATCAAAATGCTTGTTAGTTCTACTAATATTACAGAAAAGAAAACTGTAGGTCACAATGAGCTTATGACAAGAGGCATAAGATGTCCGGAGGACTGCTCACTGCTAATATCCTATACAATAGGAAAGTTGGGTCGAAAATCCATCAGAAAACAACTACTTTCCTGGCTAATGCCACGACGAACATTGAATTACATCTGATGAAATTTCCGTGCAGAGTTCCTACAAGGTTCTCTCTGCAATTGCTTGGTTGCATGGGAATGTTCATCGAAACATTCGGACCACCTATATATCGATTTCGGGGTGTTGCTCCTCATCAGTATAGGGTAGGTCTAGCAGTCAATAACTAATGACTGCAACGAATGAATCGACGACCAAACCCATTTAAAGACCGAAACTGAGATCGCGCCCGCACAGTGGATTAATTCCAAACTGCGAGCGCCATCTCAGTGCCGGAAGTCCAACCAAAGCAATACCCATGACCACGATCGTCAAGACCGTATATAAAACAGAAAAGAAAACTGTAGGTCACAATGAGCTTATGACAAGAGGCATAAGATGTCCGGAGGACTGCTCACTGCTAATATCCTATACAATAGGAAAGTTGGGTCGAAAATCCATCAGAAAACAACTACTTTCCTGGCTAATGCCACGACGAACATTGAATTACATCTGATGAAATTTCCGTGCAGAGTTCCTACAAGGTTCTCTCTGCAATTGCTTGGTTGCATGGGAATGTTCATCGAAACATTCGGACCACCTATATATCGATTTCGGAGTGTTGCTCCTCATCAGTATAGGGTAGGTCTAGCAGTCAATAACTAATGACTGCAACGAATGAATCGACGACCAAACCCATTTAAAGACCGAAACTGAGATCGCGCCCGCACAGTGGATTAATTCCAAACTGCGAGCGCCATCTCAGTGCCGGAAGTGAGCAGTGAGCAGTCCTCCGGACATCTAATGCCTCTTGTCATAAGCTCATTGTGACCTACAGTTTTATTTTCTGTTTTATATACGGTCTTGACGATCGTGGTCATGGGTATTGCTTTGGTTGGACTTCCGGCACTCGCAGTTTGGAATTAATCCACTGTGCGGGCGCGATCTCAGTTTCGGTCTTTAAATGGGTTTGGTCGTCGATTCATTCGTTGCAGTCATTAGTTATTGACTGCTAGACCTACCCTATACTGATGAGGAGCAACACTCCGAAATCGATATATAGGTGGTCCGAATGTTTCGATGAACATTCCCATGCAACCAAGCAATTGCAGAGAGAACCTTGTAGGAACTCTGCACGGAAATTTCATCAGATGTAATTCAATGTTCGTCGTGGCATTAGCCAGGAAAGTAGTTGTTTTCTGATGGATTTTCGACCCAACTTTCCTATTGTATAGGATATTAGCAGTGAGCAGTCCTCCGGACATCTTATGCCTCTTGTCATAAGCTCATTGTGACCTACAGTTTTCTTTTCTGTTTTATATACGGTCTTGACGATCGTGGTCATGGGTATTGCTTTGGTTGGACTTCCGGCACTGAGATGGCGCTCGCAGTTTGGAATTAATCCACTGTGCGGGCGCGATCTCAGTTTCGGTCTTTAAATGGGTTTGGTCGTCGATTCATTCGTTGCAGTCATTAGTTATTGACTGCTAGACCTACCCTATACTGATGAGGAGCAACACTCCGAAATCGATATATAGGTGGTCCGAATGTTTCGATGAACATTCCCATGCAACCAAGCAATGGCAGAGAGAACCTTGTAGGAACTCTGCACGGAAATTTCATCAGATGTAATTCAATGTTCGTCGTGGCATTAGCCAGGAAAGTAGTTGTTTTCTGATGGATTTTCGACCCAACTTTCCTATTGTATAGGATATTAGCAGTGAGCAGTCCTCCGGACATCTTATGCCTCTTGTCATAAGCTCATTGTGACCTACAGTTTTCTTTTCTGTTTTATATACGGTCTTGACGATCGTGGTCATGGGTATTGCTTTGGTTGGACTTCCGGCACTGAGATGGCGCTCGCAGTTTGGAATTAATCCACTGTGCGGGCGCGATCTCAGTTTCGGTCTTTAAATGGGTTTGGTCGTCGATTCATTCGTTGCAGTCATTAGTTATTGACTGCTAGACCTACCCTATACTGATGAGGAGTAACACTCCGAAATCGATATATAGGTGGTCCGAATGTTTCGATGAACATTCCCATGCAACCAAGCAATTGCAGAGAGAACCTTGTAGGAACTCTGCACGGAAATTTCATCAGATGTAATTCAATGTTCGTCGTGGCATTAGCCAGGAAAGTAGTTGTTTTCTGATGTATTTTCGACCCAACTTTCCTATTGTATAGGATATTAGCAGTGAGCAGTCCTCCGGACATCTTATGCCTCACTACTAATATTGTTATGATATATATATTGAAATTTGCTTTGTTGGTATTAAGTATATCTCTCAGATCATTTTTATCAATAATTTTATCATTTATTCGTACTGCTTTGAATTCTTCTATGTAAGGATCCATATATCACAAATTAGATTGTATATCTTTAACTAGCGGAGTTTTTTGTTGAGTTACAGTTTTGTGCTTGAAATCTGTTGCGAACTGTGTTTTGTAGCGGAAATAGTTGGGGTGGAATCTGTTGCTGGTTTCTTGATTGCTTTTGTTTGGATACTTTGGATGCTTGTGGTTTCAGGTGGATCTGTTGTTTGGGTAGTTGTTGGTTGTTTTTGATGTTCCCTGTATTCGCGCTTTGATTATTCGATTTTGGTGTTTCATGAATTTCCACCGTAGGTGTACCTGGGTCACTTCTAGGTCTTTCTTCCTCTATTTCTTCGTTCTCACCTCCTTCTTCTAAAACGCGTAAGTATTCTATTTTGTATGGCTTGTTATCAATAAATAACCTATTGTTTTTTATGTAGCTCCTTCAATATTTTTTGTTCCTTCTGCTGTATTTTTGTATAATCATGAGATATGGCAATTTTCGTACCCTTGAGTTTTTTTGTATTCCTCAAAATCAATTTTCTTTTTAAATTGTGATAATATCTCTAGTTTAATAGGACAGTTTGTGGTCTTTCCTAGTGGATAGCAATCACCAATATCTTTTTCGGATATATTTATTTCAAGTAAGTTATTCAAATCTTCACATAGTTTGTTGACGCCAAAACCTGTTTCTGGTTTCGTTAAACCATATATTACTAAATTTTTTCTTTTACTTTCTCTTTCTAATTGTTTCAATCTTTCCTTCAGTATAGTATTTTCTAGTTCAAGATCCTTAATTTGTTGTTTTTGTTCTTCCAATTTAAGGATAATGTTTACCTCACTTGCGAGTATTAAATTCTTCAACTCAGTATTTCTATTTATTATTTCCTTATGCAATGTCTGCAATGTTACAGTTTCATCATTTGCATCCATCTCTGTGCCTTCGAGGTAGATTTAAATCTGTTTTCATTTGTGCAGTTGACCCACGTCCACTATTGTTTATCGGAACGAAAGTCTATAGATTTCGTTATTTGGTCTTCTGAGCTTATTTTCAATTGTTTCTAACTACTGTTTCTAAGACATACCTCTCCAATCTTCTTTTTGTATACAACACTATTTTATTTGCGCTTCATTAAGGGCCGGTTTTTCAATATAGTTTTATCTGTTGGATAGTGGTTATCTAGAAGATTAATTACCAGGCAAGGTTTTTCAAGTGCAAGATAATATCTATCTGACGGATTTCGTTACAAATTCTTATCGTCAACTCTAAAGTGCAGGATAGCCTATATCTTGAAGATAACTGTCATTTTGACATCTAATTTTAATAAATAAATTTTATATTTTAAGTGATATTGAGAAAATAAAAGGAAGTAGTGTTCATTTTGAACTTCGAATTTTCTAATGGATAAGACAACAAAAGTTAGAGGAGCCAATTTCACATCAAGTGAAAGAGCTTTTAATTCAAATTACAAACAAATTCAAATAAGTTATAGAAAATAAAACAACGGATGGTATTACACAGAAAGCAAAAGGTAATGCCTGGAAGTAAATCGAGAATCAATTTTGATGCTTCAATTCAATTGTGTTTTTGATATTTTCAGTGTAAATTTGTAGCAAACGGCTGGTCTAGTACAAGAAGACCTGTGTTGAAAAAACATGTCAAAATTCAACTGCAGCAAAATTTGGAATAGTTAGCTGAAATAAAAGGACTTCTCGTGGACTCTCTTTTAGCTCAATCAGAAGAACAAAGAACACAAAATGAAGAAGAATACAAAATGAACATGAAATTATTGTTGATACAAATTGACAATGAAAATTTGAGGAAAGAAAAAGCAGAGTACGACTTAAAAATGACAAGTTGACTTTTGAATTAAATGAAGATGTGTAGTAGAATAATTGCATAACTTTAGATAGTTTGTTAAAAATTGTGTTAATAAATAAAATTTTCAAACTCGTTTTTTCCAGAATATTCATTTTTGTTCATTTCATAGTTTTCATGATATAATAAGAAGTAGCTATTTTTACACCTGAGTAGTTATCAGTTATAGAGTAATTGAGGAAAATATTCTTCCAACAGTTGGTCTCTCGCTGTTATTTCGTCTATACCATCTTCAAGAGGCTCCTAATCCCATGCAAAGTTGAAATTGACATCTACCAGTGTGTCTGGGTCATCTGGAGGATGTTCGTCTCCTCTTTGATCAATGGCTATATTGTGTAAAACAGCAGTAGCTACGATTACTACAAGTGATGTTTCCAGTTTTAATCTCAATTTCTGAACAATTACTGGAAATCTTCTTTTCCAGACACCGTATTGCCTTTCTACTGGATTTTGGGTTCTTATTATACAGTTCTCGTTATACAGTTCTTCAACTTCAGTAATTGTATTCAATAAAGGTGTTATTAGATGGTTTGTATTAGTATATCCACAATCACCTACAAGTAGAGCATTTCCAAATTCTAGATTCAAAAACCTTCTTTTCAATGTGGAATTATTGTATATATATTGATCATGTGCAGATCCAGTCCAACGTGCAACAATATCTAGTATTTTCAAATCAACTGAAGACACTGAACATCAATTGAAAAATATCCCTTTCTATTTCTGAATACTTCAGCATTGGATCCTCCTGAAATTCACGTACCTATAATAATAAGTAATCCTTTGAAACCATTTGATACACTCACCCGGTGAAAGTATGCACACATGGGTGCAGTCAATAGAATCAACGACTCTTGGCACGCGTGCTCTTTGGAAAAAACTCTGTTGAGCAACATGAATATAATTTTCATTGGTAGGCATTTTTATGAATCTTGATGACAACAATGCTTTTGATTCTGAAACTAGCTGTACTTTTGCTAACATTCGAAAAATCGCCTGAGCATATAACAAATTTACCTGTCGCATAAAAACGCAAAGTTAACAGGAGCTGGTCCATTGGCCTGACAGAATTATTTCTGTAATCAACAAAACTGAATTGTTCTAAAATATATCAGTATTCTATAATATACCTGTCGTAACGAAATTCCAGCCGATATTCTATCAAACTAATCCCAAAAACAACGGTTTCCTTTCTAAGCCTGAATCTGGCAAAAAAATCCAAATCGTCATATTATTCAAAATTATCTGTTCTTTCTCTAACCATGTATGGTCGTCTTTCGTGATTTAGGAAATCGACGATGACCTCATCTTCATCAGTGTCTACTATATTATAATTATCTATGAAATCCATAATCGTTTTGATACTTTCACTTCAAACTTTTTGAATATTTTTGAAATGGAATTATGGACGAACCGCGGCATAAACGTCAATAAATGACAACAACGAATTTACCAATCATATTCGTCTATTTCATCACGCACTATTGCCAACATTGCTTATCTGCGAGATGCTTATCTCGAAAACATCTTAGCCATTGAAAAACCATTATCGAGTTATCTTTGAGTTTATCTAGAAGACATTTTTATTTTCCGGATACTTATGTTACAGATTAATTCTGCATTGAAAAACCGACCCTAACTGGGAAATACTTTGATTCACCCAGAACGAGTTCAGTACACGTTATACTCGGCACGGTGATGACTCCATATGATGTATGATATGATTCCATATCATACATTTTGAAATCAAAAAGAAGCCCAAATCTGCAACCCTCATGTTTCTCTGGATCCGACTGAGCTAGAAAATGAGAAGGTAAAAGAAAGAATGTAACATCATATACAAATTTCAGAACCTATCAATTGATCAAAACAGAAATTACCATTCCGTATTAATGTATTTATTTTATATTTTTCTGTAAATGGAGATGCTAAGTAATGTTTCATAGAAAATTCATTGCAATAAAACTAGTATTATTATCAAGTGTCATAATATGTTTTAGGAAACCAAATAGTGTTTGACCGAGACAGCTTGCCTTTTATTGGTTGAAAAAAATAAGTTCAAGTGAGTTCACTTTATTTCTATTTCTACTGCCTGGAGATTATTATTATACGTTTTACGGACCCAATAATTATCCGTCTCAAATTACCGCACCCTTGTAGGAAGATCTGAATAGAAATCATGTCAGTATAGGGGCTATTCTTGATATATAATTCAACTTTAAATCCAGAACTGATCGTCATAAATCGCCTTATCTCTGCAATATTGGACCCGGATATCATTGTATTCTTCGGTTTTGGCCCTCATTTTGGGAGGCTCAACTCAATATTGAATAGTGATTTGGAATCTCCATACGGATTTATTCGTTAATGAGGTCACTTGTGTTTACCATTGGATGAACAGTGAGCACGAAAATGTTGAAAAGTGATAAATTTCAGACCCAATTCTTTGTGTTGAATTGTTTGAAGTATCTTCTGGATTCTTCATTGAAGATCAGTGTTAACGAATATGATCTGGCACGTACAAAATATAGATTCAGTACAAATTTCATTCATTCAATCTCTTGACAAAGTTCACCAATCCACATTGATCATTTATCCGAACAATTTCTGTTTGTATGGTAACTCTTTGTCTATTATGCCTATTCAAAATGGATGCTGATATTTTATTCGGTGCCAGCACTGTACAGAAACATAAAATTAATTGGCTCAGTATATGCTTGTTTGTAGATTATTGCTGGTAGATTATTGAATATTTGTTGTGAACTGTGATTACCAATTACCGGTATGGAACTAAGTTTGTTCTCTACTGGACATGAAGCGGAAGGATGCCAAATTCAGGTATTTATCTACTCGGAATTATTCATATTCGTGAAAAATGTAATTTATAGAGTATATCGGAGGCCTTTACATACTTGTTAAATGTTTCTATTCTATAATACATTATTTTCAACATTATCTGCTTGATTGGACTATATGTATCATTTGTAGTATTTTTTTTTTCAGATGGCCTCTTCATACATTGCTCGCAACATTCTAATGATGCTTGCAGTTACATTGAGATGCCAAAAAATTATAAAGCGCAGACTGAGGCGTTTGATAGTTTTTCTCATGAGGAAGAATGAATTACATGTCTCGAGGAATACTCAAACAGTGAAATAGTGTGGAATTACAGTGGAACTGCCGACGATTGTGGAATACTATCATTTGATCTGAAAAAGCGGTTGAGTGAGATGTCAGAACATGGTAGAGCCAGTAGAGCCCAAGAGGAATAGTGAATTACCTGAGGAAGTACAGCTATTGCCTAAAAATCATTTTGAAAGTGACGAATAATGTGAAGTACCGTTATCTCTTTTGAAGTAGCGATTTATGTAATTTTCAACTTCTCCAAAGCCTTCTATATCCAAATGCAAAATCACAACCTGAAGAAGCTGAAAGTTGGAAAAAATCTCACAAATGCCAAGCAATGTTTCATTCAATGACTTGAACTTCCATTGTGATTCTAAACCACTTTTTCTTGAAGAGAAAGCTGCACAAACAGCATTAGAATATTTTAAACTTTTTTTTTTGGTGAATACTTTTTGGACATCAACTGAACAGATATGCCCAAACCAAAGATCCAAATTTAATTTTTACAAGTGATGAATTGTACGTCATATTTGGAGTGATATTACTATCTGGTGATACAAGTAGTAGTAGTAGTAGTTCTTTGGGGAGGCCGCAACCGCAGCCAGGCAAGTAGGCCCTCATGGACCCTTTTTGCCATCCCCTGTTCTCCACTTATCTACATTCATACTCCCAGTCTTCCTTTTCGAACCTTTGTGACCTCCTAATGAAGGTCAGTATGTCCGACCTGGGTATACAAACTATTCAAATATGTCTTGGAACTCTATTGAATTTCGAATTCAAATCATTAAACTTTTCTATAATGAAAGTTGGAAGCTCCTGTGTTTTTTACATATTCAATATGACACTGTTTTACTTAAACGTAACCAAAAAATAGAGAAAGCAGCCTTGATACTCAAAGAAAGAAAGTTGTCAGAGTATGACAGTTTGTTTCAAAATAATTCTTGAGAGCAGAAATGATGTTTTAAAATTCAGAAAAACGTGATATGGTTCGAATTTATTACAGTGTTGATATAAACTCGAGAATTTCGTGTGAAAGATATTTAGAACTATACCTCGAACATCCACAACCACATAAACGTATTTTGATAATTTGGAAAATAACTTGGATCGTTTTGTTAGTTTTAGTAAACCCTGAAAGAGATTGGCGAAAGAGTTGAAACTGAAGATGAAGGATCCATTGTGAATGCTGTAAGTTTATATGAAATGATAACATGCATTTTATAACATTTGATATTTGCGATGATATGGAAAGGTTTTGTTGAAGGTTTCGGAAAACACGACAATATGCCATACAATTGAATATGTCTAGAAGCCGAATACAGTGATTCATCGAAAACATAAGTGTCATCCTCATAAATAACATGTCAGTCAAGAACTATGTCGAAAAGGAACTAAAATAGACTTGAATGCTGCAATTAGCCACGAGCAGTGGAAAATCCGTACCAAAATCAACAAATACGAAGGCATAGATGGACATCAAACAATGTTCAGTTAGTGCTGAATAGAAACAGAATCTTAGGGCCATTTATTTACGATGGAAACTCATAATTGATTGATTCAATCCAAAACTAAGATGGTCTCAAAGACGAGCCATTGAATATATTTGGCAACTGTAATAGCAACAATATGACGCACCACCCCACAATGGAAAGACAGTATCCCATTATTGTCACTGAAACATTCGTATCAATAGATTGAGAACCAAGGAGTTGTGCGCTGGCCTGCGAGAAGCCCCGATTTATTCCTGATTTTGTTTTGAGAGGTCATTTGTTCAAACTATTTCACGTGACATAAATATTTGACGACAGAATTCGACGTTGGAAATAACAACCCTACGAGCAAGAGGAAGAAAGGAATGCTTAGAGGTGCAAGGGGGATTATTCGAACATTTACTTTAAGCTTTGAGTTTATTTCTTTCGCAGTTTAGGCATAGTTGTCATTGATGAATTGAGCTTTATCAATATTATTTTGCAAAAAGTTCAGTTTTCTATAATAATTCAGAAGGAAAGGAATGAGCCGTTCCATCAAAATTTTGCCAGTGTTTTGATGCTGACTAGCATTTTTTCAATGCTCCATTGGAAAAATCTGCAGAAAAAACACAGAATCTGTCAATTTTTGTCATCCAGACGTTCTTGAATGAAAAATTGAGATCGCTTATAGCTTTTGAGGTGTCCAAAAATAACAAAACATTTAATGAAAACTCCAGATCCGTCTCAGAAATAAATTGTTGATGGTGGTTTCTGGAAGAGGACATGTCGGATTTCATATTTGGAAACGCAATCTTGTAGGGAAGGAAAGGTTGCTACTATAAAGTTTCACTCATTCCAATGAAGTTCATCGAATAACGCCAAAAAGAAATAAAATTCCATAAAATTTGGCTTTTTTCCCGATATCTACGAAAGTATTCGGATTTTTTCGAATTGCGCAACTTTTCCATAATTTAACCGACCCTGTATCTTTTATGGTTTATGATATCTCAATGATGGGGCTCAACTGTCAGCCACCCTGTGCACAGAGTAGCAAATAAACGAAATAGGTAAAGATAATTATTGCAGAATGCTGAAGTCGCTACAAGGCGAGGGTTTACGGAATCCCACTGCAGAAGTGACATTATCGATAAAAAGGTCGTTTATTCAGATTCCAACTAGACCGTAATAAACAGTAGTGAAACAAATGGCACGCTCATCTGAACCCAAGCGTTAACAACAACAACGAAAATGAGAGGATTTTATTTGAACGGATTCATATAACACGGCATCGTTATTCATTGCTAATGCCAATCATAACCAATTGATAAATTCGCAACCAAAACTTGTTGAAAGTATATTATCAATAATTTGTGATCTATTATCCAGTTCTGCTCCCTAAAGAATTAGCCTTTGTTTCATTCTTCAAAAATTCCGTAATGCAGGAAAGATAGAATTCGGACCTTGACAATTCATTCAGTACAGAGTTGTTGACTTGGGAAATATATCGAACAGAATCATCTACCTGCAGCGGCTCGATATTCCTAAGAAAATAATTAATGCGATAGGACTCATTAAAAATGTTTGAAATGTAAATGTTCTCATCAGGAAAAAGCTACGGCCTATGTAAAGAAAAAAATCAGTGGACCTTTCCAAGAGATATGAGGTTACACTGAAATTAGAAAGTAAATACGCTAATATCACTCGGGATTTTTTTTTCTGACTGCTATAGTTTATCTATAATCAGAAGAAAAGTGGTTTCGTGACGTCACGTTCATCAAAACTAAACTTGGCAATGTTGTTGAAGTTGTGCACTAAATTCTCATTCAAATATAATGTGTCGTATGACAGTTGTCATTTGATACCAGATGGGTTCTTTCGTCTGTTTCACGGTGCGATCAATAAGAATAGTTTGTCTCTGTCTAACTCATTTGCCTACCCATTTGATACAAGTGAAGCAGTTCCATCAGATCTAAACTTCAACGAACACTACTTCGATTTATTTTTTGAGGTTAATGCGGTTTTGAGAGCTTTTGTTGTTTGTGTTCTAAAATTTGTTATTAATTCCTGTATCTCCCTGCAATAACTGAACATGTCGAAAAGGTGCTTTGTACCTCGGTTAATTATCCGAACTTCCCTTCACGAAGCCTTGTTCCATATTTTTAATACACAATTACACATATAAATTCACACCAAATCGTTTATGATTACACGTCACTACACTATTATTGAATTTATCAGTTGAATGTTGATTTTTCAATGTAAATAAAATAAACATTAATCTCCATATAACTTTTGACAGTTGAGAACTGTCATTACGATCTGCTGTGTTGTCAATGCTCGTTCTTCATCAAAAGGAAAATTTGAAAGTTACAAATACAATAAAAAATAGCTAATATGTGGATTTTTATCTATGAGTTGATCTGGTGATAATGTATTGATTATTTCTCAACGGCTTATATCATGCTAGAAGTTATATTTTCAAGGAGAACGGTATTGCCTGTTTCGGAACGTGGATTATGGTGGGAGATATTTTCGATGAACGTGACGTCAGCGGCACACTTTCAAATGTGATATTTTTTTAAAATGAAAGAAAAATAATGGAACTTTTTGTTAAATGGACTTTTCAGACTAACAGCTATCGATTTAAACGAGTTTTGTAATTTATTTTCCGTAAATGTAAAGGTCCATTGCTGGTACTTTGATGATGGCTCATAGGAGGTAAGGCTGATGCAATTTCAGAACAGTTTAAGAAAATTATTTTATTAACCGTATGAATTGAACTCAAATCCAATGTACAAAAGTGCAAACATTTTATGTTAAACGAACATCTAAATAGTTTCTCAGGAAAAGTCTATGAATTTGCCACTGAAATAAAAAATGTGAGTAAGAGCAATTGTAACCTTCTTATTACACGCATATCGGAATAATTTTTAGCAGAATGCCTGAACCAAAAAACGAATTATCTAAGTTTGAAGACAACCTGCATCAATATCGATCGAAGGGCAAGGACTTTTCTAATACAACGCATAAGTATTGCCGTACAGAGAGGAAATGCTGCAACCATTCCAGGTTCTATTCCTGCGAATGAAAGTTTGGATCCAATTAAATATCGAGCAGCACCCACTTGGGTTCGTTGTCACATTGTTCTATTGATAAAGGCAACCACCAGTTTATATACTTCTCAGAAAAAAGCGACATCATTGAACGCAACAAATCCATCAGGACTATTGTTCAAAGCACCATCAAAACACCCGGTCTTAATAGGTTGGATAAAATTGGTAATACTTGCCTTGTAAACAGTGCTTTCCAGTATTTATCGAACACTAGAAGTTTGTTAGAGTATTTGATGAGAGACATGTACATGAGGGATATGAAGACAAGTACTTCTAGTATGAAAAAGGCTCTATCAAAGCTGTTGATGATCAATGAAATGTGGTCAGATGACTCGTCAACTCCTGTAGGTAATACAGCTCCTTTGCAAATTCAAATTTGAAACCTCGTTTTATCGATCACGCCCATCACCACACTCAAGAGTTTTCACGATACTTGTTGGAGGGTCTACATGAAGACGTCAGCGGACTTACTGAGAAGTCCGAACCCATCATGACAGAGATCGACGATAATTTGAGTGAGAGTAAAAAACTCAAGAACTATAGTCGAGATTCTTGGGGATGGACAACTTCAAGATTGTAGATTTCTTTGTTGGCCAATTGAAATGTATATATTATGGTCATTTTTGAGTTATTCTCGAACCATTCTGGTACCTTGCTCTGCCGATTCCTCTAAAAATAGGTCGATTGAAACTTTCACATTGTTCGGATTCGTTGACTAGAGAAGAAACTAGATGACTATAAAACAACCTACATGTACAAAGTGCGAAGAGGGGAGGAAGTGCTTCAAGTCCCTATTGATTAATTCATTTCCTGAAACTAATGATTCATTTGAAACTATTTTGTCAAAGAGAAAGATTCAGTGGATGATTTAATGTGACTATTGATTTTTCCTGTCTGAAAGGTCTGGATATGAGGAACTATGAAGCGGACAGTGTACTCCCTTGTTGCAACAACCTGAATTAATTGTCCAATCCAGATAACCAGATAACATCTTGAAAAGCAGTTGAACATCTGGGTGTTATAATCGACCAAAAACTGCCAAATCAATTAAATGCTTTCCAGGGCTATAGCGACAAGCTGGACATGCCGCAGAGTATTTGGAAGGACATAGAGTCTGATTACAGAAATTATCCACTGGTCATACCAATCGATCATCAAACCCTTAGTCACCTATGCTCCACAGATATGATGGCGAAGAAAGTAAATCGGCTAGCTTGTCTGGATATTACTGAGACGATTTTTACGTACCCCACTGCAGTATCAGAGGAGATGCTCAACCTTCCACCATTACACCTATGTGTACTGAAGGAAGAAGCAATCAGTAACTCTGTGTCTCATCGGACATCTGAAGATTCTGCATCCAATTTCCTCAAAAGTCTTTTCTAAACCGACAGGTAAGATGTCGGTGAGGTACGACTTTGAAATACAGTTTGAAGTGGTCATAAACAACCACCAAATTTGAACAGAGAACGGGCCCCAACTGGAAAGATATGCATCAGTGTGGCATCGTGATGGATCTAAGATGGATGAAATGGCAAGAGTGGGCTTAACAGGGTCTAGCTTCAGGCTCTCAAAACCCCAGCCAAGACACACAGTGAAAAATCTATATACGATCAGTTAGCCATGCTGCACTGAAAGCTCTCAAGTCATACGCTTGTGATTCTCAGCTGACTTGTAGTTCTAAACAATCCCGGAGACAACTGGCAGAAACCGAGCAGGTCACTTTGATGGGGGTGCAAAGTCACGAAAAAGCAGACTGACTTGCCGAAGAAGGGACAAACACATAATTTTCCGTACCAGGACCCTTCTGTGGGCTCTCGGAAGCCTATTTAGAATAAAAATTTCAACGCTGTGCAACCAATGAAATCAAATCTTTGTGGAATGAAGCGTCAGGATGAAGACGAGCGAATAGGCTAGTGAGACTATCGCGGAGTGGAGTTGAACTGATTCTTGAGTTGTACAAGGAGGAATACCGGAAGAAATTGGTAACAGGGCGTCTCAATGGACACTGCCCTCTGAGGTATCACCGCATAATAATGAACAAATCGCAAGAACTTTGTTGAAACTGCAGAACATTTGCTTTGCGAAAGCCCAGCGATTTTCTGCAAGAGGTTCAAGTTCCTGGAAATAGCCTCCTTAATGCCGTCCGGTGTCAGAAAACTGATAAACTTCATACGAAGTCTCAAAACCAGGGACCTCTATTAGATTGAGGGTTATGCACAAAGGATATAATAGATCAAATTTCTTTTGAAGATTTACAGCCTGTACAACCCTCCTACAATCTACAATTCTTCCTTCATTCTTGTCCAAGCAATCTAGATAAAAAAGTTAACAAAAACCTCTACATATTAATATGAGATTATTTATATTCCACTATAATATAGGCAATTCTCTATCTATTGAACTCTAAAACTGTTCATAAGATGTTTTTGTTGTTGAGATTTTTTTTTTCTCCATTTTTTACATCATAGTTAAATCAAGCCGCTTTGCCTGACAAAAAAGTCGTATGTTATTATTCACTTTGAAATATTACGTATGTATTCAATGATTGTATCATTATTTTGCTTAGCTTCAATATCGGATGTGAAAACGTGTGGGGTTTTACTAAGGATTTTGTCCGATTTTTGGAAAGCGGCTTCGATTTTAATCGAATGTTCTTACAAGCGGTGTTTTTGTTACGGAAAAACGTGTTGGAGTAGGTCCGATGTGATACGAGGGTTGCTATTTATACTAAAACAATAATTGGGGTGTAGAAACTTCTTTTTTGTTTTTCAAAATACTCTTTTTTCAAATCTACACATTGTTGCATAAACCAATTGGCAAAGCAGTTTTTCCATTCCGAAGTAGGTATATCCAAACATGGTTTTTGAATGCATAAATAGCGTCTTGTGGCGTCGAAAAGCGTTGACCACGTAATTTTTTCTCCACTCGAGGGCACAATTAGAAATCTGTGGGTGCTAAATCAGAGCTGTACGGCGGATGACCCATCAATTCAACGTTTTGAGTGCTCAAATAGCGGTTTGTTTGAGCCGATAAGTGTGAGCTTGCATTGTCATGATGGAGAATTATCCTTCGTCGACGGTTCGTTTTCCTTATTTCATGAATGACTTCTGGCAAACAAATAGTAGTGTACTATTTAGATTTCACCGTTCTACGTTGCTCTGAAGGCATTGTTGGTTGCCACATGACCGTTTATACCAAAGAAACAGGCCACCATTTGCTTCGAAGTGCTGCGAGCACGAACAACTTTTGTTGGATTTGGTTCATTTTGAAAGACCCATACAGTCGACTACTGTTTAGTTTCGGGCTCATTACAATAAATCCAAGATTTGTAACCTGTGTATATGTTATAAACTGCATTTGATGCACCGCGGTCATATTTTGTAATCATTTCCTTTCACCAATTTTCACGAGTATTTTTTGATCGATTGTCAAATTATGCGGAATCCAACGAGAACAAATCTTTCTGACTGCCAAATGTTCATGCAATATATTATGTATACTTGTCATACTGATGCCCAGGGATGCCTCGATCTCGCGATATGTCACATGACGATCCTGCATTATCAGTTCGGACACAGCATCAATGTTTTCTCGCACAACAACCGATTTTGGACGTCCATCTTTAACTTCGTCCGCCAGCGAAGTACGGCTACGTTTGAATTCACTAAACCATCGATTTACTGTGACCTTGGATCGGCACACTGCTGTTGAGAAAATCATGACACGAAAATGTTTTATCTGAGAAAAAAATTTCAAATGTCAAACTTTGCGATAGCGCAGTTGGATCGCACCTAGCAACACCAGTGTTGCCAATTCTCAATACATAAATAGAAACCCTTGTAATAGCACTAATGTGCTCATTTTTATTGACACTTCAGATATCCGTTAGTGGGAGCAAAATGCAAGAAATAGTATTGGTTTTGTTGAGAATTTTGATATTGTACCGCTAATAACTGCACCCACCTATCAAATCTGAAGGGAGTCTCCGTGTAACTTGTAAAAAATGTCGAGAATTTTGATAAAATACCGCTGAATCCATGCCCGTTTTCAAGTGTAACGAAAAACGTCGAACAGATTATTTTTTAGAAATGCAATCAATGACAAGTTGTCATCACAGAAATGTATCTGCAGATTGTTTAGAATGTCATCAACAACATTTTATAAATGTAACGGAAATAGTGAGAATTGTACTCCAAGACATTGTGTTCCAAGTTTGCGAAAATACTGAAAATATTTCAATTCCGAATCCGGCTTTTGAAACTCTATCACTGCACACTTTTGATATAACGAAACACTGGAAGTTTTATACACAGATTGGAATGTAGTATCAAGTTATATTTCTTTAGAGCTAGATATTTCTTGCATCAAAGGAAATTTGAGTTCATTCCCTGACACTTTTGATGAAAACAGTGCAGCTGTATCTGATGAAGTTTTGTATTTGAATTCGGAAATATAAATGGCCAAAATTGTATAAATGAAGAAATCCTGTAAACGGTTGTGTTAGGTGAATTTAATATAAAAGACAATAAAGTCATTTAACGAAAAGTCGTTACCGTCCGATGATGAACCCTTTACTCCCATATACACCAACTACGTAGGCTTATTATGGCAAGTATCTGTCAGAAAAAAAACTACTTCCCTGGCTAAAACCACGACGGGTAATGAAATAAATCTAACAAATACTTGTGCAACGTTCCTCAAAGCATCAGAGGACGCAGTTGCAAGTGCCCTCTATGACCAACTAGCAGAATTATGTTTTGATATGGACAGGATGACCACCTGCAGACTAGTTTCGAAGTTGTTGCCTCTCATCAGTGCAAGTGTAGGTCAACACAGACAGCACTGAAGCCATTTGTTCCTCGCCCAACTCATCACACACTCCGCTGGTTTGGCCAACTCTGGTGAAGCAGTTTCTAGGCCGCTCCACCTAGCGAGCAGAGGGAGAACACTCCGAATCTCCGGGTAAAGAGATTCAATCGAAGAAAACAGAGTTCTTTGGGAGATCGTTTAGTAACGAACAATCGTTACCGACCGAGCCTACTACGTAGGCTTATTATGGCTAGTACCTGTCAGAAAAGAACTACTCCCCTGGCTAAGACCACGACGGGTTTTGAATTAAATCTAACAGATACTTGTGCAACGTTCCTCAAAGCAACAGAGGACACAATTGAAAAATATATGTTCCATTACAGTTAAAAGAGGACAATACGATCTGTTCGTAAGTGCAGCAATTTTTTGAGAAAGAGTAGTACAGTATAGTAGTAGTAGTATATAGTAGTAGTAGTAGTAGTAGTATTATTATTATTATTATTATTATTATAAAAGCATGGTTAATGAATGTACAATACTTCAATATACGTTGATATTTGTGCAGTGGGTTTTTCTGTTCCATCAGGGTTGTTTCGAATTTTCACTGGCAATAAATTAGGGGCGTTCCCAAAAATTTCCAATTTTAACGAGATCTGTTTTTATTTTCGTGCCCACACACAACTGGGTGAACTGCTGGGGCAGTTAGTAACGGTTACCGTCGATAGCACATTCACTGCTCATTTCCCTTCAACTTTGGATTTACATGTCTACGTGTTACATTTTCATGCCTTTTTTCTATCATAGTGACAAAGTTAACACAACCTTAAAATCTAACATTTTTCCATCACAGTGCCGATATCGAAAAACACTCATAATATTCTGATGAAATCTATTTTTCTCACGTAAGTATGCCACTGCTTCTTTATTCAACTCTAGAATCAGGTAACACATGCTAGACGAATAAACGCTAAAACGTTATCAGATCTCGTAGGGAAGAAAATAAAACAAATCCAAAGAAATTGTATTGCTTCCTGAGCGCTCTGCCCACTTTTATGACGTACTCGGTACATGCAGGCGTTGCCAAATAGACCGTCCCACCGGGAACCATACAGTTCAGAATGGCGTCAAAGCGCGACTTCTCTTAGTCCTTTAGTAAGCATGAACACATTTTACATCTGGAAGGGTGATCATGTACGGGGCCAATGCTCTGATGTATTGCCTGAAGGGAGTGAACTTGGAAAAAGTCCTGAGAGTTAGAGAGTTGTTAGTGTGTGCGTTGGATTACTCCTGGAAAAGTTGAACTTAAAATAAGTCGCCCCAAAGATTGGTATTATCCGTGTAATCCCCGAGAAGAGTTTTCATATAGCTTCCGAAAAGATTTTTTGTGGGTCGGAGAAGCCGAGTGTGATGGAAAATATTTGCCAAATTCTACGCACAGAATTAGTCAAAGATGTTTTAAACTGGAGTTTTTGAAGAATTACCAAAGAAATTATTCAAATCGAAAGTGAAACTGTTGTTTCATATTCTCATTTGAAGAGAACGTTTTATATTCGTCCCTGAAGGCGATGCAAGAAGATAGAATACATACTCATTTCTAATATAAGTCTCTATTGGAGTAATTAATAGTCTGCCTTTTCATGTACCTACATATGTCATACATATGTACGATTGTTTGCGAAAAAATTGTTCCCACAATATTAGAAAATTCGAACAAGTTCGAATGTTTTGCCGGAGAGTACAAATAAATTTTATTATATTATTATTAATATTATTTATTTATTATTGAATTTGTAATACATTGTATAATAAATGATAAAAAGTTAATATTGAATTTATAAGGTGATTTATGATTACATAGATTATAAGACCATTGAGTAATCATATGTGTTTTCAATACACATATACAGGGCAATTCAAATTCGACCCCCACCAATGGGATCACCTAAACTACAGGAGATACGTAGAAGCTTAAATTGGGGCAAAGTTGCGTATTCTGGAGCTTAACAAATACTGTTTTGAAACTTGCAAAATTCCGAGTATTTCCGGAAATATCGGGAAAAAACTGAAAATCGGAATTTTAGTTTTTATTTTTTTCTATCGTTATTTGATAACTTAGCTCAAAACCAATAGTACATTTTTATCGATACTTTTTTTAAGCTACACGTTTTCATGTTCAGATTTACTATCCGACGTTTTGTCTTCTGGCATTCATCATCAACTTTTTTTTCTGTTATGGGCGTCATATTGTTTTTTTATACAGAAAAATAGTGATTCTCATTCTGATTTCATTGATGTATAATTTGTTATGATTTGCACTTCTGAAACCACAGATATTAAAAAAAAACAACTTCATCTGAGATGGTCATGACTCCATCGAAAAATTTTGTTTAATAAACACTAGTTGTCAAAACTAATTAAACATCATAAGTTTGCACAAATACTTCAGTCGAAATGTCCTCATTCTCAAATGAAGAAAAACGAGATATGTTGAAACTTTATTATAAATTTGATAGGAATAGTACGAAAACAGCACAAATTTATTTTGAATTATAACCGGAAAGACAACAGCCGGATAGAACATTATTCGGAATTTTGGACAAACACTTAGCTGAGTACGGTGCGTTTCAAAAACCAAGAATGAAACTTGGAAGCTGAATGGAACAAAATATTAGACGTAACTTATTAGCCGAGGTAAAATAATTGTTCATTCCATATTCGAAGAAGTATAATTATTTTTGGTACTTTTTTAGATAAATGTAGATCCTTCTAAATCAACACATCAAGTCTCTGCATAAATGGATGTGCCACAGACGAGCGTTTGGAGGGAATTCAAAAAAACTGTAATAAGATACATATTTCACAAAAATTACATCCAGGTGATCTTGAGAGAAGGATGTTATTTTGTAGCTGGCTCTCGAATAGGGTAGACCCTACAAACTTCTTGAAAAACTTTATTTGGACCGACGAAAGTACTTTTTCGAACAGTGTTGTTTTTAATAGGAATAATGAGCACATATGGAGTGAAAATAATCCACGACACTTCAGAGAAGTCAGAACACAAGTTCGGTTTCGTTTGAATGTGTGGGCTGGAATTTATGACGACCGAATACTTGGACCTCATTTCTTCTCTGATACTTTGAACGGGGAAACCTATCTGCGGTTCTTAAGAAACGAATTCGAAGAATATATGGATACGTTTCCCCTTGTTAATTATAACAGCTGATGGTTTCAGCATGACGGGGTTCCTCCACACAATAAAAGAGGAGTTTGCGAATATCCACACCAAAGATTTCCTAATAGGTCGTTAGGAAATTCTGGACCAGTGAGGTGGCCGGCAAGGTCACCTGACTTTACAGCTTTGGACACTTTCTTGTGGGGCACTTTAAAGAACAGAATCTATGGAAAGCAAGAATATGACACAGTAGATGAACTTAGAGACAATGTCATCACGCAATTCAGGTCTATCAGAAGAAGGGATATTGTTAGGGCTGTTCTTAATTTGAGACGACGAGGTTGGTTATGTATTCAAGAGGAAGGCCATCATTTCGAACACTTGTTGTAATACTTTTTGTGCATTTTTTACAAGCTCATGATTTTATTCTTGTTTTTTGAAACGCACCGTACTCTGCCAAGAGTTTGCCCAAAATTCCGAATAATGTTCTATCCGGCTGTTGTCTTTTCGGATATAATTCAAAATGAATTTGTGTTGTTTTCGTACTATTCCTAACAAATTTATAATTTCGACTGAAGTATTTGTACAAACTTATGCTGTTTAATGAGTTCTGACAACTAGTGTTTATTAAACAAAATTTTTCGATTTTGTCATGACATCTCAGATGAAGTTGTTTTTTTTTTAAATATCTGTGGTTTCAGAAGTGGAAATCATAACAAATTATACATCAATGAAATCAGAATGAGAATCAATATTTTTCTGTATAAAAAAAACAATATGGCGCTAATAAGAGAACAAAAGTTGATAATGAATGCCAGAAGACGAAACGTCGGATAGTAAATCTGAACATGAAAACGTATAGCCGATATTTCCGGAAATACTCGGAATTTTCCAAGTTTCAAAACAGTATTTTATTAAGCACCAGAATACGCAACTTTGCCCCAATATAAGCCTCGACGTATCTCCTGTAGTTTAGGAGATCCCAAAGGTGGAGGTCGAATTTGAATTTCCCTGTATATTCTAAATACTAACAGAATATGATTTAATTTACATACAAAAATACATATAGGTAATTATATAAACATAACCGAATCATCAGTCTTGAATTTCACTCAAATGCTGAATGACTTTTCAATATTTTCAATGTTCTCAATCGTCCATATTATTATACATTTTGCGAAGGATTTTTTACGTAATTTTTTCAATTTCATCGGGATCAAATTGAATACTCTACCTCCTATATTAATAGCATGATGCTGCAATAAAGTGTGAGAAATTTTTTGTGACTTTAGAAAAAATACTACCTATTTTGGAAATAAGAAATTCCCTGTCGTGCACAACACTGAAACAAAACCTGGCTTAAGCACAAAAGTAGTACAATTGATAAGCAAATTGGAAAATAGGAATTAGGCAGGTATAGATGAAATTTCCATAAAATTAATGAAGTTTTGCAAAAAGAGCTTTGTGAATCAATCGCATTTCATTTAAACAAATCTCAATAGCTAGCACAGTTTCTGGATTATCTAAAAATATATAATTTCAAAATATAAAAATAGTATACACTACCAGCCGAAAACTATAGTCTTGTAGTACTACTCAGTCATCTTTCCAAACTAACCGAAAAAGGCGTTGCAAATAGGATATACAATTTTCTCTAAATATAAATGGTCCTAACCCCTTTTCAATTTGGAGATCAAACACCAAATTCAACAGTACTAGAATCCTTAGCATTCAGTCAGACTATATATGGTCATCTAGATATAGACAGAGAATGCAGGTATTTTCTTTGATCTGACTGCAGCCTTCGACTATGTTAATCACCAATGTCTCCTTGAAAACTATATTACCACTTGGTATCAGGAGGAATCATATACATCAAGCAGGAAAATTGGTGTGTATGTCTTCAACCGAAGAATGTATTGATATTGGTGTCCCTCAGTGCTTTTTTTCAGGGCCACCTGAATTGTCATTATTTGTGAATAACCTTATATTGGAGAAGTGCGAATTTTGATGTACGCAGATGATAATGCTATGATGCTTGAAGCATCAACCATGAAATAATTTGATCTCAAAATAGTAAATATTATGACACAATTTGAATCTTGGTGTCAACAGAATTAACTCATGGTGAATAAGTCTGAATCGGTATAAGTCTACTTTTTGTATTGAACAAAGGGGATATCCGTAGAATAAAAAGTGTATGAATCGAAGAAACTACAAAACTTTTTGGGGGTGTTATAGACAGAAACTTGAACTCAAAGAAGGAACTAGATAAACAAGTACCACGGGGTGGAAGACACTCTTTTTACTGTTTTAATGTTCCGCGTATGGTGCTTCTTCAGGTAAAGAATGTCCCGGGGGTATTCTTCATCATATCAGTCAGATAATATCAAATCATCTCACCATTCACAATGGTGAGTGTTCCTACGCAGGTTCCCTTCAGATATCAATAGTAAAAGTTCACAGATCTACAAGTTTACAAGAAATCTACTGGAATAAGAAGACTCAAGACATGGGTACCAATGAACCAAAAAAAGTGGTGCATCAATAATAGAATAGATAACGCTCACTTAAAGTAGTTTCTACAGAATGCATCAATCAGCAAGTCATTCCCGTAGCTGAATCAATTATTCACACATAACCAACTAGATCAGTTTCCTCAAGTATGAAGTAAAGGCATTATTTTTCTAGGTCTACGGCTTCTAAGCTACGTTTCTAAGCATCAGGCATATTTGCAGGACATAAGCGAAACAAAGTAAATCAGAGCAGGTTATAATATGGAGCTTACACGAGTCGAAGGAAAACTCAAAATTGATATTGGTTCTGCAAATTATAAAACTACTATATAGAAAATCGCTGTATCGAATAAATTATAGAGAATTGAGCTGTAAATTGGCTTGACAGAGATATACTCCGATTTCAGGAGGCCAAAAGTAGCAACAACAGTTAGTTGGGGAAATCAAACCTGATATCACTTGAGGCATCTGGCATAGTATTTCACCAAAAATCTTACCAAGATATCAGAATTGAAGCTTTGTATTGTTGTTTCCAAGTTAGGACCTGAACATAAAGGAACCAGAAGGTGTTAATCAGTAAGTCAGTCAATTTGCATCTTCCAACCCCAACTCTCTTTGAGAGTAATACTGTTTTTCAATTACTGAATTTTCTACATGGTATAATATTTCATTGCACTATTACTGAATATCTGAATATCCCAATATGTAGATAAAACAAGATGTGTTGAAAAATATCAAATATAGAAGCTTGTTTTGTTGAAAACCAATTGAACGAATTGTATTTGAATCAGAGTTTCAGTTTCTCTTTCAGCTAAAACTTTTCTTGCAATGAACAGAAACCATAACAATATTTCTGATGACCAGATTTGTCTGATATATTTTCTATCCATCATTATCATCAGTTGCAAGTTATTGAGATTTGACAAATAAATGTTATTCAGTTAAAGGGCCCCAGTCAACTTGGAAGTAATCACTTACTCAATTCTCAAAGTAATCCATGATTTCATAACAGCCGCAAATTCTCGTAATTGCCGCTGAATTCCCATGGAGTATTTCACCTTTTTTGTCACTAATTAACAAATCGTTCCGAAAACAATTACTTGATGATATCTCACGAATAATTTTCCAACTTTTAATGAAGTCTCCGTGCTAAAGTTGGCCACACGGCATGCTTTTGTTCCAACAAGCACTTGAGAGAGTTCAGTTATCTTGGCGGACTGAACAGCGTTGCCAAATAAATTATAAATCCAAATATAATGAGAGGGTGGATTAAAAGGGTAACAAGAGTTGAACTAAAATCATGCATGTCTGGGAGTTTGCAGTTTTCACTAGTTAAATAGCAAGTGTTCATGCAAGGTCTAACTGTGTGAATGAAAAGTTAGGCAAAAAGTATCAGTTGTTTATTTTATGAACGATATCATACTGCTATTGATACCTCAGAAATTGAGGCACTATCAATCAAATGATATATCAGTGATAGGAATTTTCTCTTAATTTCACAAGGAATAAAAAATCACCAGTTGGAAAAACATTGTTGGAACAAGGATTGGAAATTTTTTTTGACGAAAACCAAAAGTATTGTAGAATGTTCACAATTGTGGAGGCTCCCCGATTATTCGGAATGGTTCCTATCTCTCTTTTCCTTCTGCCTTCGCCCTTCCCCCACCCTAACACTCTTTATACTGCTCTCTCCCCTGCATTTCTACAACCTCTTTCTTTCCCTCTCTCTTAGGCATTGGTTATACTATACTCTAGCTGTGTTCTTCAAGGCTCATGACTATGGTTCGAATAACAGAGTATACCATTCCTATATCTGAAGACAGAACTTGGAACCAAGTCAACATTGAAACAGAAAATGGCATCCACAATGTAAAAAATTAGCTAGATCATAACAAAATTTCTTCAACACGTTAACTGCCATCCATGTATTTCTTTCCTCATTTCCACTACACCACGTGGCACTTAGGAAGACCACGCTGTTTGTTTCACTGTGCGCCATGTGATTCGCAGGTCCACGTTTTACCACAATTCCAATGAAACATGTCTTTGCATAGCTTCATATTGATTCAGTCGGTTTCGTAAGAATATGAGCTTTTGATTTGAACAAAAATTAATCGTGTTTCCATTCCGAAAAAAAAGAGAGATATGCTCATCTAATAACATAGATATTTTAGAAGATATAAAGCTCAACTCGAAAGACTTTCATTCTAAACAAATGATACATAAAATCAAGTAATTGATATTTACATGGATTTTTGATTTTCAAATTTAGATTGTGCAGCTTCTAGAGCTTCATTGCTATTTCTCCCTTCTTTTTTCAGATATTATAGCAATGAATGAACCTTTTTCAGTCTTTTCTGTTTTGACCGTCTGTTTCCCAAGATTTCATTATTTATGCATGAAAGAACTTTTAGATGCCATAATAGTTGTAATTTGATGTTCTTCAGAATCAATCTGGTGCTAAATTCCGTAGGTGTCATTTTTGCATGATTTGGAACTTTTGGCAATGTACCTCACATGGCTTCTCCATGACAGGATACTGCTGATGGTAATTGTTCGAGACTTCTCTCGTATAAAATAAAAAGGGTTCGGTAATGCATGCAGTTTCCGATATTCTGATCTAATCTATGATCGCTGGAAATAACATATGAATAAATGAGAGTTGAGTGAGAGGGAGAGAGAGAGAGAGAGAGAGAGAGCGACTGTGATTTCTTACCTTTACTGATGGGAGAGTTCTGGAGCACTTTTGTAGGATGCACTCTTGGAGTATGCACTCTTGTAGTATGCACTCTTGTAGTTTGCACTCTTGGCATATGCAACCGGCCGGTGCAGTCGTGAGAAAGTGGAACAGAGAGAACGCGCACTTGGATTCGTATTTGGTATTGGTACGTACTCGTTCTAGCGAATTTGTGGTACTTCTACCGAGGTCCTTTTTTCTCCTAGTGTGGGCAGAAATCACAGCACAGAAATCGCGAAAAGGCATGGGCGTAGGTATGGGTATTTTAAGAGACCTTTAACTATAATTAATGATAAACTAATCTAATTTTAACTTATACTAAATAGATGAACGGAAACTGTACATAACCGCCCACCTAAAATGTGTAACATTTTATACAAGAGGTGAACTGTCCACTGGTAAGACACATAATTTGACCAATGGACGCCTGAACAATCCTTGTTTGGTTTTCACCGTGGCAACTCTGACGACTCCATCGAGGCCCGGGTGAATTTCAGTGACACGACCGAGTAACCATTGGAGAGGGGGTAAATTTTCATTTTTTATTAGCACTAAAGTTCCAGGCTTAAGAGTAGATGAAGAATTTGTCCACTTGGACCGTTGGTGAAGGGTATGTAGATATTCCTTTGACCAACGAGACCAGAAGTCTTGATGGAGCCTCTGCACGAGCTGCCATCGGCTCAGTCGATTCAACTGAATATGTTTCAGTTCTGCGTCAACGAGTGCGTTCAGAGGCTCAAGAGTGAGAAAATGCCCTGGAGTCAAAACTGACAAATCATTGGGGTCAGCACTGATGGGGCATAAGGGGCGTGAATTTAAGACAGCCTCAACCTGAACAACAAGTGTCTCGAGTTCGTCGTAGGTGAGAACTTGCTCACCGATGACACGGGAAATATGGGATTTTAAGGATTTCACTCCCGCTTCCCATAGCCCACCAAAGTGGGGGCTGCTGGGAGGGTTGAAATGCCAAGTGATATTTTCAGAAGATGCGGCTTCAGCCATAAATTTTATTTGCCTGGAGGCTCCAACAAAGTTGGTGCCGCAGTCACTGAAAATGTAACTACATCTACCACGTCTCGAGATGAAACGTCTCAATGCTGCAAGAAATGCATCAGAAGATAAATCTCTGACTACCTCAAAGTGCAGAGCCTTCGTGGCAAAACAAACAAATACACAAATGTATGCTTTGTACTGCCTTGCATTTTTATATTTACCTTGAGTTATCAGGTATGGACCACAGAAATCGACGCCTACTGCAGAAAACGGTTTTATTTGAGAAATCCTCAAGGAGGGTAGATTTCCCATTGGAGGTTGGAGAGGAGTAGGGTTGAGTTTCCAACACCGATGACAATTTGAAATGACTCTACGAATAGTTCTTTTGGGAGATAGTATCCAATATCTTTGTGACAATAAAAATTGGAGTGTTTGTACTCCTGGATGTAAGAATTGTTCATGTGTGAACTCAATTAGCAAGAAGGTCAGTCGGTGAGAACTGGGAAGAAGAATGGGGAATTTCTTATCGTAAGATAAATTTGAGTATGTGAGTCTACCGCCCACCCTCAAGAGACCCGCTTCGTCTAAGAACGGATTAAGCTTCCTCAGAATTTTAGGAACAGGTTTTTTCGCATGGAGAAGCGAAAGCTCCTCAGAAAAACTTTGAGTTTGAACTTGTTTAATGAGAACGAGCAGAGCTGAATGAAGCTCAACTTCACATAGAGAGGAAATTATTTTCTCAGTAGGGTGGCGAAGGTTTTGAATGAAACGTCGAGTATATGCAAGGATTCGCTGAATTTTCATCAAAGATGAGTTATCATTGATGAGAGTGTCGAGAAAATTAGGAGAAGTGAGAGTTGTTAAAACAAATCGTTTCTCCTCTTCTAATATAGATTTATTTGTAACCAGGACTTCAGGAGGAATCGGCCAGTTACACTCTGTCAATTTCAACCATGGAGGCCCCGCCCACCATAACGAATTTTCTAGGAATTGGGACGCAATCATGCCTCTTGAAGCACCATCGGCAGGATTCTCCTCGGAGGGAACATATTGCCAAATTGAAGATGGAAACTTGTCATGTATAGAGCTTATCCGATTGCTGACGAACGTCTTGTGCCTATGTGGAGAGGAACGAATCCAATGGAGGGTGACAGTCGAATCGGTCCACGCACAAATTCGATGAAATTGAAGGCTCTCCTTAAAACATTTGACAACTGAAGATAATAGACTCGATAACAACACAGCTGCACAGAGTTCCAGTCGCGGAATGGATACTACTTTCACAGGAGCTACTTTAGACTTCGAACAAACAAAAGATGTGGATATATTTTCATGAGAGTGGGTTACCCTAAGATAAACAACACCAGCGTACCCCTTTTTTGACGCATCCGCGAATCCGTGGAGTTCAATTGATGCATAAGAGCCCGGGAGTATGTGGCGAGGGATGGAAATTTCAGAAATTCTGGGTAAGTCAGACTGGTAATTTTTCCAACTACGGAGTATATCAGGAGGGGGTGTATCATCCCATTGGAGGCCATGAGACCAAAGGTCTTGAATGAGAATTTTTGCGTAGAGGGTAAGTGGTGAAAGGAACCCCAAGGGATCGAAAACCCGTGCCAACTCTGACAGAATGGTTCTCTTGGTACAAGATGTATTATTTGAATGAACTTTGAATGAAAACGTATCGAGAGAGGAATTCCATTGTAGACCAAGAACTTTTACTGTGGTAGGATTATCGAAGTCGAGTGAAACAGATTGTGCAATTGAGTCGGTGACTACTAAGGAGGGTATGTTGCTACCCCACTTATGAAGCTCGAAACCTCCACTATGAAGTAAGGAAATAAGTTCTGTTTTGAGAGCATGGGCAGTTTCAAGAGATTCACAAGATGTCACTACGTCGTCCACATACATGGACGATTTCAGACATTTGAAAGCTAGCGGGTAATTTTCAGCTTCTATATCAGCCAAGTAGAGGAGAGTTCGGATTGCCAGAAATGGAGAAGATGAAAATCCATAAGTGACTGTATTGAGGACATATTCTTGAATAGGGTCATCCTGAGTGAATCTCCAAAGAATTTTTTGGTAAACACGATCAGCTTCTGTAATATTGATCTGCCTAAACATCTGCCTTATGTCACCAATTAGAGCTACTGGATGAAGGCGAAAATTCAAAAGAATAGTGGGAAGGTCTCTCTGAAGTTTGGAACCAATAAAAAGAGTGTCGTTGATTGACATTCCATTTGATGATTTGCAGGAAGCATCAAACACCACCCTGAGTTTGGTGGTTGAGCTGTTGGGATTAATAACACAGTGGTGGGGAATGTAGTAGGAATTATCAGAGATGATTTGAGATCTGGAGGGGGACATGTGTCCACTGTCCAAATAATCTCTCATAAAATCACAGTATTGTTTATGTAATAGAGGGTCGACTAATAATCTGCGTTCTAAAGAAATAAACCGTCGTTCGGCAATTGATCGAGAATTGGGAAATATAGGATTTTTTATTCGAAACGGGAGAGAGACGGTAAACCTGCCGGAAGTGTCTCTCCGAACATTTTCGAGAAATAATTTTTCGCACTGCTCATCTTCGGGGGAAATACAAATTGTTTGAGGTACTTCCTCCAACTCCCAGAATCGTTTCAGAGTTTTCTCTATGGAGAGATCACACGAACAAAAAAACGAATTTGATATAACCGAGGAGAAATTACAACTCACGGTTCCCATAAGTATCCATCCGAAAGTAGTATTGATAGCAGTCGGTTCGTTACTTTGACCAGAGAGTTTACCTGGTTGGAGAATTTGAGAAAATATATCTACTCCCAAGAGCATATCAATTGCCTTGGGAACATGAAAATCGGTATCAGCCAAATTGAGATTTGAGAGATGTGACCACGAATCATGGGAGAGGGGACATCGAGGCATATCATCACAGATTTGGGAAAGTACTACTGCCTCAATTGTAATGAGAGGATCTGGAGTTAGACGTGGGCGGAGAGTCAGTGAAACTGCTTTCGATGCAGTTGAGTTCATATGAGTTAAGCCTTGAATTGAGAGAGTTATGTTATGGCGGGATAAACCTAACTTATTACAAAATTTTTCAGAAACGAAATTGGCTTGACTTCCGCTGTCAAGCAAAATACGAGCTACATGGAAATTTCCTTTAGGGTCGCGCACTTCAATGAGTGCAGTAGAGAGGAGTACTAATTTTGTAGAAGGCACTAAATTTGTGAGGGAAGTGACTGACTGGTGAGAAGATTGATTACTATTAGGAGATGAATCACTGAGAGGTACATTTTGATCATGAGGGGGTTGGTTGAAATGAAGAAGAGTGTTATGCTTCATTTTACAAAGAGCACACCGTACTGATGAGGAGCAATCCCTGTATTGGTGTTTATTGCCAAGGCAATTTATACACCATTTATTATTTTTTGCTATATTGTAGCGTTCTTGTGGCGGATGTGATGAGAACCTTGGACATTTGTATATTGAGTGATCCTGTTTGCAATAAAAGCAAATGGGAGCCGGCTTGGTATTGATCATGAACGAGGAACTTGGGCGCTGATAACCCTGAGAGCTTGATCGCAAGGAAACATTTTTGGACTTCGAGTTTTCAAATTTATGAGAATTTTTCGAACAACCACCATTAACTGATCTATCAAGTGCATCACACTGTTTGAGAACAAATTCTTTCAGATCAAAATAATCAGGAATGTTATTGGAACCAAACTCAATTTCGAATCTCGAAGCCGTATTCGAATCTAATCTTCGAAGTAACATATTGAAAATCAGAAAATCCCACTTGTCTGTTTCAAAGTTCAAGTTTTTCAGCGCTGCCAAGTTTTCTTCATACGTGTCCACAAGTTGGCGCAAATTTTGGGAAGTAGCAGTGCTGTCAGTCAATTTAGGAGCATTTTCTAACTCTTGATAATGAGCCGTTGCTAAAGCACGTTTATTGTCATATCTCGTTTTTAGAGCATGATAGGCAATGGGATAATTTGCATCTGTCAAGCGATTACATTTGACTATAGTCAGTGGAGGTCCACTCAGAGAAGCTAACAAATAATTAAATTTTTCTACATTTGACAGTTCATCATTTTCGTGTACAAGAGAATTAAACATATCAAAAAATGTATTCCAATTTGTTGGATTTCTGTCAAATTTAAATAAATCAATTTTAGGTAACCGAACGTTACTCGATTTTGCAATGAAGGGGACATTTCGTTGATTATCGAATAGTTGAACTTCAACCGCTTTTATAGCATAAAAGTTATCATCGAAACTTTTGCGAATAACAGTTTCACCAGCCAAATCATGAGCATCAACTGTAGAAACGATAGTCAAAAGAGCTGCATGTTGTTCATCAAAATCATATTTTAATTGATCAAGAGATGTGAGACGGGCTTTAAACTGAACATGAAAATTTGTATTTCCTAATGCAGCATCGGCTATTATCCGCAAGTCTGATAATCGATCGACACAGTTCTGACGTAAAGCTTGGATTTGTTTTATTTTGTTAGCTTGACTCATAGTGAAGAGACGAGAGAACAATCAAATAATCAATGGAAATAATAATTGAACGTACGTTCGGGACCACACTGTATATAGTCAATAGAGAACTAACCGAAATCAAAATTTTAATTTTAATTTTAATGGATAACTTAATATTATTATCCACCCCGTATAAATACGGAAACTTTTCAGATGCAAATCATTTCCATAAACAAAGCAACAATTCAACAACAAATCGGAATAGAATGTACACGGGTTTTTTAAATGTAAGAATACTTATATAGTGAGAATACTTTTATTTCTATGTATAATACTTTTACTGATAAATAAATCGATAAAGTATTGTTGAGTCGCCGAGAACTTTGGAGCAAAAAATGTCCAGGAGCAAAAAATCGTCTTATCAGTGTACCTAATTTAACTGCAATGTGGAACGAATTTAAAGGTCTCTTTCTGTACCCAATGAAAATTATAATTTCAAACAATCACACTCGATCAAAACATCAGAAGATACACCATCCAGGGCTCGAAGGACCATGTTCGAGACTTCTCTCGTATAAAATAAAAAGGGTTCGGTAATGCATGCAGTTTCCGATATTCTGATCTAATCTATGATCGCTGGAAATAACATATGAATAAATGAGAGTTGAGTGAGAGGGAGAGAGAGAGAGAGAGAGCGACTGTGATTTCTTACCTTTACTGATGGGAGAGTTCTGGAGCACTTTTGTAGGATGCACTCTTGGAGTATGCACTCTTGTAGTATGCACTCTTGTAGTTTGCACTCTTGGCATATGCAACCGGCCGGTGCAGTCGTGAGAAAGTGGAACAGAGAGAACGCGCACTTGGATTCGTATTTGGTATTGGTACGTACTCGTTCTAGCGAATTTGTGGTACTTCTACCGAGGTCCTTTTTTCTCCTAGTGTGGGCAGAAATCACAGCACAGAAATCGCGAAAAGGCATGGGCGTAGGTATGGGTATTTTAAGAGACCTTTAACTATAATTAATGATAAACTAATCTAATTTTAACTTATACTAAATAGATGAACGGAAACTGTACAGTAATACTGAGCATCGAAATGGAGGACTTTATTGGCATGGAGACTCCTGACACAATAAAGTTGGCCACTATGAGATTATAACGGAACTTTGAAAGATAATGCGAAATCGCAAAGCTACGCACTAGGCATGATGTAGCTCCTAACAAATTATTGATGTGAAGGAGAAACAGTGTTGGTGCTGAATTGGATCGGAACATCAGCATGTATAGGCACAGTGGAACTCCATCAACCTCTACGTGGAGAGATAAGTCTGAGAGAGCTAGATAGCAAAGAACACAACTAGATGGGGTGGGGGGGCAAGCCATAAGATGAAAGCTTGGCGAGGAGGCCCTAGTACCAAACGCGATCAAATGCCTTGGATACATCTAATGCCACGGCTAGAGTTTCACCACATTTTTCAATGGATAGTTGCCATATATGTGAGACATGAACAAGCAGGTCACGCGTTGATCTCTTATGACGGAAACCATATTGTCGATCATCCACAATTCCTGATCGTTCTAGATATTTCATTGGTTCGATGTTGGTGGCTTGGCTGGTTGATAGCAGTGGGATGGGTCTCTAGTTGCTGGGTAGGTTTTTTTACATTTTTGGGGACTAGTGGTACACTAGCTATTTTCCAGTTGGGCGGAAGTATCCCTAAATCATATGGGAGATTGAATAACTTGCAAAGAATTGGTGTTAGTTCAAGAGTTGATTTTTTGTGAACGATCGAGATCCATAAGCTTTGCTGGTCTCAAGTCCAAGTCTCAAGTCCAAGTTGAATAAAGATAATCTCACTCAGTTTTTTCAGTGAATAGAGTGAAATTTGCAGCAATGATGTTGGCGAAAATTTTAGATTTTTCATGTGCATTCCTGGCTTCTGTTCGATCTTCTATGCTCACGATTGGAAATGAAATAGTGTTTCTTTCCACAAAATTGGTAAAAGACCAAAACGAGCTGGACCCTTCAGGACACTCGACCATTGACCATAGCTTGGCTGCCTGCTTCAATGCAACAGCTCTGGAGCAGGTTCTGTTGAACAAATATTCATCAAATGATGTTCTTCTTGACGTGTTTCGTAAATATGTCTGTGACCCCAACATTATGATTTAAAAAATTTTCACAGCGTATTGTGTTGGATCTCCAAAAGAGTAACATACTCTTTCCAATGGAAATACTAAGAAAACATGCAGAGACCTTCCCAGTCTGAGCTTACAAGCTCATCCACTTCTCTGGAACACCGAAGAAAAATTGGCGTTCTGTCTCTGTGAACGATCGAGATCCATAAGCTTTGCTGGTCTCAAGTCCAAGTCTCAAGTCCAAGTTGAATAAAGATAATCTCACTCAGTTTTTTCAGTGAATAGAGTGAAATTTGCAGCAATGATGTTGGCGAAAATTTTAGATTTTTCATGTGCATTCCTGGCTTCTGTTCGATCTTCTATGCTCACGATTGGAAATGAAATAGTGTTTCTTTCCACAAAATTGGTAAAAGACCAAAACGAGCTGGACCCTTCAGGACACTCGACCATTGACCATAGCTTGGCTGCCTGCTTCAATGCAACAGCTCTGGAGCAGGTTCTGTTGAACAAATATTCATCAAATGATGTTCTTCTTGACGTGTTTCGTAAATATGTCTGTGACCCCAACATTATGATTTAAAAAATTTTCACAGCGTATTGTGTTGGATCTCCAAAAGAGTAACATACTCTTTCCAATGGAAATACTAAGAAAACATGCAGAGACCTTCCCAGTCTGAGCTTACAAGCTCATCCACTTCTCTGGAACACCGAAGAAAAATTGGCGTTCTGTCTCTGTAATAAGATATTTTCATTCGAAATATCATCAATTGTTTCACCATCGAGACTGACCCATCAAGGTCAGTCTTCACATCCTTTTGTCGTCTATTCGGAAACATGCCAGACACCTATTTCCCAGAGCTTGTTCTTCCAACGAACGGCTTCGGGAGGTGTTCCCTGATGCATACAGTCCGCAAAAATTCAAGACGAACACCAATTCCTACATACTTCTCCTTGGCTCTCACGATGTTACTTGGGAACATTACAGGATTTTCCTTTTCGTGAGAACCAAAACATAAAAAAGTCGGCTGAATTGTATTACCATATGAGATAAGGCAGTGTTGTGCTGCTCTATGGTTAAAAAAAAAAACAAAGAGTGGAGATGAAGTTGTTGTTGGAGTGGTCGAGTACAGTGCACACATCTATACTGTGTGGAGCTGAATTTGAGGTGATAAGAAGATCGAAATATACTTATTGGACTCAAAGAAATGTTTTTGAAAGCTTCGATGGAAGCGGTTTCAAGCAAAAGTTTCATAGCATCCTCATCATACCATCTCAAGTACTCACAAACAGATGTTGAATAACTTAATAGATGATCAGTTTGAAAATGTCAGTCCTTCTCCTATTGTAATCAATAATCAGTTTAGGTTTACCAATTTCTGTCTTTTTCTAGTGCTTGGAAGTAGAACTTCTCTGTGGCATTTCCATTTCATTACAACAATACTAAAACCTAACCCTCTTCCTTTTAATTTCCCTTCCTCAAATTTTGTAGCAGAGGCATCTTTAAAAATTCTATTTCTTCTGACAATACCGTTTGGACAAGTGATTTATGTAAGCAAATCATCAAGTTCTATGCTCTCATAAAACGACCCTGATTCAAGCTATCATTTGGAAGCTGGTGAACAACAGTTATTGACACTACCTGATTCTTTGTCATGTTTACCTTGGGGAACTTTCACTTTTTATATAAGCATCCGTTTGGCAAATTTTGAAAAATTCACACCGTATTTATGATGGTTATTAGGAATGTACTGCCTGAACCCCTCGAAACGGGACAACCGTATCATCAGTCGCATAGCATTGGCCTGTTTTTTTCAATTTTTGAAATATCTATTTAATCGAATTCCTTGTTTTGAAGATTGCGTCACCATTTTCATTTTAAGCATCTTCGTCTAAATGCCTAAAATCACTAGAAGCGGAATCAGTCGTATACAATCGGTTTATCAGTTTGTTCGGCAGATTTCGACAATTTGTTTTCTAGTGGAATAAGTAATACTTTGGAGTTATTTCTTTCAATCCACGATTGAATTCAGCGATTCACGATAACCACGTCACTGGCGTACAATGTACCAGATTGTGTTTTTTGTTCTCATCATGAGACGTATTATGGTCCTCCACTTTATTTTATGTCGATTTCAGCACAATGTTGCTTTCACGTATTCGGAGCTTTTTTCTATAGTTTTGATCCCCATTTCCCGTCTACCCTCGTCCGGCATTCTTTGTGCCTGCAGGGTTTATTGGAAATTCAAAACGGTTAAATGGGCTTAATTCAGATCGGAGACCGTCCAACAATGAAAAATAATTTGATTATTCAAGAAATGAAAAGAATGGGAAACGTATATTTTCACAGATGGGGAAACGTGAAAGGAATCTGAATTCGGAAACGAATTCTGAAGCAATATTACACTAATGGAAATTTTTCATTTCAATTGGAGGTTGTGTGATTTTTTTGCATGACGGAGTCTATTCGCTTCGATATATGACATTGGATATAAGACGATATTTGTCATTGGGATAGCCTGAATTGAGAATGGGTTTAAATAATAATAATGTAAGTAATAGTTATAATATCGTCTGTAAAGAAGTAAAAAAATCAGACTGAATGAAATAGAAATCTACTCTTCTATTATTTCGGGCTCTACTCTGTTACGGTTTCAGTTTTGTACGCTCCTTTTAGTTTCTTCTTTCTTCTTTTGCCAAGAGTCTGTATTGTCTTCAATTTGTGTCGTTCTTCACTTCTTGCTCATTTCTATTGAATTGTGCTAGGAATCGCACGTCAAAAGGTAAGACCTCGTTAATCCTTAGCTCGCACAACGACAGCTGGTTAACGAAAAAAATAATTTTAAACAAACAAAAACAAACGATTTGTTTTCACTTTACCAAGTATTTAGAACCTTTGAAGCTGAAACCTACCTTTCGGAGTGATGCTTTCTGCTATTGGTTATTTATCTGATCGAGTGACAAGTTCAAAATATAACCTCCAATGTTTTGATAAATTTTATCTTCTTCCTCTCTTCTCAATATTCTTTCTGGAACATGAAAATGATTATTGTTTGAATAAACCAAATCTTTCATTCTTTCATCAGAACTAGATATTACTATAAAAATCATTCATCAACCCACCATTATCTTAACTTCAGCATTCAAAATATTCAAATTTAGTTGAGCTGCAAAAATGTACAATTTACAAACTTGCCTTAAGCCCTTTGGTACTGTCATTGTTCTATGCAACAAGTTTTACGGATCTACTAACTACAATTAGCATCTACCAAGAGATAAATTGTTTATACCTGTTAATTGGATACTGATAAAATTCTCGACATACCTGTTGGATATTATTTTTGTAGAGGTAAAATCCTACTGATTTCAAATGTCCTGAAAGTCCGGAACAGACATCTATAAGGCCACATTACACCGAAGGTTTATACATGCCTAATACTCTATTCAATGATATAATTCAGCTGAACGTAGTCTCATCTGCCTCATTTTATTTCAGGCCTTTTTCGGTTATAGTTTTAGTTTTACCTTCCTTCTGCCCCTTCGCTATCATCTTCAGCTTTTCATTTTTCTCCAGTACCTTATCTGGTTGTCGAAGTACCTTTCTATAATTGCATTTTGCTTCCGCAAGCACTTATTTAGATTGAGTTCGCAGAGGTAATAATTAGCCGATTACTAACTGATGATCATATGCATGAAGCTTCTCATTGCCACAGTGAAATGTAACATTGGAATCTCAGTACCTCCACAGGACACAACAGATAAGCCTAGTTATAAGATTGATTCTTTCATAACATATCTGGAATATTTGATTTTTATACATTCATTGCATAACTGCTTATAAAGATCAGAAGTGTCATTTATAACCTGTTGCTCTCTTCAAGAGGCACATTCTTGGTGACTTGCGTCCAATACATTTTAGTTCTAGGACACAATTGACTCATTTACATTTATTTTTAACTGCAATACATTTCATGAATTTATGAAAGAAAACTCTCAGCAAGCTTATCGATCCGAGTTGCCATTATAGAGTGAACTTAAGAACCTTACCCAGAATATTTGTTGTGAGCTGACGGTATAGCTATATCGAAAGTAAATGATTCTGGTGACCTCCACTATAACGTGCTGATTGAAACTACATTTTGTTCAAGTATTGCACTTTTAGTATGTAATCTCATAATTGTAATTTCCATTTTAATCATTTGTAAACAAAACAAGTATCTTTAACCTAAGATACGCCAGAGTGACAGCACTGACATAATTCCTTCTTCTTCTCAATTTGAAATTAAACTCTGTGACATGGACAAATTGCCAGAGTGAAGTCTGATGGCCTTTGACAGTGTTCTTACGAATGAAAGGCAATTTTGTTCATTGCGGATTTTGTTTAAAAGATAGTCGGAAACTGAATTAGACATCATCAATTATTATACTATCGTTTCAAACGGAATTGAAGATCTTTGGATAATTTCCCGTTTTGTTTCATTTTTTAACATTCTTGAGTGAGCCCTGAAGGGGTGATAAAACGGGTGGCGCTCGTTTCACCATCTTACCCACGCCCTTTGAATAATTAAACCTATGTGAAGTTTTAGCCACCCACCATTGCCACTTGGTCACCCTTAGTAGGGTCGTAGCAACTCAAACCGTTCGATTGAAGCTGTGATTCTGATCGTAGGAGTCCTTGGTGGAATAATGTACAAACTGGTTTCAAATCTATAAATCATACCGGCATACCGGCAGACGAGACGTCAGAAATAATGGCCTGATGGATGCAGAAGGCCGTCATTCTTGGTTCACTTCGTCCGTCTACTCAGGGCACATGATCCTTGGAGCCAATGATCACTTTCCTCACGGACTTGGGAAGTGGTTATTTGGGCAAATGGTCTAGTGCACCCTCCGGATATTTCGGGCTTTGGAGACAGGGCCTGAGGACTGACAACTGATTTTCCATGCGAAAAAAAATTATATCCAAAGAACAATATTATACTGATAACATATTTGAATGCGAAATATGAGATGGTCACTAGCATTTTCTATCATTCTGCCCAAAGGGAAAACAATTGTGATGGTTTTGTCCCAAAAAATATAATTGTGATTAAAAGCTCATATACAGCGTAAAAATTCATGAACAGTTTGAATTTTTGTTTAAAAATAAATACTGCTTTGGCCAGAAGTCAATTCTACTTTCTGGTCTGAACGCATATAATTCCTTCCAAAAAACTTGAAGAAGAATTTATAACAGATGTGAATTGAAAAACATTTACAATCTCTATTTACAATCTTACATTTTTGTAGATTCTCATTTCTATAAATGTATACTTTCAATTTTGTATCCCTACCATAAAGTGCAAAGTTTCTTGAGATAGTGTTTTATAGATGAAAAAAAATAATACAGAATTCACAAATATCTCAGAAATCTGAACGTGACCTCCTATGGTATGGTTGAAACAAGTAAATATAGCTAGTCACTTCGATGAAACAGATGTTCTGAAGAGATTACCAAAATACTCGCATCAACTACTTACCTTTTTTATAGACTAACCAATTTTCTTGAGATAAAAAAAGTCAATTCCGAATTTTCAACCTTCTGTTCGGAAGGAAAGGTTCCATTTTTGCAATTGATAATTTTTCTCATCTAGGTGCATATCAGGATAAGCCTTTATTTCTGAAGACCAATTTTGGTCGTTCGCTTGAAACCATTGGTTCCAAAATGAATCTGATAATAGATTGAAGGGTCTTATAATCTAAAGAATTCACTGTCGTTGTCGCAGTTGTAGGACATGCAGTGATGGACAACATCCAATCTTTGAGACAATTTAGGACTATTTCTGGATTTTCTAAAAGCAGTATACATCGGAATGTAAAAGAAGCAAAACTCCATCCTTATAAAATACAGAATGTACAAGAATTGTATGGCAATGATCCTTTCAGACGTACAGCGTTCTGTGAAAGCATGAGTCAGTTATTCATTGGTAATAATAATTACCTCTACAATATATGTTTTCAGACGAATCTTATTTTTATTCCAAAGGGCATGTGAACAGGAACCACTGTAGATCCTAGAGTGACGTAAATTCTCTCAGGTACAAGAAAAACTCATTCACAAACTCTCCAGGAATTGATAAAATTTTCGGGTTCGGATTCTTAGAGACCACATTGTAGGTCCATATTCTATTGATGGTTCTACCTTTACGAACAAACGTATCATGAATTTTTTTATGGAATTGGGAACCCCAAAGTCACTCAACTACTTGAAGGAGATGATAACTCACTTGAAGGCCAGCCCACCTTTCAAGAAGATGGAACTTCCTCCAGATTTTGTTTTACCAGTTCGTCATTTTTTAAAAGAACAATAGAATGGCCTACTAGATCTCTTGTTCTATTGCCATTAGATTCATCCTTATGGGAATATTTGAAATCCAACAATCATTTCTCACAACCCAATTCTCTTGTTGATCTAATCAGAAAAATTGTAAATGAGTGTCGTACAGTGACTCCAGAAGTGTTAGGCGAAAATCGCTTATACTTCAATATGGAACTGAAAAGTTCACATGTCGAACCTTTCATAATGATGATAACATTTCATCTAATGAAAAATTGAAATGTTTTCGACACTTGATCAATTTTCAATTGCATTACATCTAAGTATTTGTGATTTAATTCCCATCACAATAATATACCACAGGTATAGTAGTCCTATCACAAATTCTAAAGTAGAGGGGTGCTTGGATGAGGGGGTTGACAGTACAATGTTGACACTTGGATCAAGAGTTCCCCCTCGAAATTAAAATAATGCTTTGGCAAGTTCAGATATATAAGGTCACCACCTTTATCTCTGAAGTCGTTTCAGGTCGAAAACACTGTATATATGATTATATAAATCAGGTTGGATTTATCGATGGGAAATATATAAAAACATAAATTGAAAAGTTATTGGGTATAGCCCTCGATTTGTTGTGCTTAAGCTTGAAACACGTGTCTACGGTTGCACAACAATTTTAGGGCTATACTCAATAACTTTTTAATTTATATGATTATATATAAATATAATTCTTCAGTCAAAGGATATAGCGAATTTATTCATCCCTCTGTTTCTAAGGATTATAATCTTTTGATAATCTGCCAAGTGGTAGGTGAGTATGTAATATATATTTTTCATGCTGTATAATAGATATGGGCCGGGGGTTCACCACGTGCCTTCGGCGTCGGGCGAGGAGTGCCCACAGCGATTCCAAACACCGTTGGTTGAAAGCCGTGGGTCCTCGTCCAGTCAACATGGCAGCGGCTGGAAAGTCACGAACGGTCACCCATCCAACGTAGGCTGGAAGGATTCAGTCTGACATGGGTATGCAGTATGGGTGAAAACGACTGCAGGCGGCGCCCCATCAACGTTGTCGGAGGAATCTGACTAACATGGGTACCTAGGGGGAAGGGGAGCCCCGTCAAGGCAACTTGATGCCCTTCCATAAGGTGTTGGCCTCTAGGGGGCGGGGGTTTCGTTGGATAGGACAATGGAAAACAACACCGTGATTCGGTAGAGGGGGCCAATGCTCTCACCCTTAGGGTTGGGGTGAGAGGCAATGCCCCCCTCGGCGGGTGAGCAACGCTGAATTTGCTCGGGCACTGACACTGCAGAGCCAGTAGTATACTTCAGTATACGGCCTCACCATTGGTAATACGCAAATGGTAGCTCGACCTGTGTTGTCTCCGGACTGCACAGGACGTGGCGCGCTGATTTGGCGTATCCAAATCTCCACTGCGTCCGCAGCCGCGGCGCGAATAAACCGAAAGGTAGGTGCCGTAAGCGGTGTCGGGGCATAGTGGATCACGGGTGGTGATAGGCCTATCGCCATCTACTTCTTAATGTATTTCTTCTTGTATAATAGATATACCTACTAGTAAGAAGTATCCAAGATTCAATATAATATTTTTTTCCCTCGAAAAATAAGAAATAGAACTTTCTATGTATTTATACCACTTCTAGTTGTAACCATCGTTACTGCAGTTTCGTCCTATTAGTCCGAGAGCTAAGGGACCGAGTTTAGGACCAAACATGTGGAAGTTTAATGAAGGCTGGTATTTTGATATAAGGTCATAAATAGGTTGAATATTCATGGCCTGCCGTCAGTCAGCCTGATTTTGGGACAACTGGCGCGGGGGTCGTTCCGAACTTGTAAAAAAACACGTATGTCGTAACTCTTTTATAAAATCTGGAAATTAGTCTGTGGATAGTAAAACAACAAACAAATTATGCGGTCGTAGTCAGTCTTCAGATTATTGGGACAGTACGCGTCAGCAGCCTGCTAAACCCGTCAAAAAATTTGGTCGGTGAAAGTGTTTTATAAAATCTAAAAATTTTCGTGCAAGTAGTTCATAGTAACTCAAACGAGACTGACATAGTCAGTCCAAAGTTTCATGGAACAAACGCCGCTAACAGTGAATAAAATGGCACACCGCTCGCTTAATTCATACAGTGTTTTTCCTAACTACGGTTCCTTACTGAAGGTGATTCTTTAGGTCATTTTGAGAAGAAAAGTTTCTATGAACATATGTCCGGAGTTGCTTTGTTTCTGAGATACTGGGAGTTGAAACCAAAAAAAACGGAAATCATAAAATATCATGAATATCCTTATAACCGATTTGGTTGAAATTTGGTACATTTATATGAACTTATAAGGCACTCATTTAACCTTACCCCCTAACTGGATTGAAATAAATAGTGCCAGTGGCGTCTCAGTGGGCACCACAACCAACAGTATTGTAAAAAAAGCACGCCGCTGAATTTATTCCATAGATTTTAATTTTTTTAGAATCAGCAACTTGAAATAAAACTTTTAGATTTTCTGTATTTTCTTCATATCTGCTACGTTTTCGAGAAAAAACAAAAAGCATAAAATAAAAACCAGCGATTAGGTGATATTGAAATGCTGACGCTCAAGAACACTAAAATGAGCTGAAGCCCCGTCGTGCATAAACAACATGTTGCCTCTTACAAGTATGGGTACTTCATCTTACAAAATGGGTAAATGATATTGCAAAAAGTCCGTATAGGATTCAGCTGTTAATCTCTCCGATAAAAATGGGCCAATTAGGTAGTCACCGATGATTCCTACCCAAACGTTCAGCAAAAATTGATGCTGAAACTGATTTTCTCCACTTGCGTGGGGGGTTTTTGTCGGTCCAAAAATGGTTACTGTGAAAGTTTATAATAGCATTTTGTGAAAAATTTGCCTTGTCCGTAAATAAAATATTTGGTGAAAATTTATTATTGTGTGCCATCATACGAAGCAACAACCTGCAAAACATTGATCTTGGATGGAAATCCCGAAGCAGTAGAGCTTGGACCCGCCGTATGTGATATGGGTATAGGAGGTTTCTTTTCACAACTTTCCAAACAGTTTTTGGGCTGACTTCAAACTGCAGTGCAATCTTCCTGGTACTATTTAAAGGATTTTCTTCTATAGCATCAAGTATAGCTTCTTCTACTTCAGGCTTTGTTGCTATTTCTGGTCTTCCACCAACTGCATTTTTATTGAAACTCCTAGTTTCACATAACCATGCATTTAGCGTTCTAGATGTTTCAGCACAAGGATTTACTCTGTTAGGATATCTGTCCTGATAAATTCTCTTTGCTTCTCCTAAATTTCCATTTGCTAATCCATAAATAAGATGCATGTCAACCATTTCAGTGTTGGTGAAATTATTCATGATAGAATCGCTGCTAATTGACAACTGAGAATTTCACTGCTATGTCAATAATTTTGTCACAAGGAACTGAAGCGTAGAGCTGAATCGTAGAACTGAAGTTTAGGACTGGGGCGTAGAACTGTATAACTCGAGCGGCTGAATAGTAAGACTGATTGATAGATAGATAAATATCTGAACGATGTCTGAACTATGTTTTGCTGACTCTTATAGTAGACTAATGACAAAGCGACCTAACGTGTACCATTTCATTGTCATATACGTAGGTGCCTAATAGCACACTATGTCCCAGAGACGTCCCTATTTGGTACAAATCATGTCCGAATGTCCGGGACTTAAAATCATTGTCCTTGGGACATCCGATTCAGTGCATTTTCATGAATTTCCCCAAAGGAATTCCTATGGATGTCCCAGTGATGTCCCAATCGGTACATCGTATAAAACGTCTCTACGAAGACGTCTTTGGGATGTCCTGAATAGGATATATTTTGAGGTATAAGATGTCCGGAGGACTGCTCATTGCTAATATTCTATACAATAGGAAAAGTTGGGACGAAAGTCCATCAGAAAACAACCACTTTCCTGGCTAATGCCACGACGAACATTGAATTACATCTGATGAAATTTCCGTGCAGAGTTCCTACAAGGTTATCTCTGCAATTGCTTGGTTGCATGGGAATGTTCATCGAAACATTCGGACCACCTATATATCGATTTCGGAGTGTTGCTCCTCGTCAGTATAGGGTAGGTCTAGCAGTCAATAACTAATGACTGCAACCAAACCCATTTAAAGACTGAAACTGAGATCGCGCCCGCACAGTGGATTTACTCCAAACTGCGAGCGCCATCTCAGCGCCGGAAGCCCAACCAAGTAATACCCATGACCACGATCGCCAAGACCGTATAACACGAAAAAGAAATCTGTAGTTCACAATGAGCTTATGACATGAGGCATAAGATGTCCGGAGGAATGCTCATTGCTAATATCCTATACAATAGAAAGAGTTGGGTCGAAAATCCATCAGAAAACAACTACTTTCCTGGCTAGTGCCACGACGAACATTGAATTACATCTGATTAAATTTCCGTGCAGAGTTCCTACAAGGTTATCTCTGCAATTGCTCGGTTGCATGGGAATTTTCATCGAAACATTCGGACCACCTATATATCGATTTCGGAGTGTTGCTCCTCATCAGTATAGGGTAGGTTTAGCAGTTAATAACTAATTACTGCAACGAATGAATCGACAACCAAACCCATTTAAAGACCGAAACTGAGATCGCGCCCGCACAGTGGATTAACTTCAAACTGCGAGCGCCATCTCAGCGCCGGAAGCCCAACCAAGTGATACCCATGACCACTTTTCGACCCAACTTTTCCTATTGTATAGGATATTAGCAATGAGCAGTCCTCCGGACATCTCAGGCCTCATGTCATAAGCTCATTGTGAACTACAGATTTCTTTTTCGTGTTATACGGTCTTGACAATCGTAGTCATGGGTATTACATGGTTGGGCTTCCGGCGCTGAGATGGCGCTCGCAGTTTGGAGTTAATCCACTGTGCAGCCGCGATCTCAGTTTCGGTCTTTAAATGGGTTTGGTTGTCGATTCATTCGTTGCAGTCATTAGTTATTGACTGCTGGACCTACCCTATACTGATGAGGAGCAACACTCCGAAATCGATATATAGGTGGTCCGAATGTTTCGATGAACATTTCCATGCAACCAAGCAATTGCAGAGATAACCTTGTAGGAACTCTGCACGGAAATTTCATCAGATGTAATTCAATGTTCGTCGTGGCATTAGCCAGAAAAGTAGTTGTTTTCTGATGGATTTTCGACCCAACTTTTCCTATTGTATAGGATATTAGCAATGAGCAGTCCTCCGGACATCTTATGCCTCATATCATAAGCTCATTGTGAACTACAGATTTCTTTTTCAGGATATATTTTGTAATGTTTTCTAGGATATCCATCGGACGTCCTTGTTAGTATTCTGGCATGTCTTTGAATGGACGTCCCATGGTTGTTCTGGTACGGGACATTCAGGAACATCCCGCATGAATGAATATTGGACGCCCCAATTGGTTTATCTTAGAATATCTCCCTGCGAGGACTCCCTTGGGATGTCCTGGTTCGGGTATACTTTGTAGAATTTTCTAAGATATCCAATGGATGTCCTGGTTGGCATGTATTTGGCATGTCTTCGAAAGGACTTCCTATGGTTGACCTGGTATGGGGACATTCTGGAACGTCCTTGATGGATGTGCGAGGACTTTCTTGGGATGTCCTGAATTGAATATATTTCGTAATGTTTTCTAGGTGCATCCATCCAAAGATGAAGGATGGATGATCATAAAAATAAAACAAAATTTGAAAACAGTTACAATAATCAGGCCTCCATGTGTGCCCAGTACCCGTGTATAATTCCCAGCAAGTAGTTTTACAGTAGAAGTATAAATTGGATCGCATATTTACAATAGGGCTAAACACTATAGCGAAATAAAACCCTTTTCAATATAACAATGAGGTCATCAGGGGCCAAGGAGATTAAAATTTAACAAGGACAGTTTAATTCATATAAGACAATGGGGACACTAGTAGCAAGAGATGAAAGAACATTTGTGACGAAATGTGACGTAGTTGGACGTGTCATGGCCGCCATTCTCTATAGACAGTGACGGACTAGCTCTTGGTATATGAGAGTTACTGCTAACAGTTTTCTTGCTTGGTTTGAGTTCGACTCTGTACTCATATCCAAGTACGACACTATGACACATTGATGCTGTAAAATTCTGATTGGTTAGAGCTTATTAAACCCTCCTTGTTGGTTCAGTCTCTTTGATCAGGGGAAATATTCTCGAGTTTGTGCGTATGCCAATACAACAATGAAAATGAAAAATGTATATTTGTCTCTCTTGTTCGTATACGAATTGAAACCGAACAATTCCTATATGTATGGGTTCCGTGCATAAAGTTGTGTTCTGTGTTTTGTGTTCTGTGTTCTGTGTTCAAGTGAAGTGTGGACGAATCGACATTCGACAGACGATTGTTGAGTATTTACCAGCTATTGCGGCTTTTCTATCATCTTTCATGATTAGTTAGTTTAGTGACTGTTGTGTAAAGTATTTTGTGTTCATTCAGTATAGTTATATCAATAAATGAAAAAAGTTTTGTTCTACTATTCAATAGTTTTTACTAACCTATACTGTTTTGAAAAAGGTGTTTCCGTAAGTAGAGTTTTGTGTATCCTTTAAAAATGTACAAACGAAAACGAAATATATCAAAACGCCAGCACAATAGAATCGCTAAACGATTGTCAGAAACTTTAAATAGAGTCTCGACTGATTCAGATGTATCTGATGTTTCCAAAACCGAATTGAATGACTGACTCTGAGAGAGTGCTGAGCTCACCTAGTAAGTACATCTGGTTCCATCCAAATTGGTATATTCAGTAATCCACAACAATACGAACAAACGAACAAACACATCTGATAATTCTGCACATCCTAAGGACGTCCCCGATGTACTTTCGATTGATGTAATTCAGGGACGTCTAATGAACATCCCAGGTGGATGTCGATTGAATATCCTTATAGAACGTCCAACTTTGGTGAGAGGTCGAAACATTGGTACTTCCCTCGGATGTCCAATGGATGTCCGCGGTACCAATACTGCACGTCCTAAGGACGTCCAAGATGTAGTTTCGATTGATGTAATTCGGGGACGTCCAATTAACATCCCAGGTGGATGTCCACGGGATATCCTTATAGAACGTCTAATTTTGGTGAGAAGTCGAGACATTGGTGCTCCACACGGATGTCCAATGGACTTCCGCGGTACCAAATCTGCACGTCCTAAGGACGTCCCGAACGTCCTGAAAGGATGTCCTATGGATTACCATCGGACTTCATGGTGCTATTAGGGGTGCGCCTATCATGAATTAGGCAATGATAAAATATTGAGTTTTTCAATTTGAAATGAGAAATGTGTAAGAAAAACTCTATCAATGTCAGCTAGTCTCCAATACAAAACGAAGCTGGATATGAAGAAAATACAAGAGTCCAAAAAGTTGCATTTTTAGTTGTTTGATATAAAAAATGGAAATCTACGAAAAAAAATAAGTTGGAAATACATTGGTTGAATGTTGTTTCAACTTTATTTAACAAATAAATTGTATTACCTCATATTGGGTCAATATTGGTTCAATGATATTTACCAATATCGAAAAAACAATATTGTCTTCATATGGTTTTCAACATCTAGAATAAATATTGCAATCCCAATATTCCTCTCATATCGATTCTAGGAATGAAAACTATATTGTATGTCCAAGATTACACATTGGTTGAATATTATTTCGCCAATATTCAACAAATCTTATTGACTAATATTGGGTCAATACTGGTTCAATACTATTTACCGACATCGTTTAAACAATGTTGTCTCCATATTGTTTCCTACATCTAGATTAAGAATAATTTTGAATATTGACCGAATATTTAATGAAACATATCAAAATTATCTCATGATCAAACCTGGTTGAAAATCCGCCAGGTGGCTCTACATATAGAACGTCTTCTAAAACCTACGAAAATATATTAAATACTTCCCATAACTTGTATTCAAGACAGCTCACCCAGTGGTTATGGCTATCAAAAGGCAGACTCTGATGTCACTTCGATCAACTAAACGACATTTAATAATTTACCGAGGTATATTCACTTCCACCAATATATCCAAATGATATTGTACCAATATCGATAAATGTTTTGAGACCATTATTGCTTCATGAATAATTCACCAATACTATTTTTGAGATGTTCAAACAATATTCGACCAATATCACAAAATGCTCACATTTCACTTCTCGACAATATAACGTTCGAATATTGTGCCAATATTGTCAGAATATTGTACCAGCGATATTGTGCCAATATCGCCGAATATTTTGAGGCCAATATTACTTCGAGAATATTTCGCCAAAATTATTCAAGTAATATTGGACCAATATCACCGAATGTTCACATTTTTTTTATCGCCAATATTTCAAATATTTTGCCCATGTGTTCACAATATGGTACCAATGTTGATTTCATTGAAAATATGAACAGGATGTTCATAAAGTCAGTTGTAGAATCATCTGCGACTGAAAGATGGAATTAAGTCGCTGTTTTCCATCGTATAAGATAACCTCTCTTGGGAGGGATTCATGTTTTAAAGAGAAACATTCTCAATTGAAAATTGAATCAATACATGACTCCTCTGGAATTGGAAAAACCCTACGATAAAATTGAAGTTACTTTTTTGTAATATCTAACAGAAAACAACTACTTCCCCGGCATATTTCACCAATCTATGTGTGCTACTTGGGCAAGAGATGAGTTGCAACACATAATAAAAAGCTTTTATGCTATTGAATATCCAAAACTATCGCGAAATGAAACAACTGAATTGGTATTGAAGATAAACTCAATGCCAGATCCAACGAAAAATTAAGAAAGCGAAAGCAATACTGACCGTAAAAAAATGACATTAAACAACGAGCCGTTCGTGCTGTGGGCGCGACAATGCTTTATTGTAATTGCGTTTCTGCCGTCCCTTACGATCTTAACTTCTGCAACCCCCAGAGCATAGATACGACCCTAAGAACACTATTAGAAGCCACATCTCATTCCTTATTTATTTTCGACTAGAAGATTTATGCTTTCAGAGGTCTGATAGCATAGGCGTCGCTTTCCACGATTTTCGAAGGAAATTATACATTTATTTAAGTGAAATGACACGAAAATTATATGATGTGTAATCACGATTGAAATAAAAATTATTCCTGTCCAATCGTCATGAGGTGATTTCTGGCATAGTGTAAGGCATTTCGATAATATATAGGGTGTTAATTAAGTACGTTGACAAACTTCGGAAAAGTTCGTATTAACATATGTCCCAAACGGCTTGGTTTTCGAGATACAGGGTGATAAAAATAAATGTTAGACAATAATCAGTTCAAATTAGGCAAGTACAATCCATCCAATAGTACGCACGATACAAAATAATGCATTTCTCAAATAATTCACAGGGTCTTCCTTTTTTCAGAGTCAAGCTTTGTTTAACACTTCAGAATTTTTTTCCGCCGCCAGTGACATATTATGAGGAAGGAATAATCAAGGTTGTTTCATATAACATCTTTTTGTTTTCTTGAGTTTTTTCATTTACTTGTACGGTTCAGGAGCTATAATGAAAATATTAATTCGAACATTGTCCAGTGTCGCATAACATTAGAAAATTTTGAAATTAAACATTCTCAATGATTGTAAATTGATGGAAACATTTTTTCACAATTTCAAAAATCTACGATGAATAAAAATTATAAAATAAAAAATATAAATGCAATCTTTTATAAAAAATCTTGATAGAAATGTATTTTTATCACCCTGTATCTCGAAAACCAAGCCGTTTGGGACATATATTTATATGAACTTTTCGTCCTGAAAACTTTCAAAGAATCACCTCACGAATTTTGTCAACGTACTTAATTAACACCCTGTATAATACTACTAATTATAATACCTTGGGAAACACCTACCAGGCAGCGAGTCTAACGCTTTGCCGTTCGTAGAAAGAATAAGCCATGAGAGATGCTCGGCAAGTTTCCAAAGTGACGACGAAGGGATGTGAAATCTGATGCTAGTAGTGAATCGCAGGCAAATTACAGTTTCTCGATATTTTCGTACTCATCTGGAAGCACGATCAACAGTTATTTGCACTTGTTCTCATCAATCATGATTTAAGCTGATTGAAGGAATAGCATGAGGTGAAGATATTTTGCACCACTGAATCTTGGACCTAGCCTTGGCTAGTTATCGGAATACTTTGGCAACAGCGCAAACGTTATTCTGTGACCAATGACGAGTCTTTGAATAAAAGTATTCCATAACAGACGTACTGCATTGGAACTCTATGAAATATTAAATTTGAATTCTAACTGATACAACCATATTATCACAAAATTACAATCACATCAGCAAATCCTGGAAAATATTCTCGAAATACCTACTTTTACATCAACAAAATAGAAAATCATGTGAAATAGTTTTAATGTCACAGACTGCAAACCTAGTGGCAAATCTGAGGTTTATCCAGACTGAGGCTAATGAAAATCGTCCAAAATCGTAATGTAAACTTCAAGTAATACCGGTGCAAATAGCTGTAGAAAATGCCAACAGGGATCTTAGATTCCTCATGGTACTTTTCGGAGGAACCGCTTGAATTTCCTATCTACGTAGTTCCTTAGTAAAATAGAGAACTCCTGTGGAATCTAAGATGCCGAGAATCGTCGCTTTCCGGACTCATCGGCAAGTCTGAAAGTATCCATTGTTGGCCAACACTTCGAGGTCGCTACGATAGTGACAAAATAGTGCTCTTGCTGGTCACTATTTGTTAACATCTATCGACTGCTTGGAATTATACGTCGCTCCGCCAGACCGTTATAATTGCCGGGCAGTGGAGTAGGGTAATCCGTAACATTATTTTTCAATGGCGGTTTCGATGAAATAAAAAAGAGATCATTCTATTAGAACATTTTGTGATATTGTTGTTTCCAGATGTCATGATTAGATTTGCTTTTTGAAGCACCATTTGAAATTTTCTCAGAATTTTTTTCAATGATAATAGTCTGGAAGGAACGTCAACGAGTTGAATGTTGATCTAGCGGAATGGAGATCCAACAACTTGGTGAAATTTAATGCGAATGAAATCCAATCATATCTCTTCTCTAGAAACTGCTAGAGTAAACAGGGGATGTCCGCAAGAAGGAGTGTTATCACCTCTACAATGTGCCATCCTGATAGACGAATTGTGAGTCTTTTATTGCTTAGGATATGCCAACGACCTTTCGATTGTTGCAAAAGGCAAATCCGCAAGGGCAGTCTTAGACCTCAACTGTCATACCTCTCTTCACACCCTTTGGTCACTCACACAATTAGAATAGGGAATGTAATAAGTATGACAGAGCATTGAAAAGGTAGTTCCATAAGGAATTCAGTCATGTGAGTGTCCGATTTCTAACTTTCCATTTTGGCGCTCTCTTTCAACTTATGATACTTGATTTGAAAGCTAATATGAACAATTCACGAAAACACACAGACAGCCCTAGATATTATCGACAGGTGGTGTGAAGAGGAGGAATCCTCCCAGTAAACCCTCACAAAACCACAATAGTTACGTTTACAGAAAAAAAGTACTACAAGGACCTAGGTCATCTGTACTGAACGGGATAGAAATTCCATTTTTTCAAGTGGCATAAAATACTTACGAGTAATCTTCGGCCATGAGTTAACATGGAATCAACTCCTACATAAGTTCAGATTCAAGCTGTAGTACATTACTCTCTGCCAAATTTAATGAACACATTTTAACGTACGAGTCGGTTTTATGGTGACTAAATATCAAGTGGTTAGTAGTATTTCAAAGGTTTGGAGGATTTCAAAGATAAGCATACCTGAGTGCCATCGGGGCCATGAGAACCACCCCAACAAATGCACTAGAGGTCTTGCTCAACTTGCCTCCACTGCACATATATATTCAAGGCGGAGCCAGGTCAGTCACGAGCAGGTTTCTTAGAGGACAAGCATCCACAAGCAATATGCACCACCTACTAAAACAAGCTTGGAAAACAACCCTGTTATAAGATAGCTCACTTCCCAGATATAACGTTGACAAAATTTTCAAGGCAAAATGACAGGAAAGCGTGGAAAAGAGGGCATCTTATCAACGCGGAAATCGCTCAAAAACTAACGAAGGTTCAGTAGCTGGCATTTTTAGAACCAAGCCGAAGATAAAAATCTCACGAGCTTTGGAAAATATGTGACTATATTTCAAGCGGAAATCGTCGCAATACACCATTGCGCTCAAGAACTAATGATGCATGAGTTTCCAGACAGCCCAGCTTCAGTAAAAGCTGTAAACTCACTGCAAGGGACCTCAAAACTTGTTTGGAACTACATAAAGCCCTAAAAGAGCTCAGCAGAATGACCCTAGCATAGGTAACAGCACACACATATTATATAGGCAATAAAGAGGCAGATTCACCAGCTCAAGGAGGAGCAAGTAAGAAGGCCCTGAATGGCCCAGAATCGTTTTGCTGTATACCAAAAGCTGAATTGGAAACAAACATGGAAACAAAAGAAATTTCAAGAATGGTGGAATAATTCACAGGAATGAGAGGAGTCAAAGAGTTTATCAAACAACCGCAAGTAACATTCACGGAGTATCTACTAAGCCAGAATACAATAGTATGGCAGAAGAAATGCTATGCTGGTTCCGTCAGAAAGAAGAGGAAACATCAGCACACATACCATGCTTATCAAGGCTCAGGTTTCTAACGCTGGGAGATGAAAAACCAAGAGCTCCTATACACATGGGAGTTTTGAAAACTAGCCGATGGAGTGTTTTAATGAAGACAGAGCTAGATAGAGCACTTCAAACGATTTTGACGATACACACAATAGATCTGAAAGGGTAGCGGTATAGAGGCTTGTAGACAAAATCCCCAAACTATAATCTGTCCAATCTAATCTAGGAAGTTGGATCTCACAGTGGCTAACGTAATTATGTCAGTAGTATCCATACCAATGAAGTCCTCGATTTCGAAACGCCGTATTTCCATCCGCAGTACCCTTTAATGGAAAAGCCATGTGAGGTATATTGGCAAAAGTGCCAAGAACTATTGTACTTCCCGACAAATGATTATGATTTATAAGGTACACATCCGACCTGTCCTGGAATACTGTTCCAATAAACAAAAATAAAATAAAAATATAGCCATTTATGTGTCAAGTGCGTTATAAAGATCCTAACGCCCAGAGGGTAACATTCACCCGAGGGCTTTTGGCCCGAGGGATGAATGTTGCTCGATGGGAGTTAGGATCTAGTTACGCTCGTGGTGCATACAAGATTTTATTTCTCACGAAAAAATTATCTCAAACGACGTTGTTTACTTTATAAATTTCTTCTTATAGTATTTACTGCGTTCTGGTCGGCAACTGAGCACAAGTGAGCTTCTTTGCAATTGCCATGGAAACATTGGAGAGGTTGCTAAATATTGTTTATTTAATGAAATGACGCTGCATTTTTGTAAGAATTGACAAGCTTGTTAGCGGAGGAAACTAAAAACGGTTGTGTTCATAATAATTATGGAGATCCCACAGAATGTGACGCTCAAAGCTAAAAACGCGTTAGAAAATTTACTGCCCGTGGAATCCAAATACTTATACGAGAAGGAGTATGACCATTTTTTGATATGGCAAGATGAAAACAGAGTGAATGCCATAAATGAAACTGTCTCAATGGCATACTTCCAGGAACTGGTGAGTTAATCTCATGAAAAATATTAGTATTTTTTATTTATTTTACATTATTTCAGTCTGAAAAATATAGTGTGAATAATCTATGGACCAAATACTCACAGCTGAAATCAACATTGATTGTTAAAGAAAACATTTATATATCAGCATTCAGTCAACTGATGGCCTTTCTGAAGGTTAAATCAAAAGGATACATTCCTAAAATATCAAAGGTGTTGGAAGGTGGACAAGTAATACTTTTCATAAGAAAAGCTCCAGATGATACTTTTTGCTACATGGAGTTGTTCTGGTAATGGGCGTATTTGGAGGCTTAAGACGTGATGAAATGGTCAAGATGACAATTGATGACATTGAAGACAGAGGAGCCGTTTTATTGATCATGGTACCAGAAACAAAGACCTGCACCTCAAAAAGTTTCACCATTGTTGAAGGAAGCGAAATAGGAGCTTTGAACTTAGTTGAAAAGTACATTGCACGACGACCAAAAGGATGTAAAGAACGTAGTTTTCTTTTAACCTACAGAAATGATAAATGCATTGAGTTACCTGTAGGTAAATATACTATAGAAAGTGTTCTTTCTATCATAACGAAATACCTCAATTTGGACAACCCAAAAGGTTACACCGGACATTGTCTACGCTGAACGTCGTCAACGCTTCTTGTTTAAGGTGGTGCTTCTTCTGTAACACTGAAATTACATGGAAAATGGAAGAGTAGTACGGTAGCGGAGAGCCATATTGAAGAAAAGATCTTCTCGACGAAGAAAATTGCTACAATTATGTCCCAATCCGTTTCCGAAAAAAAAAAATGTTAACGTTCCGAACGAAACCGAATGCTCAGTGAGGAGTTCATCTTTGGTCAACTCACAGAACTTCAAACTTGGTACTAATTTTTCAGGAACATTTGAAAATTTTAATTTCCATTTGAGAGAAAATGATAAGTCCCTTTTTTATGTACAGTTGTAAATAAAACTTTTCTGAGTAATTAATTCATTGAACCACAGACAAAAACATTTTGCGGGCGTTATGATTTATAATGCCCTCCGTAACGCCCCGGGGTTTTCAAATGCCAAATCAAAAAAAAACTTTTTATAAAATAATGCTATCACACTGTAAAAGAATTCGAAAGTTATATCAACGCCCATTAACTATCACTGCGTACTCTATTATTCAAACTCACCTTCATCCAATCTGTTTTTTGTGAATAGAAAATGAAATTTGATTTGATTCGATTCGATTCGATTCGATTCGATTCGATTCGATTCGATTCGATTCGATTCGATTCGATTCGATTCGATTCGATTCGATTCGATTCGATTCGATTCGATTCGATTCGATTCGATTCGATTCGATTCGATTCGATTCGATTCGATTCGATTCGATTCGATTCGATTCGATTCGATTCGATTCGATTCGATTCGATTCGATTCGATTCGATTCGATTCGATTCGATTCGATTCGATTCGATTCAATTCGATTCGATTCGAATCGATTCGATTCGATTCGATTGAAACTTTTGGATTCTGTACAGAAATGTGCCCTGTGTTTCGTCGGTGATGCTGTTCTTATAGGCTCGCAAACTTCTCTGGAACACCGCAAAAAGGTCAGCGATCTCAGTCTGTATTATAGATATTTTCATGGGCGATGCACTTCTGAAATATCATCAATCATTTGCCTTCAGCTGTGCCATCGAGCCTGACCCGGCTAGATCAGTTTTATCACTCCTTTGTCATCACTTTGATGACATGTCAAACATCTCTTTCACAAGGCATGTTTTTCAACTGAAGGCAAAGCTTTGGAACTCACCACCGTGAGGCATAGAGCTTGCAGAAATTCAAGAAGAACTCCCATTCCTGCTAACTTTCCCTCGGCTCTCACGATGTTCTGTGAAAATTACATGATTTTTCAATTCGTGCGAACCAAAACAAATAAAGAAAGTTTGCTGATGTATTTATGGTATGAATGAAAGCAATAATTTTGAGGGTTTACTACTGTGTGAAGTTTCTTTTTTCTCAAAAACCTTTCATATTGGACAGAAAATTATTCACAAAGTTATCATAACCTCGCGGGGATTTAAAAACAAAAAGAAGGAAAAAGTGGGAATCTCATTTAAAATAAGAACATTCGTAACAACTTCCGTTACAACAGGAAATGGAGTTTCAACGAAAATATATTTCGTTGAATATAATGAAAACTTAAATTTCATCTCAAAATTCCAGGAATTATCAGAGATGTTTCTACACAAAATAAAATCTGACTCGCTGAATGCATCTCACAGCTCGTGGATTACGTACTTCTCATGAAGATATTATGGGATAGTCGTTAACAAATAATTATAACAATGTTTCATTTCTTCTCCTGCATTTTGTCATTTCAATATGTATACATCTTCTGAATCGATACTTCAGAAAGTGTACATTATTTGTTCAAGTATACACCGTGCCTGTTTTTGAGCTCCACCAATGGGATCTCAGAGATACGAGGACGTTTAAATCAGGAAAAAGTTACGCATTTTCATGCTGAACAATTACCTGAAAGAGTATTAGGTGTTATTTTCATTTTTGAATCATTATAAAAAACTGAAACTTGTAAACGTTTTTATTTATTCAAATAAGCATTCCTAACTAGGACGTCATTGACATTCTTTCCACATCAAGTTATTCAATAGTACATAGATATTATTAAAAAAAATACAAAAGCGTTTCAAATATAAAATAATATCAAGATGAAAATCTTGCTGTTTCAGTTGGAGGAAAACCCGGAAAAACCCACAACACTATCAGAATTCAGATTATCAAATTTCTCATGAAAAATGACACAACATGCTTCCTGGGAGATGAGAGAATCAATCTTGGAAGAAACACGGGAGTCATCGAAGAGGTGCAAAAAATTAGAATAAGGGTGTTTTCAATATACATGCTGCTGCCATGATTAGATATAACGTAGATATTAGCATTTATTTCATCTTGAGCAGAATATTGGTCCAACTTCAAATATTGTACAAGAAAATCAATCACATTGTCCAATTAACTGCCATTAGTCGAAGAAACACGTTTTAAATGTTTAACTAAAATTTTTGGATTTTTTTTAATACGTATCATCATATTGAATTCTCTTTTCATTCCACAAGTTGAACAGTATGGGCTCGCATCGTCAGTGAAAGTCTCCTCTTCTATCAACAGTTCAATACATTGGATTAAATTCACGACTTCGCTTGGTAAGTCTGGAATAGGGATTGAAAGTACCCAGAAAGGTTCATAAGTAACGGAACAGTAATTACAAAAAGTATATCTCAATATAGACTTCAGCTGACCGGAAAATGTTTCCAAAACTTTGGAATTATGAGAAGACATATATCTTGATTGAGAAATGGAATCTTTCTGAATAACATTCATGGTAACCATATCGTTTTGTGATGGATGATTCTCTGCAATCGTCTTGTTTAAATCTTCATGTAAGCTTACCAGAAGGTGTCTTAGGAATCTTCCCGAATCTGCTTGGACGTTATGATTGAAGGAGCAAAAACTCTGAAAAGAAAGACGAAATGTGAAGTATCAACCATTTTCCTGGAAGAATCAGGACTCCAGATAGTTTTCATCAGATATATAAAAAGATTTTACTAGATTTCCTCTCATTACACTGGATCATGCTATTCATAAAACAGGTATTCCCTACATTCTTCAATCCTTTCAGAACAAATGTAGAATTCGAGTCTCTTGTTGTTATGGCATGCTCACTACTGTTTAACGAAGAATCAATGGGTTCATTGTGCCTGTATCGAAGAAGGTAATAGAGAAACTGCTATTGATTTCTTGAAAGGTACTGACTGATACTATTTTTGATAACTGATACGTATTTCGTTGGAAAATTGGAACGATAAAATATTTCATCCAGTGGATGCGATAGAGGAAATGTACCCATTATAGCATGAGCATTGCCCCTTTGAATCGCTATACTAATTTCTTGTTTCAAAAATGACGTTGACCGTTTATCTTTTGTAGTGCGGCCCAATGTCTTTCCAATTTCATGAATAAAAGATAGAGATTCATGGCAGAAGACATCAAAAGTTTCGACAGCAATTAGATGGAAAAGATAATTATGTTCAAAGTTTTTACATTTCTTCCTTTTCAATTTTTGGCGGGATATTGCTGCAGCACCTGCGGACTTAGAAGTATTGGCTAAATAAGAAGCAGCAACTGTCATCCTTGATAAAAATTAGGTAAAGACATGTCTTATTCATAATTTCTTAGCAGTTATTATGAGCTTTCGATGACACCTGTTCTTTCTTTAGGAAATAAACCACTAATAGATTCAGATACAGATCCAAAAATCATAAGAATATTTTTTTCACCTTGATTAGCTTTCAGGATGTAGAAGGTCCACACGAATCAACGAATGGAGTCACGTTTCGAAATTATTTGAAATATTTTTATAAAAAATAAGTAATGTAAATTAGCCTAGTAGTCAGTTTCCTTAACAGGTATTTTTTTGGTCACTTGTGCAATGTGATGATTACCTATTGCGGGTGGTTTAATCTGTTCAAGTATTTGTAAGAGAACATGAAATGCGAAGGTGGAGGCCTCAAATACGCGACTAACCGATATTTGCTAGATATTTGTTTTAAAATTTTGTGAAATGTTGGTCGACATTTTGGGATCCTCTGTTCGCTATCCTTCCAGACCAGAAAATGCAATTGCCGGTAAAGAAAAGACACTGAATTGAGAACCGAATTGAAATTACGTTTACAGGGGTTTAGAAAGACCCACATTTCATAAAATTTTAAAATTCTCAATTTTTTTTTCGAATTTTTCACATCTGTCATTCGTTCTAACATGACTTTATACACCCCTCCTTCACGGGAGTGCAAGATGTTAGATTACACCCTGTATATTTGAGCACAATTTTATAATGATGTTGACTAAATGCACCTCAAGAATGATAAATTGAGTTGAGTTTTTCAGGCCACTGGTTTCAGATATTTCATAAGATGAATATTAATTTATTTTTATTTATTACTTATAGAGAATAATAATAAGGGGGATACTGTTACGTGCCAAATCTTCAGCACGTAACAAAATATGAAATTCAGCAAATTCATAGTCCTAGGCCACCATAAAATGATCATTCAAAGATACCAATATTTATTGTCAATAGTATCAAGGCGATATGCAACTAAAATTTGGCGAAGGTGTATAGTTGGTTGCCTACGCATGGAATTTAATGAAATTAGAGCTGTGTACTATGTTATCAATTCTAGAGAAAACGAAATATTGCTACTTTATTCACAAAAATAAAATAATAACAGAACAAATAATAGAATCACATTCACACTCAGTAAGGGAGCACTCAGGAATTATCGAAATCAGGAACCCATACAGCAATGTCGAAAACTAGCGAGAAACTGATGTTCACTGTGAAATATCCAATTTTCTCGTAATTCTTATCACAACAACAGGTTGTAGAGCGCCTTGTCTGTGCCTTGGTAAATACTAATCGACCAGCATGATTTTGTGATGGTTTTCATACGTACATCAAAAATTTCCTATCGAAGTCCTTGGATTTTGTTTCTACAGCTGCACCTGGAATAGAAAGAAAAATAATAATTTAGAAAAAGAAAAATCAAAGAAATTAATGTAATGAATAAACTAAATGCACTAGATTCAATACTTACTTGATATTTGGTTGTTTAGTCGTCGTGTTGTTATTTATAAAATGTAAATATTGTTGTCCTGTCATTGGTGTCATTTGTCTGGTGTCTGACATTCATCAATACGTCTTCGTAGTGAACTCGAGAATATTCGGCTACGAGGCTAGTCTGATTCCACTTCCTGGCGGCAATGTTTGATTTGGAGCAGTTGAAGGACGATTGGCGGGTATTACGTAATGGCAGACCGTTATAAACTCTTGTAGAGAGCATGGGAGTAATTGTCAAGTCTTACAGGAAAAAAAGGGAATTGGCTCAAGGTGGTTTTAAAGGAACAAAATGAAAAGGCGGAAATGAAGGTGGAGGTGGCCAGGTGAGAAGGAAGGACGAGGCTTTTCGACAAGTGATATACGAGAGAACAAGAGGTCTTCTCTACATTTTTGGCGATAAATTGTGTTAATTATCGTTATCCAAGTTGATTTGGGTTTCAAGTGGAGTAGATCCAGTGATAAGCAAGGACAGGAAGTCATCTTGCGAATACTTCGACAGGAGGTCGGATTTGGAGTTCCAGTCTAAGTTCTTGTGGCAGAGCCACCATTTTCTACCAGCTCAACAGGTTGCCGCGGAACGACAGGCAGTTATTTGATTGGATTTCATCACCCTTCAGAGACAACGCTACGTGCCAGATAAGTACAAATTATCAAATTAGGCCAGGGGTGAGTCACCGCTTTTTCAAATTCTGCTTGCTGCAACCCTGCTTTCCTCGTAGAACAAAATTATACGAGTTGATGATAGCTCATAGACGCTTGCTCACTTTGTAGTTTCTCAATAATTTTGCACATCACGAAACCTAAAGACAGTTCACTTCAAGACACCCTTACAGACGCTTTTTTTGCTTGCATGTTGCACACATATCTTATATTGGTGGTTGGTATTTATTTGTTTCATCAGTGACTTGCACCGCTAGTGCTTCATACCGCTTATAATCACCGCTAGTGCTTTATTCCGCAAATGATTGCGCCAATAGTGCCTTACATAGGTACCGCAAATACGTGAGACGCTGTTCCTGTTTCCACGCCGGCTTCAGAACACTGAGGCACACCCCAAACGTATTTTTTTTTTCATTGTCGGGATAATCTACATTGTAATTATAACTTTAAGAACAGTTTTGTATAGAATAGCTTTGAATATTATCAAACAATTCGTGTGATCACACCATTATTGTCCGTAGTGAGTAGTCTGTAGGTATCATAACCGTTCCCATAAATATAAATTACTGAACCCCATGAAATTTAATGTTTTATGTATCTATGCTTTTCTTCGTATAATTTGTTAATAAAGTATTGTGAAATTTCATGAACTACACCTCAGGTGGATTCATTTTTCCATACCCACCCCCTACAAACTGTTGAACTAGCCGAGTGGTAATTCTTATTTTCATCACCCTTATTTTCATCATAGGTCAAGAATGACCATTATAAATTAGTTTGTTACTATTAAATTTTTTTTTGAATAAATTCTGGGTGAACCATTAGACCAATTTCTATTTCATAAAAATTTAAATAAATCGATCAAGCAAAGAACAACGTAACAATACACATAAAAAACATGAATTTCCACAAAATAAACAAGTCGTCAATCAAGTAAATAATATTAATAAACTTGTGAAAGTGAAACATTTTTTTATTGATTTCTTTTGTTCTTGAAGCAAAATACTGTGTCATTTTCTGAAGAACTGTAGAGTATACCGAGGAATTTTTTTTTTCGGAATTTTCAGACTGCAATGAAGTGGCATCAAGAAAGCTTTGAAACACGATGACATAGATTCCTCGTAAAAAAAGTTCCTGAAGAACGTTCTAGTCCAATACTTATAGTTCTTTTCGTTTTAGATCGAAAAAATAAAATCGAATGTTACAATACACAAAACTGAAATATGGCTTCCGACGAAATTACTGGAAAAAATTTGTTTCTCATTATTTCCTGTAATCTCATCGAATGACGTATTTCAGTTTTGTGTATTAACTAAGTTCTTTTACAACCGGTACTGATATTCTTTTGAAAAAACTTTGAGACTCATAAATATAACATGCAATTTTTGCAATGCACCCCATGCGTCAACCCCTTTATGTACGCCCTCCAAGTCGTTTCATAGCGTCTATGTCTGAGGCCATATCGAAGCAATATAGCAATGAAATCAGAGGGTTTATGCCAGAAGTAATATTAGACGTTCGGAGTGGTTTTTAGGATTGTTTGGGTAAGAATGACAAACATGGTAATATTGAGTTACGTATATATTCCCGTCGTCTGGATTTGCTTCCAGTTTATTGAGAAAAACGTGTTTATTACGATAGCGTTGATGCTGATATTGACATTTTTATTATTTCTTCAACGTATCCATCTCAAAACATCTCTTTATTTTAGAGGAACTTTTATTCTTCGGAATGGATGTAAACTCCTGAAGTTTCTCCTTTATCAATTCAGGGTTCAAATTAAAAGCCAGTGATGCAGACAAAAAACAAATAGGAGTTGCTGGAGAAGAATGAGTTAAAAAAAATTGTACGAGGGGTTAAGTCTTTGAAGAATCAAAGGTTGATAACTCTCAAGAACTGTTGAGAAAAAAATGTGTGTGTGTGTGTGTGTGTTATTGAAGGAGCGACGTTGTTCTAACAGGCTATCAAAGAGTTGCAGAAAATTAATATTTTCTTCTCTGCTCAAGATGTGTTCCTTTCTTCTATGAGGAGCAACCCTCAGAAATCTTCAGGATAGTCGTTTGAGATGGGAACAACAAGGGGCTTGCCTTTTAACGTGCGATCACAAGCTAGGCTAAGTAAGATATTGAGTTCATCTGAGAGTGCTTCAGGTGATGTTGGGGCAGGATCAGTAGAACTCGTCCAACCACAACGGAGTAAATGACCCTTATCCATAGCTGTAAGAAAAAATGTGAAGTAATCTTGAAGAATGTTTTGTGCGTGAACAATATACTCTGTTAGCGACATATGTTTTCCGTCTTTTTTAGTAATTACAGACAAAGATGAGCCAAAAGTGAAGGATAGATTGTGGCAGTATGAACCTCGATGAGTTACTGAGTTACTGTACAGTAAACCAGCAAACAAAGATATTCTTATATAAAACATTTCTTGTAAGCATTTGCGTTAAACAATTTGAGAAAAATGAAATGCTTTGAAAAGAACAATGTATGCAAATACTGCAAAGAGTTGAGTCAAGTGCAGATAAGTCATCCAAAATTAATATATTTAACGAATTTAATGGAAGATTGCGACCAGGAAGCGTTAGAGTCGAATGGTTTGTTTACGAAAATCCAAGAAAGTCTGCTGCAGATGTCAAGTAAATATGGCAATTTGCGTAAAAAAGATTTGAACCAAATTGTTTCAAAATATTACATATATGTCTTAAAACACAGACATCTAATTAATTCGTCACCTTCCTATTCACCATTAAGAAGAGAGGATGGGTTAGAATTCAAGCAACATTTAAATCTTACTATATGTTTGTAGATCCTACGTTTTTTGAAATTTAAATTGTTTATGCACAATTATTATTAAACAAATTTGTGTTTTCTGTTTAATGAAACTTTATAGCGAATAAAAAATATTAATGTTAATTCTTATAGAAATTTTGCATAATTCACAGGTATATCTACAATATTTAATGGTTGTCAATCATATGTTTACCATTTCAACTGTCAAAAAATTTCCGCTTGAATATCGTGGCACCACGAAAAAACTTTCCGGAAATTGCCATGGTAAGTTTCTAAAAGCAGCGATCATCGAATTCTGAAACAAGCAAAATTCCATCCTTTCAAAATGCAAAATGAACAAGAATTAAATGAAGATGATCCTGGCAGACTTACAGAGTTTTGTGAAATCATGAGTCAAGTATTGATCGCTGATAATAATTGCCTCTACAATGTGTGCTTTTCCGACGAATCATCTTTTTATTTAAATGGACTTGTGATCACGCATAACTGCAAGTACTGGAGTAACGTAAATCCCTATTGGTACAGGAAAACTAATCTACAAACTTCCTAGAACATGAATGTTTGGGCTGGTATTCTGGGAGATCATATTGTAGGTCCATTTTTCATTGACGATAACCTCAACGGACAAACGTATCTTGTACTTCTTGATACAACTGTGAACCCCAGAATCACTCAGTTACTTGAAAACGATGATAGGCTACTTGAAGGTCAGCTCACCTCTCAACAAGATGGAACCCCTCCACATTTTGTTGTACCTGCACGTCAATGTTCTGCTAGATCTCTGATTTATCACCATTAGACTTCTTTTTATGGGGTCAATTGTAATCCAAAGTTTATATTACACAGCCAACTTCGCAAGATGATCTACGCAGGAGAATTGTTGTGGAGTGTCGTGCAGTGACTCCAGAAATGTTGAGCAATGTGCGTCGAAGACGTTTCGAAAATCGCGTATACTTCCCCAGTCAACACAGAATTGTCTCATAGATGGTACTGGGATTCACATTCATATTTCAGATCACACCAGTGAATCGCAAAGTGACTTCCATTATTATCGCATAAACGTCTATTTGGTGCCTCGTTGATCATGTTCAGACATCAAAATGTGATGCAAAATGTGACTCGAAATTAGCCGAATGTGACATTCCATTTATACTTCGGAAGCGAATGCACATCGAGACCCTTTCGTTGTAACAATGTGAAATTGAAAGGACTGGTACTTATTCAAAAATGCGCTTGAGTTTCTGATTCTCCTGTATGTCAAGAATGAAACAAAACTCACCATATTTCAACATCAATAGAAATTATACCCCAATGTTATTATTCTTACTAATGAATTACGGTTCATATGGAATGGAATGCTAGAAATGCGTGAGTTGATTCCGCAGTATATACTTTTCACAAACTCATAAAAAAAAACATTATACAGAAATGTAGAAAAATCTCTAATTCAACTTCAATCCTCTGGACAGCATTTGTATTGCGGCGAAATCAGTACCTATCCTGAAAATGCCAAATTCTGTAAATCACTGAATATACCTCTCTATCTTTCTACTCACCGTTCCAGTTCTTGAAGGGATACAGTTCTTGGTAAAAATAATAATTGGGCAATTTTAATAAACACATTTGAATTATGTATTGAAATAAAAAGAATCAACCAGAACACTACACACTATCAGAAGTACCTATAGAATATTTAAAGGATGGCGTCAACCAAATATAGATTCTACTTGACTCTCGACTCGTCAAACAACTCTGGCCATTTTGTGTCATGATGGTGATGTCATGCTCAATTTCGTTACCAACGTAATTCCTTCTATACCGACAAAATCGCAATGAAACCAATATTCATATTAATGTGCTTGCAAATTCCTTCACAGTTTGTGCTCAAAGCGACACTAACGAGAAGAAAATTGGAAACAATTCATAATATTTGGCATTACTAAGTGGTAACAGTGATGTCTAAATGCAACACATTTTGTTGCCATAATAATCGTGAAAGCAACATCTCCTAGATGTTTGTGTTAACTGGGTCTATATACAACTGAATGGTTCACATTTTGGACCTATCTCACGATGATAACATTTCAGGTGATGAAAAATAAAAATAACTTGATAAAACTTAGTTTTCATTAAAAATTCAACAACACTTGACCGATCCTCAATTTCAGTACACTGATGTATTTGGGATTGAATCTCTTCAAAATGATATATCACACGTACAGTAGTCCCATTGAAAATTCTGAAGAAGGTGGTGCTGGAGATGAAGGGGTTGACAACACCATGATGATGTATTTGGTGAAAGTGTTCCTCCTTGAAATAAAAATCGACGGGTCTGAGCGATATTTAATTTTTTTCACGAGTTCGGAGGTTCGGAGGTTGACAAGTTTTGGGACACACTGTATAACATTCACCATGATGTAGAACGTCTGGTGTTTGCTTGAAGTGTACAACCGACCACCCGGGGTAGTTCTTTAGGTTTTCTGGGTTTTCTTGCAGCAGAAAAGTGAATACGCCTCCAAAAATCAGTAAGTAACAGATAATAACCGTCCTCTACCCGCACAGGCTATGCCTTTGGGTATTCGAGTGTTCATGAAATAGCATTATCATTATTATTAACCATGATGTATGTGTATAATCAAATATTAAATTATTCAGCTAATTTATTATCTGCCACCGTACATTCCACTGGGTAAAAAACTTTGAATCTCTTTTTCTTCCTGCCCCAACCCACAATTGATTGACAATACACCATACCGAACAATTTCGTTGTTAAACACTGACGATATCTCAGACTCGAACAAGTTGTGAAAGCGAGCAATATATTCTTGGAAAAATCCACATCATCCAGCAGCTGTTACATCAGATTCACTCTGTTATTGTACAGATTGATGTTCCCGCTACGTAGCTAGGCTTTTCAGCGAAAACAAAATTTTTCAACGCCATCGAATAAAATACGTTCATTGATCAAGAGTGCCGTTTTGAGGAGTAATCAATCACGGGAGGCTTTTCTTCGGATGCAAAACAATCAGCGACGAACGAGGGAAACGAGAGTATCGATCGCGCCAAAAACAATATTATTATGGAAGTTTTAATGAAGTCGAAGGTCTTGGAGAGGAGTTCTCAGTTCGGAAGTATTCGGACACGATAATGGGCTTTGAGCCGCTCCACTTGTTTTTGAGGAAAGGTAAACGGAAAAGTGATTATTCAGTAGTTAGGGTGCGCCAAATTTGGGCTTATTAAACAGTTGAACGACTCGAGTGAAAGGAGCAACTTATAATTATTATAACTTGCTCCTTTCACTCGAGTCGTTCAACGGTTTTATACAAGTTGTTTGATACAATCCTTGTTTTACTCAGTGTTATCAAATATCGCTTCATTGATAATGAAGCATCGAACTATTTTCAAATGTTGAAAGTAAATCGAAAAATTTCATTGTAGACATTTATAGAATGCGCAGAATTATGCTAAAACTGAAACTAAACTCAAAACATGTTAATTAGGGGCAAAATTGATAGGGCGTGGCAGAGAGTGGTAAATGCCACTAACATATCCTATAATCTATAGATGAAAACAGCTACAACTAAGCAGGTATTTTCAAGATGGTTAGTTTCTGGTTATTGGTATCGTAAACTATTCACGGGACGCCCTGTCGGTTGTCATTTGTATTGGTTAGGTAATATAGAGATTTGTCGGAGTAGTAGTAAAAGTAAATCATAGACTTGACGTTTGGGTCTGCAAGATTGGATGTTAGAAAAGCAACATGGATTCCAAAAATATATCATTGCTGTATGTTTATTGCATAATATCTGATTTATTGAATATTATGTTTCTGATAATCGGGAAAATAATGAAATACTTGATGATTATGAGGAACCTGATGTGGAGAATATCGAGATATGAAATTGATAATGCGTAATGTATTTTCAAACTCAATATTTGTAAGAAACATCAAGAAATCTAAACTAACTTTACTTCCCTGCTATGTTCCCTGATGATTACCTGTAGTAATGTATGCTTACTTGGAATTTTTACCTGTATATATTAATCCTTTATTTAGTCTAAGACTAATGTACATGTATAAATAAATGAAATAAAATATAAGTCACTTAATTAGATAAAAATACAATAAAAATAAAAACAGACAGCAAGAAACATATCAGTCAACAAATAAAATAAAAGAACGATAAATAAATATCAAAGTCAAGGCTTGCACTCATTCAGCATGATGTTCTTTAATTTTACTCTAAATATAGGTAGCGACCGTGCGTTTTTCAGGTCATTAAAATTACTCAATCCTTTGAAAAAAACTGAATTTTGTGATTTCATTGTTTTAACAGGCTCAATGAATATATTATTTCTCGATCGGGTGTTATAATCATGGTGTTCAGAAACAAAAGATATTTTTCCCTCAGATAAGTTTGTAACAGAATATCACTTGGTATATGGATATGTGTACAGAATCATAATAAATAATCTGTAACCAAGCAATCAATAAGGTTGTTATTGAATAGTTTCAGATGTTCAACTTCATCTTGTAATTTTACCGCAAGGTACTTTCCCTGTTGGTGATGGACTTGCTTTATTACTAACACTCATTGCAAATCAAGTTAAAAACCTTTTGGTGTTAACTAAGAGATTTAGCTCTGCTAAATTCTATCTGCGTGCCTGGTTTTAAGTAAGTTTACTACCATGATGACAGTTGTGACATTTCAATCATAAATTGTCATGTTCAGTAAATGTAATAATTTTACTACCATACCTACAAATTTATGTATTTTAGATTGATTCTGCCATCAATAAAACCCCTACAATTTATCTGCTTTGTTTGATCGACCCATACCGTTACGTCTGTCGCCCAACTAGGGAGCAAACAGGATAGAAAATCATGGATACTAGCTATAATCTGAGAAGTAGGGGTGCAATACCAAAGGTCATAGAAAAAAGCAAAGAGAACCTACAGGAATAAAGAACACAAAGTACAGTAACACCGTTGAATACTACAGGTAGGAGAGTTTTTCTAACTAACAGTCACAGCCATTCTATCAAAGGCGATGAATCAAGAACATTTTTCACTTTATCCACCGATACGGTTCGGCAGGAGGGTCAAGGAAAATCAACCGAATATCGACAACACCAAGACGGCCAACATCTAAACCTCATTCCAGTACATTGGCGGAGTGAAGAATTTGGGAATTTTGGGTTTCCAAATAATACAAACGAAAGTGTAGTATAGTGTCAAATTTACCGGAAATGAATAATTTGCAAAACAGTGTTGACAGTTATAAACATTCTATATGAAATGTCAACGCAAATCAGAGCTTCCTAAATTTGGAAAATAATTTTGCTTCAAATTTTCCGACAAATCTTGTGAATAGCGAGAATAATTCTCCTGCCAAAACCTTTTAAAAATTGGTAATCAAATTTTTCCAAACTCGGGAAGCAATTTTCAACAAAATAGTGTCAATTCTCAGAATTGGGAAAATGATACAAAACAAAAAGTTCGTTCAGGATTACGTAGATATTCATTGAATATTCCATCAAAGACTCAAATGAATCAACTTCCAAATGACTGGGAAAATGTTATTAAAACATTAGGTACTGTTGCAGAGCCCACTGTAATCCAAGGTAATGTATTCAGATCAGAAGCAGCAGTCCCAAGTGTATCTAATGCAACTCATTCTAAGGTCGATACTAATGGTAGTTATCCATCTAATCTGACATCATTAATAACTCAGGTCATTTGTACATTGCAACAGTTGAACTAACCTATCACCAACACTGCCAGACCAGATAGTGTTTTAGAAGATTCCATACGGAATCTTAACAATTTAGAATTAACAAAAAAATTGCCAATTTTTGATGACAAGGGCAGTTTACATCCTATTGATTTTTTGGATCAACTGAAATATTTTTTTCAAATGCATAGAGTCCCATTTGAGTATTTCAAATACACGATTTCAAATCAGTTCAGAGGGGATGCTCTTTTATGGAGTAAAGCTTGTTTTGACAAATTTCCTGACTTTCCAACATTCGAAAGGGCTTTCCAACAACAATTAGAATCTCTTGGTGAAATTATACCGACTTCTTTATGTACTGGTGTCAAGGTAATAGGAGCATTTAAAGTGAAGCAGAGACGCGTAAAACAACAATCACTAATTATGTTTGATATCGCGGGACACGAGTTTACGCAGGAATTTCTTTTGATTCCAGATTCAGTTTTTCCAGTGATTTTGGGTATAGATTTTCTGCGTTTGACTTCGGCTGAAGTGGACTTGACAAAAAATTGTTTATTTTTTACCGATAAGGAAACTAGTTGTCAAATTTCATTCATAAATATTACTGATGAATTAATTTCCTCTGAGTTTCCTAATATTAGAAATATCGCGATTAAAAATCAGATACGGTATGCTTCAAAAAGTCTGACAGAATCAGATACAGTTGGTGAGATACAGACAATTGTTGCATCGTGTCAACTGGAAACGAGTAATAAGGCAATATTTGAAGATTTATTGAAAGATTTCAGTCATGTTTTTTCTAATATACCGGGAAGAATGGAAGAGTATTATCATAAAATCAAACTCCGTGACAAAAGCGAGTTTTGATTGAAACAATACCCTATTCCTTTGGCCTATAAAAAACAGGTACAAATCAACTTGATACTATGGAGCAATGGGGGTGATAAAGCAAATCGCAACACCCTATGTTTCTCCTTTGTGTGTTTAGATCCACGGTTTCTGAATTCCGTTATGGAAAAGGAACATGACACACCACGTCAGATGGAAGAAATATTACGTACCGTAAAAAATACGAAGTATATGTCATCTTTAGATTTTACCAATGGATATTGGCAAATTCCGTTGGAAAGTGAATCGCAGAAATATACAGGGTTCAAATTTGACGGGAAAACCTACTGCTTCACATGTCTTCCATTCGGTTTATGCACTAGTGTTAGTACCTTCGTACGTTGTCTCAACAAAATTTTCGGACAAGAGTTTGAGGATTTCTTGATAATTTATGTTGATGACTTATTAATTGTATCGGATAATATCGAATCCCATATGGATCATCTCAAACGAGTTTTTGAACGAGTACAGCAAGCTAGATTTACCCTCAAATTGAAAAAATGTAATTTCATTCGTAAAGAAATGCCTTTTTTGGGTTACATCCTGAATTCCGAGGGAATAAAACCGGACCCGGTCCGCATTCAAGCTTTGTCGGAATATACAAAACCCACGAACGTAAAAGAGTTGAAACGGTTCCTGGGCCTTGCAAATTTTGATAGATCTTTTAGTAGTCAGTTTTCTGCAATGGCTGCACCGTTAACTCAACTGCTAAAAAAGAAAACTCGTTGGAAATGGCCTCAATTGGAACAGGAAGCCTTTGAGAAATTGAAAAATAAATAGAAGGAAAGTACACTCTTGTACCATCCAAAAAATGAAGAACCGTTTTGTGTAGAAACCGATGCATGTGATCGGGCTTTGGGTTGTCATCTGTTTCAGGTTATTGATGGCCAACGTAGGCCTATAGCCTGGGCATCTAGGTTGTTATTAGATCGGGAAACACGGTACTCCATAAATGAGAAAGAAGCTCTAGGCGTTGTATGGGCCTTATCGAAATTCCGAATATACTATACTACTAGACCGTAAGTTTACGATATTTACTGATAATAATTCCATAACATATCTCAAAACATGTCGCTTACTTTCAGCTCGTATTTCTAGATATGCATTAGCTCTGCAAGAGTTTGACTTTGACATCAAGTATATTCCAGGTACTAGTAATATTATTGCAGACGCCTTGTCTCGGCATTCTGGTATAAGACCGCATTCCCCTGGCGATAAAATTTTTGAAGTTCTTTCTGTTACTTCACTACCAAGGGAATTACAACAACTTGTTAAAGATATGGCCAGGTACCAACGGGAAGATCCGAAATTAAATAAAATTCGAGATAATATAGCCTCCGATCCTAAGCTCCAAGGTCGGTTCATTCTTGTTAATGAAATTCTCTATCAAATCAATGGTCATGAAGAAAATTATTTACTATGCATACCAAAGTCATTAGCCGCGAAGTTTGCAGAAGCCTATCATGTGTCATTTGAACATTTCGGGGCATACAAAACTTGGCGAGCATTAAGAAATGAATTATGGTGGTCTAATATGCATCAAGAAGCTAAAAGAGTTATTCGTCATTGTGAGATCTGTCAAAAATCAAAAACATCGGTTTTACCGGATCCTCCAATGAACTCTACCTACAAATTTATGTATTTTAGATTGATTCTGCCATCAATAAAACCCCTACAATTTACCTGCTTTGTTTAATCGACCCATACCGTTACAAGTTGGGGCATCACCTGTTCTTATTTTGAATATAAAAATCATGGTTTGATAGAATAACATTTTATCTACTGGTAGCCACTTCAATAAACTTAACATTTCATTAATAGGTGTTCTTTTAGAACAAGATAATATTGTTCTCATTGCTCGATTCTGTAGTTTTTGTAGGCGGCCTATTTCATTTTGTTGTAGCAAATTTAGAATGGTGGAGCAGTAGTTGAAGTGAGGAAATATTAGTGTGTTGTATATAATAGTTTTTGACCATTTCGAGAGAATACTGGAGCATGTGTATAAATAATTAATTTTGAATGAAATTGTTTTAATTATATAATTCGCATGATTTTTGAATTTTAGTTCTCGATCAATAATGATTCCTAAATATTTAAAAGTATCCACTACTTCAATTGAAATATCATTTATTTTTATTTCACGATCATATTCTCTAAACTTATTATATTTTTTGTTATTACCTATCATCAAGAATTTAGTTTTGCTTGTATTCATCTTAAGTTTGTTTGCGCAACACCATTTGTAAACATTTCCCAAAGTTTCATTCACGGTCTCTACCACTGCCAAGATATCTGAATTGGAGAAGTGAATCAGAGCGTCATCTGCAAATAAGTGCACCGAGCATCTTCCAACATTTTTCACAACATCGTCAATGTATATAAGAAATAGTAACGGGCCAAGTACACTACCCTGGGGGACTCCCTGTTCATTCAATATTTCATCAGATAAAATATTATTCAATTTAAGTTTTTGTTTTCTGTTCTCTAGGTAATCTACAAGCCATGTTAATGCATTTCCAATAATACCAATGCTTTCTAATTTCATTACCAGTCTATTCCTATCCACAGTTTCAAAAGCTCTCTGAAGGTCTAGAAAGATTACACCTGTCATAAGATTATCTTCCCAGTTTCTTCTAAAATCATCCAGAACACATTGTATGGCTGTCTCACAACTGTGACCAATCCGAAAACCTGACTGCACACTATTTATCACTCTGTTCTGCTCTATGAAGTCCACAATTTGCTCATATGCAGCCTTCTCTAAGACTTTTTCTATAATAGGTATTATATTAATTGGTCTCAGGTCACTAGCTTTGATACAGTTTTTTACTTTAGGGATTGGCACAATTGTGGATACTTTAATACTATTGGGAACCCTATAGGTTTCAAAGGATGAATTGATTAGATTTAAGAGAGGTTGGGCAATATTACAAAAACAGTTCTTGAGGAAAAGGGTGTCCACATCATCTGGGCTACCTTTATTTGGCAGAGAGAGAATAATTGTCTCTAATTTTTTATAGTCAATTAACATGAAGCTGTCAAGAACATGTTCTCTGTATCCACGCAGAATTGGAAAATCAGGGCCTGCATTGTCTATTTTATTACTGATTTGTTGTATACTTTCTACATAGTACTCATTCAAAGCATTAGGCATTGCATATATGTCTTTTATTATTACATCATCGTCAATTTCAATTTCTCTCATGGTATTATCAATTATTTTCTTAGGAACACATAATTTCAAGATTTTCCACATTTCTACAGCATTGCCTTTATTTTCTGATATTTTATTTTCAAAATAATTACGCTTTTCCTCTCTCATGATTTTCACCGCTATTTTTCTATTTTGTTTATAAGTTTCCCAGTTTTCTTGATTTCTGCGTGTTACGAACTTTTAATAATTGTTATCTCGATTTCTTGTTGCCTCTTTCACACGCTCTGTCCACCATTCCCTGTATTTAGGATATATCTTAATTTCTTTTTTGGGGGCAATTTCATTGAGAATATTGATCATTACTGAAAAGAACTTTTGAAATTTCTCATCAATGTCATGTATTCTGAAGTCCCAATTTACTTCACTAAGTCTTTGGTTTATTAGGTCATAGTTAATATTTTTTCCCCTGCTTTGAATTTGAACTGCCGTTGATTCTCTAGAAAGCCCTATCAACTTTACTACAATAATGTTGTGATCAGTTATTTGAGGTGTATTAAGGACTTCTGCTTTGAGTTTACCTCCGTTTGTAAGAACTAAATCTATTAGCGTACCACCATCACTACTGATATGTGTGCAATCCTTTACAATATTTTCTAATCCAGCGTCACTAATAATGTTTTTCAATCTATTACTATAAGTATTTCTTGATAACCAGTCTATATTAAAATCTCCGGCAATTATCACAGATGGAGATAGACATGCAGTGTGTACTTGAGATATACAGGGTGTTCCAAACTCGATGGCCTATTAGACGTTTCTGGAAAAATGGACGTAGGATTATTCTGAAAATTTGGATTCTTGGATAATCATTTGTGCTCTATCGATCAAAATGTAGCAACAACTTTGATATTTTAAATTGAATAACCTGTACATTATTGCATTTTTTGCTTTGATATTGCTTTTCGGTTATTTTCATATGACACTTTTCTATACCTATCTTCAGTGGTTTTCGAGAAAATCATTAATTTCCTTATTTTTTGTGAGACACGTAGCTTCAATTGAATGTTGATTACTGCAGTATTTGGATACATAGAAATCTGAAATTTTTTATGTAGTTTGACAATATCCTGCAAATTAGTTATAATTGAGGGAATTCATTCTCCACTATACAGGGTCGTTGAAAATTTGTGATTTTACCGATAAATACAAAAGTGATTAATAGTAAATTTTTTTCAATCGGAACACCCTATATATTATCAAATATCCCAAAATACAATTGAAGTTCCTTCCAAAAATAATGTATCATATTCCTATACTTGAAGAGTCAGGTTTCCGAAATGAAAGCAAGTTTTCTATAAAAATTGGATTGAATTGCCATATTTTTATTAGATAGATTGTAACATAATCGTACTCAAGGTCCAGATGGACTAATTGATATTTATGTTGCAACAATGCAAAGTCTTTTCAGTAGATTAAATCAACCTGTTAATAATCAGGAATGTTTGAAAATAATAAGAAGAAATATTTTACCAAAGTATATACATCACGTAATTTTACAAGATATAAACAGTACTTCAGAATGAATAGGTTTTTGTAGAAAAAATTATGAGACTTCTGAAATAAAGCAAAACTATACTCCTCCGAAATCAGTGCATTGTTTGGAAACAGACCTGAAAATGAAAAATACAGTTTCAGTTCAAAAGGTAGTTGGAGTATTAAAAAAAAAAACTTATGATTTTTCAAAAACTTCTATGGGCCCTGAAGATAAAAAATTAGAATTTCCTTCTAATTCTCAAACGTCTGCAAATGTTAGACCAAGTTCGAGTAGGAGTTTTCGATGTGAAAAGGTACGACATCTGAAAAGAGATTGTAGAGAGCTCTCAAAAAGGTTTTCTTATAACTGTGGTTGGCCTAATTTTACCAAGTAAACTTGCCCCACTTGCAACCCAAGAAACGTATAGGGAAGACGACTTATTCAAGTCGTCAAAATTCCTTTAAAAATAGAACTGATAACAGAAAACAGTTTGAAAAAGATTGTAGTTATATAAAGAAATACCCCTGTTCTTGTGTTAAAGATTCTGTTTTAAAAAATACTGTTTTTGTTGATAGAAAAAGTACTGGAAATGTATCACCTCTTTTCATTTCAAAACCGAATGACAATAGACCATATGTTTCAGTTGAACTTTATAGTGAACAAATAATCTATTTATAGTAGAGTTATAGTGAGTTGTTTAGGTAAACATTCCTTAGATTTATTGAAAAAGTATAAAATCAAACTTGATAGAACTATAAAAAGGTCTGCCACTACTGCTGATGGTAAGGAACTGACTGTAAGAGGCATTTGTGAGTTACCCTTATGTTTGGGAAATATTTGCAAAATAGTAAAGGTATCTGTTATACCTTCCCTTCAATGCGAACTTATTTTGGGAAGTGATTTTTGCAAGTTGTTTGGACTTACAATGGATTTTAGAAATAATGTTTGGAACGTTGACAGTAATCTAGGAATTGAAATTAGTGTTTTATCAGAACCTCTTAGAGAAATTGGTCTGAGCGAAGGAATTTGCAAAAATCTTTCAAATGAAGAACAAATAGAGATGGGTGAAAGTGATAGATTTATTTAAGTTCATTTCTTCTGAATAACTTACAGGTTTGACATATAAAATAACAGCTCATATTGAAACATGAGATCCTCCATTTAAAAAAAGACATTACGGAAGGTCCCCATATATGTTAGAACATCTAAATCGAGAGTTGGATAAAATGCTTGCTATGGATATAGTGGAACCCTAATTCAGCCCTTGGAGTTCTCCAGTATTGTTAGTAAAAAAACCTAGTGGTGATTTTAGGTTTTGTTTTGATGGTAGAGCTCTGAATGAGATAACAAAAAAAAGATTCTTACCCTCTTCCATTAGTTGATGATATTCTCAACATGCCAAACAATGCAAAATTTATATCGACACTAAATCTTAGGTCTGGTTTCTGACAAATCCCATTAGACGATGAAAGTGAAGAAAATACAGCCTTTTCAATCCCAGGGCGTGGTTCATTCCACCTTAAACGCCTTTCGTTCGGTTTGTCAAATTCTGCTGCTCTTATGCAGAGATTAATAGATAGGATACTAGGTCCAGAGCTACAACCAGAAGGATTTGTTTATTTAGATGATATAGTAATGTGTAGTTTAAAATTTTCTAAACACATAGCTCTATTGAAAGAAGTCCATAGACGTTTGTTAGATGCAAATTTAACAGTCCATCTGAAAAAATGTCAACTTTATAGAGATTCTTTAATATATTTACGTTTTGTAGTTGATCACAGAGGACTACGAACGTCTCATGATAAAGTTAAAGTCATGGTTGAATATTCTAGATCTCGGACTACAACAGAAATAAAACGTTTTGTAGGAATGTGTTCCTGGTACAGGCGTTTTATTCCTCATTTTAGTACTTTAATCAGTCCACTCAATGATTCATTAAAAGGTAAAGGTAAAAAACAGGTAGTTATTTGGAATGAGTCAGCAGAAAAATCTTTCGTTGGAATAAAACAAAAATTAGTTTCATCCCCAATATTGATAGCTCCAAATGTTTCATTAGAATTTACTATTCATGCGGACGCTAGTGATACAGGATTGGGGAAGTACTTACCCAAATTCAAAATAGTGAGGAGAAGGTCGTTGCGTATGCAAGTCGAAGTCTGAGTCGAGCAGAGCGAAATTATTCCTCCTCAGAGCGTGAGTGTTTAGCTCTAATATTTTCATTGGAGAAATTTAGACCCTATATTGAAGTTCACTTCAAAATTTCAACAGACCACGCAAGTTTGAAATATCTATAAAAAATGTCAAGTAATTCAGGTAGACTCAGCTGATGGGCTTAGGGGTTAGAAATAGCGATGAATACGCACCTCCATAGAAAATGCCAGTATGATTTGATATTGGTTATGCGGGTAGTCATTTCCAATATTAAGTGTCAGCACTACTATTCACACTAATTTGTTTTTCTCTGAACCTTGTTTCAATTTTGTAGCTTCTGAATGAGCCAGACTTATTTGAGATCATGATTGGCATTTAAATTATCCGTGCAGTCACAAAGTATGGAATGAGTTAGAGAAAATTAATTAATTGTCTTTAGGTAAATTGGGAGCTTTTAAGTCTATTGGCCTTACTTATTTTTTTATAGATTTGTCCAAAATGGGAGCTTCGTATCTGTTTCAACAGTTTCGGGGATCCGAATATATTTATTGGAGTTTATGGGAAGGGTGGCATGCTACACATTCCACCACGGTGTTGAAGCATTTCTCCTTCGGGGTAATGGCTTCAACACCACTTTGATTTTGCGATAAGTTGGTAAACTGGATTTTTCTGTTTGTAGGAGGCCAACTGTTTAAAGCTGGATTGTTGAACTGATGTGAGAGACCGATAAAGCTTCGGGAGGTTGAGCTGCCTCCAATTACTTTTGGAGTACCTCCGAGGTGTTTTTTCTCATTATTTTGAGTTAATAGCTCTTTTAGGGGTGGTGAATATTCCAATAAATTCACTAGGGTTTTATTGGGAATCCTGGGTTATACTAAATTTGAAATTTTTATCAAACAATAGTAACTATATAAAGTTATGTAACTTACTGACTACGAAAAATTTAACAAGTTAAATTTTTTTTTTTCTAAGAAAGGGGGTGATGTAAATTTGACTACGGTACATCGTTATTTTCCACGTGTAAACAGGTCACAAGGTGAAATTTTCAAACACTTGTCATTCGATCACCACATGAAATAAGTTTCCTAGTGACGTACCATCCTATTTCACAAATAATATAATTGTTTTGATTTCACAGCTATTGGTTCCCACGGACATCTCTGGTGATTTGATCAAATCCATAATTGTGTGGTTATCAAGAAGGAATGTTTACAATAATATGATTAATGTCATTTAGACGACAGCGCTTTTTCTTCCTATTTCGATTCGATTTGTTAAAGCAGGGTCACTGCATTCAGACGACAGCGCTTCTTCTTCCTATTACGATTCGATTTGTTGAAGTAGGGTCACTGCATTGAATTTGTATACCCAAAGTTCTAATGTCATGGATAAGAGAGAGAGAGAGATATGTTCGTTATCGTTTTTATATAGTTTTTAAAATCGCGGAATGCTAGACCACCATTAGTCGATTTCTGACCTGGTAACGCTGAAGCTCGCTGGAGGTTGATTTAGAGTTCATTCAATTTTGGCAACCTACCTAATATTGCTGAACCACACAAATGAAAGGTGAATATTCTAGTTATGTAGGTAACTTGCTTCACGAGAATTAAACATATAAATTTTTTTTTATAAAAGCACGCCTTAACATTTCCTTTTCTATTTGCCATAGCTATGCCAGGAATTTACGAAAGACTTTAAGAGATAATTTAAGAGAATATCAGACAGACAGTATATGGACTAATCGGCCAATTATGAAGTAAAGGCCAATTCAACAAAGTAATATAAGATCAGATAGTATTGTAAAGCTGGTGATGGTATTGTAAAGCCTGTGATGGTATTGTAAAGCCTGTGATGGTATTGTTAGGCCTGTGATGGTATTGTAAAGCCAGTGATGGTCTTGTAAAGCCTGTGATGGTATTGTAAAGTCTGTGATGTATGATAAAACCTGTAATGGTATTGTAAAGAATGTCATGATATTGTAAAGCCAAAGAGCATATTGGAGCAGACCCAATGCTAGAGATATCCGTGGAAACATTAATTTATGGAGACTAAACGGGAACCACATTCATTCATGGATACCAAAAGGGAGCAACGAAACCAATGTCGTGATTCCTTAGTGAATGTCTAATTGTGTAAGGTTTGAATGCATTCGGACTAGGTTAGACGGAAACTATTATAATATCTCAAATTACGACTTGGAGAACCCATTCTTTTGGTTACATATCATGGATAATTGATTCTATTAATATTATAATAGACAACCATTATAATTATTAAATATTTATATTTGAATGTGTTTTTTGTTTGAAGTTGGGGTTGAATATTTCTTTCAGCATAGTTAAGGTCTTTCTACAGAGAATGGCATGGGAATCAGTTTTTGAAATCATTTAACACTGTAGATGGCGTCCAACGAACACCATAATTAATAAGAAACTTATTCTCTGTGCCACAAATTGGACCATTTGAGAAACATCGAGTAACGTCGACTTACGCCCTTGCCTAAGATCAGGTTACAAGATATGAAATGTCATGAAACATGTAATTAGGAAAATTCAAAAATTAGTACTTCAGTAATGAAATGTTTGCACTTTCATTAACATAGAATTTATTAGAAAAGAATCACAATGGAAGACAATAATTATTCAAATGAAGTTCTAATCAAATTGTTTAGTCTTCATGGTCAATGTGTTCAAATTAAAGCAAGAACATGCAGGAGGTTGTACATAAAATGAATAATATAAAGGGTATTACAAACTCAAAGGCCTACTACACGTTTTTGAAGACCTGGAAGATAAATACTTGAAACCTTGTATCCCACGATAAGAGATTGCGGTATCTCAAAAAGATTTTCACGGTTGCAGTGTTGGCACATATACTTGTAACTAATATCGACTTAAGAACACCCAGGAGTTTGATCCTGTATTTAGATTGAACTGATAATTATAGTATTTTTCACAGTAAATAGTATTGGCTTATTAATTGCAATAAACTACCCGATTTAATCCCATTGTGTAGAATATCATCAGGTAAAAGTTGCAAATGTGCTACAGGGTCGAACTTAAGAAATTTGAATTTTGCATAATATAGGAGATATACAAGTAATTTATTCAAATTTTACAATTTTATTCTATATTTAGTTCAGTGTCGCTATCGCTATCCTCATCTAAATTAATAATAATTGGCGCAATTGATTTTACAGAAAGGTACGAGTTTTCAACATTTATAACATGACTAATAGAACTTTTCTAACTCTCGGTAGGAATGTCATTCATACAGTTCCTAAATAATTCTACCACACTACCGCTTAAAGTCGGAGAAGTATTTTTTCCGCGCACGCTCGATTTAAGTTGGTGCCACATAAGCTCTATGGGATTGAACACGCAGTAGTAGGGAGGTAGTCGTAACACTGTATGTCCCAATTCTTCTGCAATTGTATCACAAACATACGTTTTTTTAAAAGAAATTTACTACAGCACTTGTAAAAGTTCTTTTTTGTATGATTTTCCTCAAAATATATGTCATTTGCAGCCATGAAGTATTGAATCTCCAATTTCGTATTCTTTGAGCCAGGAATTTTTTGCAATTGTGGACTATGATAGCTTGCTTTGTTCATTACTATAACGCTGTTTGGCAGAATGTTGGGAAAGAGAAAATTTTTAAACCAATCTTCAAAAAGCTCTGCTGTCGTATCTTCGTGATAATCAACACAAGAGTCCTTAATATTTTTGGCAGAAAGCCACATAGCGTTTGGTATCCAACCATATTCTGATCCTGCGTGTAATATTGTGATTCTTTTTCCTTTAGTTGATGGTGCTTTTGTTTTACACTTATCAGAGGAATCAGACCATCCTTTGGAAGGGGTATCATGCGTGTCAAACCACGTCTCGTCGAAGTAGAGTATTGGCCGATTTTCAGACCGGTATTTTCTTATTGACGTTATACAGGGTGTTTCTTAAGTACGTGTAGAAACTTTAGGAGCATGCTGCTGATGTCGAAACAAGAAAAAAATTCCTATAAACACATGTCCGCAAGTTATTCGTTTCTAAAATACAGAGTGTCAAAGTTTAATTATTATATTTGTTTTTTGCGAATAAATTTCAAAATATGTGTGATATTCGAGTAATGTTTGGTATCTTGGATGATTTTTCAATGACAAAATCAAATTTTATGTTAATTGTGAAAAAACTAATTTCTATTTGAATTTATTTTAAATTTGAAAATCTTGTCATTCAAAACCACTTGCATCGATTACTTCAAATCTCATTAACTCGAAAACAGTTGCTCGCAGTGACCTCTACCAAAAATATGTTTTTTACGCAAACCAAACAATAAATATTCCCAGACACCAAACTTTACCCAAATATCAGAATTATTTTGAAATTACTCACAAAAAATAAAAATAAGAATTCAACTTTGACACTCTGTATCTCGGAAACAATTAACTTGCGAAGATATGATTATGGAAACTTTTCTTCTCATTTTGATGTCAGCAACACGCTTCTGAATTTTCTACACGTACTTAAGAAACATCCTGTATATTCAGAACGCCAGTTTATTAAATGTGTGGAGTCCATTATTACTTGTCTCTTGTCAATTTTGCAATATTTAAAGCCCACTGCAGTCAGAGCTCGCCAAAGAGTAGTGAGGCCACAGTTGATTTGAGTTTCGTCATTGATGAGCCGCTGTTTCAGTCTTTTGATTGTAGGGACACGCTGCTCATCGTACATAGTGTAGATTTTTCGCCTTATTAAATCTTTTTCCCAGTCGTCTAGACTTTTTGTGACACCGGAATCTTTACGCTTTTTTCTTGATTCCATGGAATTTTCAACAATTCGTCTAACTGAAGTAAGAGGCACCTTCGTCAAATTACTGGTTACTTTTGCTACAGCACCCGCGTTATATCCTTGCTGAAGTAAGGAACTAGGTTTACACATTTTTTATAATGATTTTTGCGTCACAAGATAAGTGATTCTTCTTTAACGAACCACTGGAAGAAGCACTATTACTTTTTATCAACGGACGCCACATACTGCCTATTCTGTACGTTGGGGTATAAAATCTTTGCTATTAATGTCTGTAATAACAAATAAATGTTATTAAATTATTGCACGCCGTAACACAAGTGAACACTTCCAATGAAATACAAAGACTAAAATGACCAAGAAGTGTAAGCTGTAATCCTCTACAATCCCTCTCTGAGAAACAAAATTAGGTACCTGAATCCGGTCCTTTTACATTTATGATGTGCATCTCAGATTTTACAACTTAAGGGTCTATTGGTTTTATTATAATCCTTTAGTCAATACCATTTATTGTGAAAACTACATAACTTTTACTGAACATGTCATTTACCTATCTCTACCGTTTATCGAATATTGATTACTTTGTAATTGTTTTGTTACCTAATTTGGACCAACTTGTATGAAAATACCATCTCATCACTTACCCACACAGAACTCAAATAGAACTTTCATCCAGAAAATATTGATTTATTTCAGTATTTTCTTTTGGCCATATATTATACAGGGTGGCTGGAAAACACGTTCTGGTAGGCGATAAGGAAGAACAGTTATAGGTCATTTATTCAAATATGATATTATGCAAAACTCGGATTGTACTCAAAGATACCATTAAGTTCCACATGCATACCCTATCCGTCCTCTCACTAATTTATGAATATTAATTATCTCATATTTTTTTTCTAAATCTTTTTTATTTGATTGATATTTCTCGAATATGTCCCATATTTTCAACTGTTCTTTGGATATTGATACTTTTCATTTTTCTCTATACAATCTTTGCCAAAACTTAACCAAATCTAATATAGCATGAACAGTGAGTTGCATTCTGGGTATCTGAAAAACATGTGTCTGTTGAGAAATTATGATTCACTTTAAGTAGAACTCATTTTATTCCAATCAATGAACAAATAAAGGTCAAATTAATCGTTATTTCATGTTTTCGAAGTGCTGGCCATTTACACGCAAACATTGGTGAATCGAAATGGTGGTTGCTCTTTGAACCTCTTCTTGCCGAATTTCTTCGAAAGCACGTATTATACTCTGTTTCAATTTGTCCCTTGAATATACTGGTGTTTCATACACAATCTGTTTGATTCTTTCCCAGAGGTAGAAATCTAGAAGAGTTAGATCCGGAGATCGCGGTGGCCAAGACTGTGGACCCAAGCGTCTTATCCACCGATCTTCAAAGGTTGTGGCTAGGTTAGGGTTGAACGTGAGTGGCCCCGTATCTGGCCCTCCACTACGGCCAATGGCCTATTGTGGCTTACCCTATGGTTATATTTCTCCCAGTATCCAGTATCCAATCTCTTGACGAAATTGAGGAATGAATTGGGAGAACAATTTACCAGGTTTTCTGGCCTTACTGTCGTATCGTCAAATATTGAGAATCTGGTTCTGGCCGCTGCAGGGCATGTACACAAAATGTGTTTAGCCGTTTCATCATCCTCCATGCATACCCGGCACTCTGCATCTTGTGCAAGTCCGATTTTATGCATGTGATGTTTGAGTTTGCAGTGGCCAGTAAGCAAACCTACTATCACTCTGAGATGCGCTCTGCTGAGTTCTAGCAGTTTGTCAGAGTCCTGTTTCTTCCTTGTACAAGCAATAAATGCTTTGGAATGGGTTAGGCCCGGTAGACTACGCCAGTACTCGAGTCTTTTATTGTCTGCCCAAGTTGTTATGACATTCTTGGCAGTGCCATATGCTAAACCGATTACCGGTTCTGGTCAAGTGAACGTTGTTTCGGCCCCCCCTTTTGCTAGGTCGTCCGCTATTTCGTTTCCTTCTAGGCCTGTGTGACCTGGTATCCAGACTAGGGTAACGTTGTTGCGTTGCGCCAGTCGGTTTAAGGTGTCTCTGCAGTTCCATACTGCCCTAGATTTAAAGCAGTTGGATTCAAGCGCTTTTAGTGCTGCTTGACTATCTGAAAATATTTTGATTGTTTTTCGTGTGTGGTGTCGATTTTCCAGCTCCCTGGCACACATTTCAATGGCATATACCTCTGCCTGAAATGTCGTAGCTAGTTTACCCATACTGAACGAGCGTTTCACTACTGGGTTCATCCCATATATTCCGGCTCCGACACCGTCCTGAGTTTTGGAACCATCGGTGAACCAACGTTCATTTGCCCCACATAGGTTGGTTTCATTCCGGACCCAGTCTTCTCTTTCGGAGGTTGTAGCTAGATCCCTGCTCACTCTTGAGTACAGTCCAACTGATACCAACAACTTCGATATTCATGAAGCGGCAAATTGTCCAAAAAGTCACTAACTGTTGTTCTCAATATATTCAAATATTTTCCTGAATTCAAGTTTTCTTAATAAATGAAATATGATAATTTATCGTTCATTAGCGAACGAAATACATTTAAACTAAATTTTTATTGAATCCTCTTCCTTTTATAAAACGAGGATTTTCTGTAGCCAAAAAATTATTGTTTTTTCGATTAAATATTCCCTCCCTTGGAAATTTATTTTCATCTGTCCGTATAATGTTCTGAAGGAAATTTGGGTCTTTATAAGTCCATGTTAAAATCTAGTCACAGAAATCAACACGTTTTGAAAGATCACCTCATGTTTCTTTCAAAATCCTCCATGTCGAAATGCAGTTCACACCTATATCCATAGCAGCTCTACTTGATGATGTATGAAGGTGGGCATGGAAATACCCCAAGCCGTTGATTTAATTCACTTCATCTCCAGTTATCGGCTCAATTTGATCTTTGGCGCTTCAACATTCCCGAAAACTGCATAACTCTGTTCGATTCTTCGGAATTTTTCTCTATTCATTTGTGGTGAATTTGGATGGAGTACATTGAACAATGAATATAAAATAAATTTAAAATATGTGCATTTGAATATGCATTATAATCCATTTTTTATACTTCTTTCTGATAGAAACACAATCAAATTCACTGCTTGTCAAACTTACAAATTGATTTGCTTTTTTCTGTCACGGCATACTACAGATTATTTCAATTGAACAGAAAAGAGCAGAACGAACTTTTAGTTTGACAAGCCGTGATTTTACTGGTGGTTCTGTCAGAAGAAAGAATTTTTCTACATTCATGCAAAAAGCAAAACTTTATTGAACTATATTCAGTGGAAAAAGAAGTTCTTTATTGCACTAGTGCAATAAAGTTTTTATTGCACTCATCTGTCATTCTACTTCAACGTGCTGTCATCATGACAAACATAAACCTTTAAACCTACTACATATTTAGCAGATATTCTGTGAGATTGGCAATAGGTACTTCACTACGAAATATTCATATTGAAAATTGCACCAATTGTTCATTCACTTTCAACATTGAGGGTAAAAATAAAGTTTGAGTTAAATTGTTCGTAACGTATTAGTTCCTGATTCAATGCAAATCGATATTAATAATAAAGTATTCAAGTTGCGCTTTTCATTTTCCTACACCTAGTGCCGCACCTCAATAAATCATTTTTTGCTTTTTGCATGAACGTGGAAAAAATGTTGTATGCAACTCGTGCAAAAATTTTTTATTGCACTAGACGTGTTGTCCAACTCGGCCTAACGGCCTCGTCGGACAATTTCACGTCGAGTGCAATGAATATTCACTTTTTGCACTTGTTGCATAAATAACTATTGAAATGGATTATAATGTATATTGAAATGCAGATATTTTGATTTTACGGTTAATGTAAAAGCATTATTTCAAGAACATGCACACAGAAAATAAAATTGGACCTAGTATCAAACACCACCTGTGATTAATGAAAAAATCATTGCTACAAGGCAATTTTCATTATCACAATCAGAGGGTATGGATTTTTCAACAACCACATTCCTTTACAAGATCAATTAGTGATCATCAATTTGATTGTCGGAAACTATATCGTAACAAGGACATTTTCATGGGCACAATCAACAAATTGATTATAAACTCTCATTATTTAATTACTAGTGTCCTTAGTATCATCAACATTAGTATCGTTCTCAATAATTAATTTCATTGTTGATCAATGTTGAAATTTGGTAACACAATCATGCGAAATCTTCAACGTAAACCCAACCTATTCTAAGATCAGTGCACAACTGCATCAATTTACTGATGTAAATCTAATATCCCGTCTACATTGGCACAATATATATGAATACAAATATTAAACATAGTTGTTTTCGCAACTAATCACCAAAACATCAAGCCAATCCCAAAAGTATAACCATAATGCTCAGTTCCTTGATTCGCATTGCAAATTACCAGTTCCAGACAAGGTATGCACCGGGACCGGCGTGCCCTGACGCTGTGTCTTTCTGTTTAGCCGCAAATTTTGTCATAAAACCATCGAAAGAAGGAAGAAATCGAAGATTTTTATTGTGACTGTGTAGTTTTTGTGTAGTTTTTGTGGCAAATAGGTAAGACATCTAATTTGACGAGTTCTTGTTATATTATTTGAACTGAAATAAGTTTCATCCCAGAAAGCTTGTATTTTGTTAGGTTAAGGGGCGAAAAATATCTGAGAATGCTAACAGTTTCCCAAACGAAAATAAATACTACCTACCTATCCATGTAGACATATGTATTTGAAACGTAGATAATTCCCTAAAATGAAGTGATCAGACTGAGATATTATTCCAAGAAATATAGGGAATGGAAATTATGAGCTACATTAGGTATCATGAATTACCGATACCTAAGGTGTTGTATTTCAAACTTCCATAATTTCTAAACAGGGTTCAGCGTCAGTGGCGCGGTCTTCCCATAGAAATATACTTAACACGGTATTTCCTATCTCTCTTAAGAAAACAGAAGTTGATTTTGTTCATAATTTTATAGGGAGTTGAATGGTTGCGCTGTTTTATGGGCAGATCTCTTTTTTTATCAAATTGCAATCAGTTTTTCAGCTTCAACATACTTACTTAAGTATCTTGAATCTCAAAAATCTTAAGTGTAATCATTATTCATTGCGAATGAAAAACTTTTAAGTACCTATTTGAAAAAGAATACCTTTAGAGTAAATTTATTCTTATTAATGTTTACAATTTTGTAATATTTGTACAATTTTGGGAAGTGCTCTGACGATTACGTCTTGACACAAAAAATTAAATGATTGAGTTTATAAAATCAATAAATTTTACCATTCATTTTATTTCAGAAACAGAAGAAAGTAATCAGCACCAAAAGAAATAAAGTAATTTGCTGTGAGAGACATTCATATCAAAATGTTATGTTTTTTATGCAAAAGGAAATTTATTGGTTTAAGTATACTGATTTCACATTTCAAACGAAGCCATAATTTAGATAGACACTCTTTAGTGAGATGTTGTGATTACACTCAAATGTTTCAATATATTTATAGTTTCGAACGACATGTGAATCCTCACCACCTAAATATTGCCGTGGAAACAATTTTTTATTCAAATGATAATGTAAAGGAATTTGCACATGTGCCTTCTACTTCTTCAGTTCACTCTAATTCTTTTAATTACGAACCAGATGTTTTGAATGTGCAAAATGACAGTGAATTACAGAACAATGCACCAATACCACCCAAATTTGATTTCGAAAAAGTATGAAACAATTTACAACATCCATGTTGGAATTTGTACTTTCTCTACACAAGAAAAAATGTTACTGATATTCAGACGTCTGTGAACAAATATTTAATAGAACCTTTACTAGATACATTTTTGTAGTTTGCGCATTATCGTCTTCAGGAACATATTACCATATACAATGATTTTTGTAATATTCTTTCAAATTTCAGAAATGGTTTGAATTTATCATCAATTAGAACTATTGATGCTCTATCTATTGAAAAAAAATCTTCTGAATCGGATAATAAATAACAATTATATAGAAGTGGTCCGCTTTCAAATGGGTCACTCTGTATATATTTATCTATTTTTATTTTTGTTCGAAAATATGAATAGAATATTAAAATCTGTTGTAGAATGATCTGTGGCTAAAAGACAAACTTTAGTCGCTATTTTCCATCGTGTAAGATAACCTCTTGGGAGGTTTGTATGTTTAAAAGGGGAACATTAATTATTCCAGTTCAGGCTTTCAAGAACCTTATTTCCCCTTCATCAGGAACACTAGTGTGAAAAGAAGAAATGACAATTAAGGTTATTTGTGTGAAAATAATTTTTTACTAGCGTGCGGAAAAATCCACTTTTCCGCACTCATTTTAGTTTTGAAAGAGTCACTTTTCCGCACTTGTGCGGAAAAGTGCACTCTTTTTAGTGCGGAAAAACATTTTAGTGCGGAAAAGTAGATTTGTTTAGTTTTTGCGGATTATACTGACATTTAAATATTGCGTCGCAGAAGGTTAAAATAGAAAGACTACCAAGTATGGTTGTATAGTTTAATATATATTTGATAATAAATGTTCTTTATGTTAACTTTTGAGTGTTTTTTTCGCTAGTAGAAAAAATAGTGTACCTAACACGAGCGTAAAGTGTCTTTTCCGCACGCGATTTCTGGCCGAACTCCGCTAACGCGTCGTTCGGCCATCTGCAATCGCGTGCGGAAAAGTATTACTTTCCGCACTTGTTAGGTAAACTACTATTCTACTTACGAAAAGTGAGGTTATAAAACATAAACATTTTTCCTTATAAAATTTGACATATTAAAATTATTGTAAGTGGGGATAAGAACCACATTATAAAATTAAGTCATTAAATGAATTTGAAAATTAATTCCCAATCATAAACATAAATATCCAAGAATGCACGGAAGGCAATGTGACAAGCACTTGATGCTAAACCTTCACATTTGTTTACATTTAATACCCCAGTGAGATGAAAAAAATTATTGAATACATGATTTTTTCTTCCGAAAGTATTCTACATAGTATTTATATATTGGAAGAACCATTTTTTCAGATGGCCGTGATGCTGCAATATTATGGTGCCTTCATGGCTATTTTGTTCCAACAAACAAAATAGTGAAGAAAGATTGTACTGGAAGAAACCAAACTATAAAATTCACCATAAGAGATTCTCAAGAATCTTTTTTGTGTCTAGGAAAAACAGCCAAAGACAAAGAAGAAAAGATATTGGCTTCAAAACAGAAGAAAACTGCAATTCAATCATTTATTTTTGCCATAGGCGAAGACATTTTTAGAATAACAGATATTGGGTTGTATTTTGATGAAATAAAATTCAAATTTTTTAACATAATTAGGTCAGTTGTTTCAAGCTGTTTTATCTATTCAATTAAGATTACCTGGCAGAGAGTAGAATGTTTTGGAACTTCATTGAATGTCACTTTTTCAAAATTGAACCTTCCTCAAACTTTTCAAAAGTGCATGTTCTATGTCAAGAACTGATTGAAAAATAAAGCAGAAAAATCATCATTTGTGTTTTACTCATTTTCTTAGTTCTTAGTTAATTGATTAGGATTGACTATCAGGTATTTTTTATGACTGGTATAGTCATTGAAATATATTCACCTGAAGACGATTGCAGATTCAAGCAATTATTGAAACGTAGTGAAAAATTGAAAAAAGTAGAAATCTTTCAACCATTAAGGCGATGGAAGTCCGAAGTACAAGTAATCAAGTTACTACATACACAACCTTCAAAAAAAATCATTGAAATATATCTTTGACAAAACAACATTTCAATAGTTGAAAAATATTATAGAAATAAAATGCCCAATGATGTTTCCAAAACGGCTGGTATGTTGGTTTGAAATCCAGTTTATATTTATCATCATATTTATTATTACTATCAATGATGGATTTGAGAAAATATAAACCCTCTGGAGGGAATGAGGTAGACACCAGGTGTTAATCAAGACGAATGGAAGAAGAGGTGTGGTGTCATGATACATTTCACGAGTAACTCCTTTACCTATCTTGCTCTATAATACCTATGTTTCGATAACTGAGTTATCATCATCAGTGAACACCTTATAGTTTAGATACTGATGATGAACTTGGTAATTGGAATGCGTATATATTAGATGTTGAAGTGTGGTTAGGGTAATACTCGTGCACGTTATCAAAGTATATTCAATAATAATTTAATAATATCATCATCATTATGATGTAACAATTCATCGTAGTGATGTCTACATTCAATGAACCCATGGTTCATATCAATGTCTGAATGATAGAACTGATGTTTAGAAGAGATTGGAGAGAAAATATATTTCATTGTAATGATTTAACAATTCATCTTAATGATGGCTACATTCAATGAACCCATGGCTAATAGTAATATCAGCATGATAGAATTGATGTACAGAAGAGATTGGAGCAATAAACTTTGGTCATGAGTTAATGCATCAGCTATAATCATTTCAATATCAAAAACCTTGTATTGATCATCACATTTGTTCGATATTCCAGGATATTCAATGTTATACTATTGAAAATCAATGGTTCGATGGATTAATTCGATCATTAGCGTTGATTGGCTCCAACATATTATTTATTGTAGCAATCTAGAGTAAAAGAGTAAATATATCATCCAGTTTCATTAAAACAATGTCTCTCTAAGCTCTCCACGACTCAATCACTAGTGCTACATTGAACCGAGCAGAAGAAGCATCGGTTGAAAAAGAATCATAGAAAACGTTGAATCAATCACTTTTTTCCTTGTCTACAGGCCAATTTTTCTTTCGTTGCAGGAATTTTCATGAACTTACCACAAATGAATGAAAACAAATTCAGAAGAATCGAACGAAATTATGTTGTGTTTGAGAATGTTGAGGCGCTAAGAGGTGATCCTTCAAAAGGTGTTGATTTTTGTGAATGAATTTCAAAATTTATGAAGATCCAAATTTCCTTCAGAAAATTATATGGAAAATATTTGAACAATATGAGAACAACAGTCAGGAGCTTTTTGTCAATTTGCAATATTAGTAATGGAAAAGACTGTTCTGGACAAAATACAAAATATCAATATCCAATAAACAGTTACAAATGGACAAATTCGACAAAAATTAATCAGATTTTCATTTGAATGATTATTGTTTTCCATTTTTATTCTCTTCTAATCTAATTCTTACGTTAATGAACGCACAAACGTTTCATAATTGAAGTACTTATTTTCGAATTTTCATAATAACATGTTCCATGACATTTCATATCTACTCAATACAATATATGTCAAAATAATCAAATTTTTTATAGAAAACTTGCTTTTATTTCGGAAACCTGACTCTTTAGGTATAGGAGCATGATACATCATTCGAAAGGAACTTCAACTTATTACTGCAGTAATAAACATGTGCAACAAGATGGTGGTATAATCAGTGAAAGAAAAGAACTTGCAATGCACATCAGGACGCTCCAGGTCATTTAAGTATACCAAAAAGAGAACTGGCCCTAAAACTGAACCTTCTGGTTCGCCGCAATTGATGTACTGGCATTGGGAAGATTCATGTACGATGAATACTATTTTTGTCCGGTGCCCCGAGTAAGACTGAGACCAATTGATACCACAGCTTTAAAATCCGTGAAATTCAATTTTTTGTAGCAATATTCTGTAACTCACACAGTGAAAGACTTCCGTTTAGTCACAGAACACTGCTTCTACTATACTTCAATCGTTTATTTGACCATGTAGGTCTTACAAATATTTGAACATTGCATCATTGGTACTTTCATCTCTTCGAAAACTTAATTGATTCCGGTTTAGTGGATTGTGGCGTCCCATGAAGACCATCATGCGGATTTTTACAAGTTTTTCGATTATTTTTGATAGGGTCGATATCAATGATATTGGGTGATATGTTGATTTTTCATTTTTCCTCCCTTCGTATAAAATAGTTACCGTGGCTGATTTCAGACACGGAGAAAAATGCCCATGCAGATTGCCATATTCGTTGGTAGTGAAGGCTAATGGATCTAATGCAGAGTCAGGCAAATGCAATGAATTACTTGCTAAATTTTGATATTGTTGTGGTTACCATGCACTTGCAAACTGAAGAAAAGAGTGGAAGGTACCTTTAGCTGAGTCCTTTTACTTCTTGCGTGAAATGTATATTCTGCGATCAATACACCTCATTATCATCATTAATATTGTATTACTTTTTTGTCATTCATTCATAAAGATACGTACAAATCGTCTTCACTTCTCTCATAATGTAAATAGTTGTATACACTGTCGTATCTGTTACGAAAGTTTGTGATATTCCACTCATAACATAAACAAATCATTAGTTGAAAGGATGACAAGTTAATCTTTCACTCAAGAAATAAATTGGAAAGTTTGTGTAGACATCTCCAGGAATATTGCATTTGTTTACCCACAAGTTGTAAAGAAGCTTAAATATTGCTTTCTTTGAATTTCAGCTGAAACGTCGGTATTTATATTGTCGCAAATCAAAACGAAAGATCTCATAAGATTTACGAATGTGTAACGATATCAGGTATGTCACATAAGGGAAAAAAGTTTTTCGGCAACTATCCGGGAAGTGTTCACTTTCCGGACACTTTTTCTTTGGGAAAGTAGCACTTCCCGGCCTAGTCCGGGTAGTCCGTACTTCCCGGACTAGGCCGGGAAGTGCTCGAATTATAATACAAATATTAATATAAAAAGAATTAGAATGTTTCTGTTGGTACCTATATTCTGTTCGAATTTCAATATATAATACAAATAAGAACTGAAATTTTCGAAATATTTAAATTTGGAATGGTTTCATCCGGTTAATAGATAGGTGAAAGTCGACCTCTCTTCGTCTCTTAGACTAAATGCGTCTCATTGATTTGTTATTTTACATGATTGCCGAAAAAATAGTGTACGCAACACGTCCGAAAACAGTTTTTTTGGACTCGTAGACTTCCAGGACTCGCTAACGCTCGTCCTAGAATTTGATCTACTCGTCCAAATAAACAGTATTTTCCGGACTTGTTACGTAAATTACTATTATCAGATAGATAGATAGTTTATTGTGATCGAAAAAATTACTTTCAGTCGGCTAAAATTTTAACATGAAAAGTTATTTATAGTAAATTGAATATTGCAACTTCATAGTATTCATCATGGACTTCACAATGTTTGTTAGGTGTAAAAAGTTAAGGGTAGTGTGCAGAAGTACGAGACCATCAATATCACCTATTTCAGACAGAATCGCATTTTGCCCTATGCCTTAGGAGATACGTCATTCAGACAGAATATGTTGCAAAGACGCAGTCACGTGTCAGTTACAAAAGACTGTAGTATCAAATTGATAAAAGGAGTCGTGAAACGAGAATTTCAAGGACTTTTTGCTAGACATTCCGATTTGAGCAATAATACGCGGTGTGAGAAAATCCTAGTAAGATTTTAATGGATCGGAAACTTTTAAGCCACTGTATATCAACGAGTAGAAAGAACGCATAAGTCTCTCTGAGTCAAGCGAAATAAGCCTTTGCTTGCATTTATCCAAAATATCGTCCAAAATGTTTTTCGTTTTTCGTCAGCGAACATAAAGTGTTGTTTTGCCTGCGGGAGCCGGTTGAATTTATGGGTGATCGTGGATGTCCGACAGCCTAAAAATCGGTTTTAACACTGTTGGTTTGGCTTCAAATTGAAAATAATTAATGTGAAAAGGCAAAAACTTGGCTCAGAAGGCAAGATAATTTGAGAAAGTTGATGAGAATTCCATTTTATACTCATTTCTGGAGCTCCAAGCAATAATTCGTGAAAACTGAAACAAGAAATTTTTTTCAGGGATTATTAGAACTATAACTATAACTAATTCTGTTTTTCTGGATAGCTGTAAGGAAGCAGAACAAGTATTTCGTTGAGTATGATCGAACTTTTCAAAAACCAGAAAGTTCTGAATTGAAGAACGTGGTATGTATAATATGATAATTTCCAGATTTGACTTTCTACTTTGAAATTGACATGTTATACCATTAGCAGCAGGAATGTGAATACTGATAATACTCGTCGGAATATCTCTAGTTTGTCATCAACTTGATGTTACGTTACACTTTTCAGAAGTTCAGTGTTTGGTCGATGGATGTACAATGGATATCAAACGGACATATCTTTTTTCAAATGTTTTTGACGGGAAACGGACATTGTACAGTAGAAAATTGATATTCAGTAGAAATTATTTCAATGCTCATGTCCACATGCACAAATCATGGACATGAAATGGATATCCATAGGATATCTCGTGTTAACTGGGTATGTAAAAGCAATTGAATGATTATATTGGTCAGCCAATCTCAAAGGCTTCACTGTCATTTGTGCTTGAAAAACAGCGTGCTCTCGTACATGAAAAGCGCATCCGACCTCACCACACCTCACGTTTCATATTTGGTTGTGTTGTGCTCAACAAAAATAATTTTACCGCAATTTTCTGCAGTGGAATTTATGCTAAAATTTTAGTGAAACCCACCAGCTTCAATCCTATGTTTGACGAAGGAGAAAGAACACTGATTATGCTTGACAAAATGTTGACATCCAAAGGCAACGCTTTCCTGCTCAAAGCAAAGGTTATTTTCAAGTCCAAAGTTTTTAATTTCTGTTCATTCTCCAATTCTATCTGTGGGAAGAACACGATGTAGAATTTTCCGTAATAAGTCATCAATCACCTTGTATACAGGGCAATTCAAATTCGACCCCCACCATTGGGATCTCCTAAATTACAGGAGATACGTCGTAGCTTAAATTGGGGCAAATTTGCGTATTCTGGTATTTAACAAAATACTGTTTTGAAACTTGGAAAATTCCGAGGATTTCCGGAAATATCGGCAAAAAACTGGAAATCGGAATTTTCGTTTTTATTTTATTCTCTCGTTATTTGACAACATAGCTCAAAACCAAAAGTACATTTTCATTGATACTTTCTTTCAGCTACACGTTTTCATGTTCAGATGTACTATCCGACGTTTTGTCTTCTGGCATTCATCATCAACTTTTTTTTCTGTTATGGGCGCCATTTTGTTTTTTCATACAGAAAAATAGTGATTCTCATTCTGATTTCATTGATGTATAATTTGTTATGATTTGCACTTCTGAAACCACAGATATTAAAAATAACTTCATCTGAGATGGTCATGACTCCATCGAAAAATTTTGTTTAATAAACACTAGTTGTCAGAACTCATTAAACATCATAAGTTTGCACAAATACTTCAGTCGAAATGTCCTCATTCTCAAATGAAGAAAAACGAGATATGTTGAAACTTTATTATAAATTTGATAGGAATAGTACGAAAACAACACAAATTCATTTTGAATTATATCCGGAAAGACATCAGCCGGATAGAACATTATTCGGAATTTTGGGTAAACACTTGGCTGAGTACGGTGCGTTACAAAAAACAAGAATGAAATCATGAGCTTGTAAAAAATGGACAAAAGGTATTAAAACAAGTGTTCGAAGTGATGGCCTTCCTCTTGAATACGTAACCGAGCTCGTCGTCTCAAATAAAGAACAGCCCTAACAATATCCCTTCTGCTGATAGACCTGAATTTCGTGATGATATTGTCTCTAAGTTCATCTACTGTGTCATATTCTTGCTCTCCATAGATTCTGTTGTTTAAAGTGCCCCACAAGAAAGTATCCAAAACTGTAAGGTCAGGTGACCTTGCCGGCCACCTCACTGGGCCAGAATTTCCTAACCACCTATTAGGAAAACTTTGGTGTAAATATTCGCAAACTGCTCTTTTATTGTGTGGACGAGCCCCGTCATGCTGAAACCAGCAGCAGTTATAATTAACAAGGGGAAACGTATCCATATATTCTTCGAATTCGTTTTTTAAGAACCGAAGATAGGTTTACCCGTTCAAAGTATTAGAGAAGAAATGAGTTCCAAGTAATCGGTCGTCATAAATTCCAGCTCACACATTCAAACGAAACCGAACTTGTGGTCTGACTTCTCTGAAGTGTCGTGGATTATTTTCACTCCAAATGTGCTCATTATTTCTATCAAAAACACCACAGTTCGAAAAAGTACTTTCGTCGGTCCAAATAATGTTTTTCAAGAAGTTTGTAGGGTCTACCCTATTCGAAAGCCAGATACAAAATTCCATCCTTCTCTCAGGATCAGCTGGATGTAATTTTTGTGAAATATGTATCTTATAACATTTTAAGCCACTTTTTTTGAATTCCCTCCAAACGCTCGTCTGTGGCACATCCATTTCTGCCAAGACTTGATGTGTTGATTTGGAAGGATCTGCATTTATCTAAAAAAGTACCAAAAATAATTATACTTCTTCGAATATGGAATGAACAATTATTGTATCTCGGCTAATAAGTTACGTCTAATATTTTGTTCCATTCTCCTTCCATATTTCATTCTTGGTTTTTGAAACGCACCGTACTCAGCCAAGTGTTTGGCCAAAATTCCAAATAATGTTCTATCCAGCTGTTGTCTTTCCGGATATAATTCAAAATAAATTTGTGTTGTTTTCGTACTATTCCTATCAAATTTATAATAAAGTTTCAACATATCTCGTTTTTCTGACAACTAGTGTTTATTAAACAAAATTTTTCGATGGAGTCATGACCATCTCAGATGAAGTTGTTTTTTTTTAAATATCTGTGGTTTCAGAAGTGCAAATCATAACAAATTATACATCAATGAAATCAGAATGAGAATCACTATGTTTCTGTATAAAAAAACATTATGGCGCCCATAACAGAAAAAAAAGTTGATGATGAATGCCAGAAGATGAAACGTCGGATAGTAAATCTGAACATGAAAACGTGTAGCTGACAAAAGGTATCAATGAAAATGTACTTTTGGTTTTGAGCTATGTTGTCAAATAACGATAGAAAAAGTTAAAAACAAGAATTCCGATTTTCAGTTTTTTCCCGATATTTCCGGAAATACTCGGAATTTTCCAAGTTTCAAAACAGTATTTTGTTAAGGACCAGAATACGCAACTTTGCCCCAACTTAAGCTTCGACGTATCTACTATAGTTTAGGAGATCCCAATGGTGGGTGTCGAATTTGAATTGCCCTGTATAACCAATATTATAATGATGGAAGGAATCAACCATGAACATTTCTATTGTCTGGGATTTTGCGGGAACCTCAGATATCCTATTTCCTTTATTAATAATTTTGAAATAGTGGAGAAACTCAAATGTCCCCTGCGGAAAATTCTTCATCTTGTTGAATCTCGTGACATTGATTGATTTGTTAACTCATCGAGTCTGAAATTTCTATTATCAAACCATAATTCGATTTTGCAATGAAAAATTACGAGTTACTCCAATCTGATCAATCTGAAACACCCAAGAAGAAGGGTCAGGAAACGGAGGGACGAGGGCGAATTGCTGAAAACGCCGTATTATCTTTGACCATCCACGTCCGAAACTTTCACTGCCCGAGGCCGGGCAAGAGAACAGTGTTGAAAGTAAATCACCCAAGTGCGATTACCGGCGACATATTCTCCCAAAAAACGACAACAATCTCCGGTGGCTTCTGCGAAAGTCCACCTTGAGTCTTACTCCACTTAAAATCACTATTGCTCGCTCTGGGTCTGCTCCGGTGTAGTATTCTGGAAAATAGTGGGTCGATGGATGGCCTGCGGGGGCAGCATGGGCCTCCCGAGTGATGAAAGGATAACGACAGGGTTGGCTCGCTTAATGGACACCGGAGATTCGGCCAGAAGTATTTATTGGCGTGGAAACAGGTTATTTTTTTGGTTGTGAATTATCGATACTTCCTCAAGGGTGAACGAAGAAGGAGGGAGATAAATGCGTGTCACATAGCGAGGCACACTGCATATGGGCCGCGACGAGAACTGATTCGTCCTTTCTCCACCTTTCACTTGAAATATTGATGCGCTGTTAGGAAGGAAAGAGACACATAGGAGTTTAGAAGAATTGTTTGTTCTTTCAGTGAAATATCATGTGATATTAGTCAAAGATCATTATGAACCCGAAAATTACACAGCGAACACAAACATTCCGTGGAGGTTTTGAGATGTTTCGAAAATGTAGGAACGACGATGTTTCCTTGAGACCTAATTTGTACTTCCCAAAGAGTTCTCTGAGAAATACTCAACATTTCGTGTTTGTTATTTTGTGTCGTATTTTTGACTCTAGGAATGTATCGGCGATGTGCACTAAATGTTATCTTGTGGATGTTTTCTCTTGGCATAACATAGTTTATCATTCACCGAGAATATATCTAGAGGTCTCGCAATCGAAAATATGATCATGTGATCTCAGTGATATGTTTGAGTGACGCATAGTGAGGTTAGGGGAGATCGGGGTAAGATGACGATACTAAGAGAAAATCAATATTACAAAGAAAAGGAATTTATTTGAAAGTCAAATACATAACAGTACAAATATTTTTATGACTTTGTGTAATGTTAATCTTATCAAATGTATGAAAATATAAATAAATTTTCTGCAAATAACAAAATAAATAAAAATATAATTTTCGTCAACTTACCCCATACCCAGGGTAAGTTGACTAACCTATTGGGGTAAGATGACTATTCACAAAAATCACAACAGAAATTACCAAAACCCCCGTAGTTGCTGCAGGCTTCGTGCCACCATGACAAACAACGACAACAATGCAACCAATTTTCATAAGGTGGGTCATTATATTCTTCTTTACATGCAGGGCATAAATATTGAATTTCACTACTGGAACCGTCAATATCAGCAGCACTGGGACCAGCAGAATTGGGACCAGCAGAACTGGGACCAACAGAACTGGGCAATGTTTTCTGACGTTTTCGTGCTCTATTTTCTTGAACTGTAGATTTCTTTTTTATTTTCAATTGTTTCCTTTCTTGTTTGTTTTTTCAATCTCTCTTCGTTTTTCTTATAGTTGTAACTTCATTGGAGTTCCACTTATAACAGAAGATGCCATTTTTCTTCCGGGGTGTGAGGATCGTTCGGATATTGCAATTGGCCTAATGTCCCAAATAGTAGGATGGGGCTCATTTGAAGGGTCTTTGTCTGAAAATAGTTGACGTTTATTTGTCTCCATTTCACCTCTGGATGAAGTATGAAGTGTTTCATTTGATGTTGTCTGTTTAGGTGTAGTGACAGATCTTATTTTTTTCGCCAAAACATTCAGAGTTACTTGATCCTCTTCATCAGACGTCAAATCCGCGTTTCCTATTGACAACCTGGCTTCGTCATCATCATCATCATCATCATTTCTCAAAAGGGCACCGTTCACTTCAGGTTGTTCAATACGTTCAGTTGTTTTTGAGGGTATGAAATCACTGTCGTCAAAAACCAGAGAGTTAAAAGGCTCAATACCACAAGCTCTAAACCCGCTTACAGCATTATTTACATTGGCTGCCCTGCAGTAAGCCTTACCAAACAATGGTCCTATATTTTTGTCGGTTATTGGAGTTTCTGGATGACTGATTAAAAACGAATCACACATTTGATTATAAAATGCCTTAAAAGGTCCGAAAAACGAAACGTCTAATGGCTGTAGTCGGTGGGTCGTGTGGGGAGGAAACCAGCACAATTGCATTTTCTCGGCAAAAGTTAATTCCAGGAAGGGAAATATGGGAACTGTGGTTATCAACCAGTAACAATACAGGATCATCAATAGACAGTTTTGTGTAATGTGCAAAGTGTTTCAAGTAGACAAAAAAAGTTTCCGCCGTCATCCATCCTGAAGGATGGGCCCTTCCATCGGAACCGGGAGGACAATCATTTTACAACTCTGGTTTCATTCTAACTCGGTCAAATATCAAAAATGGAGGGACGTATGATCCGACAGCACTCATTGCACACACCAAAGTTATAATTCGACCTCTTTCGGCTGTCATTATTTTAGCAACTCGTCGTTGGCCTTTTGGAGTGATGACCTTTGGTAGCTTCGTAGGCACAGTTGAAAGCCCAGATTCGTCCGCGTTGTAGATGCGGTCTGCTTTAAACTTGTATTTGGTCCTAACCTCCTCCAAAATTGAAAAAAAATTCTTGACAGCGATCTTATTGAATCCTCGTAGCCGTGCAATTGAAGTCGCTTCAGGACTTCTGAGACTCAAGTTGTTAAGGGCATTAAACGATTTGAACCAAACAGTCCTGGCTACTTTTGTTTCCCTGTTGAACCTGTGTTCTATACCGTTCGCTTTGGCATATTGATATGCGAGTTTCCGAACTTGTGTTGAAGTTAACCCAAGGCCTCGTTGATTACGTTCTGTTGGGTAGCTAACAAATTCTTTCGTCTGTTGAGCATTAAATGTGTTCCTAAAACGACCTCCGCCCTCTGGCAAATCTTTACCTTGAGAGTTTCTTTTTAAGTATCTTCTTAACGTAGGCTCAGAAATATCGTTACAACTTAAAGAACCTTCGCGTACTTCCCTCATAGCTGCAATAAGGGAGTCTTCATTCCACTCCCTACGATTGGTTTTGCGCTGGTACACCCGCGGCATTCTGTAAAAAAGTGGCTTTAATATTTAGCTGTCTTGGGGTTAGATGACGAATTCGTCATCTTACCTCCGTCATTTTACCCCCATGTGAAAATTTATCAAATTTTGATGCAAAAATTTAAACAAAAACAAAACACCAACAATTTTACTACTGGCAATAACTATTAGTATTAAAGAATTGTTGGTTACAAATTGGGTTTATTCACTTACCTGGAAAGGCACAAATCGTTAATAAATTTTGGAAAATATAACAAGCCGCAGTATCAAAACATGTGTTTACGTAGGTCTGCTACAGCGGGGAGCACCTAAATGGCACCAGTAGTAGCACTTCAAAAATCAATTCTGTTATTTAAATATCGAAGTTCGTCATCTTACACCGTTCGTCATCTTACCCTGATCTCCCCTACTAGATTTAACTTAAATTACAAATATTCCTCTTCGCAAAAAGTTCTTTCAGAGTGAAATGAAACGTTTGGTCAAGGCATGGTATATTTTAGTAATCAAGTGGATACGGACAGCAAAGTAACTAGTGATATATCGATATTAAAAAATATATAACGTCAAAAACGTCTACCGGTATTCTGACTCGTAAAATCATCATTTTTACTATCACGTATCTAAATGATTAGTCACGTATTTTTTCAGAATTATTTTAATTTTTAAAACACGAATGGTATTCGGTAGATGATCCCAAGAATACAATAGGATTCATATTATTATTCATTGTTATAGTTGATACCACAATAATTATTGGGAGTGATATTTTGAACATTTGTATGCAAGGGTCGAGAGCTATCGCCCCATTTCATTACTTAGTGCTGTCACCAAGGTGGTGGTCAGAATCCTCCTCAAGAGAATCTGTGACCTCGAGGAAGAGCTCAAACTCATTCCGGCGAAACAGTTCGGCTTCCGAAGAGGTCATTCAACGACCTCCCAGGTGGCCAGAATTGTCCACGACGTGAGGGAGGGCTTCAATCGAGAGAACAACACAGTCATGCTCCTGTGGGATATCCAAAAGGCCTTCGATACCGTCTGGATAGAGGGCTTTATCGTGAAGATGCCACGGGCAGGTATGCCGGAATATATGGTGAAGATTATAGACTCGTACCTAATCAACAGAACTTTCGAGGTTAGAGTAAATGACACAAACTTCGCAGGGTGGAAGGCCGATGCAGGAGTGCCACACGGCTCGAGCTTGTCCCCACTTTTGTATTCGCTACATACATATATATGACTTTCCCATGTTCCCAAACACGAAAACGGCTATATATGCTGACGACACGGCAATTTACGCCCAGTCAAAGTACAGTAATATAGCAGCAACAAAGCTGAAGACGCATCTGCAACATAAAGTCATACCGTATCTAGCGAAGAACAAAATTGTGGTGAATCCTGATGAATCAGAGCTCATGAATTTCACATGGAAGAGGAAACGTTACTACGTTCACATTCCTGGGGGATTCAGAGCTCTGGGTAATCAGATTGACGAGACCAAGTCAGCACGGTACCTAGGGGTACAACTGGACAAAAAATTAACCCTTGCTATGCATGTCAGCTTGGCAATCCAACGAGCTGCGGTAGCTATAAAAAGTACATACCCGTTAATAGCCAGGGACTTCAAGCTGTCAATGACTAACAAGGTTTAAATATATAAGCAAGTCATAAGACCAACAATGACCTATGCATGTCCAGTGTTCTGCAGCATCTCCAAGACTCAAATGTTGAGACTGGAGAGAATGCAGAACAAGATATTCCGTATCGTCACTAACAGTGATAGGTACTTTCGGCTAACCGACCTCAGAGAGCTAGCCGATATTCCATCCATCGAAGAATTTATCAAATACCAGTCTGATAAATTCTTTAGATACTTCATCCACGAGAGCCCGTTGACAAAAGATATAACAGCAGTCAGAGCCCACCATAACAGGTCCCAAAAAAGGCAGGGAGGGCTCATCTAACATACACATACAATGACCACACCACCAAGTCTAAATCCGGTTTTTCTTCCTTTTTTTCCCGGAAACTCATCAAACACGCCAATGAGAAACGTCCAAGGATCTGACGTCTCACAAGTAATAAGCATTAATTCCCCCTGCATAACTTGGAGCAGGCAGGGAAACCACAACACCATGCAACGTAACACTTACAACATTCGAACTACACAACATCGTAGAACCGGTCACAAGGCAGGTACGATCTGGTTTGGCCCTTCTGTGTCGAACCCCACACCACAGTCTTACAGACGGCTAGCGATACGCCTGCAACTTTGGACTGAGCATGCGCCAACCTCGAACTTAAGTGATTTACAACAAGAGGGTCATTTAATGGTGGAGAAGCAAGAAGAGGAAGGAAAAACAAGATTGCAAACCGTGTTGAAAATGCGTGAATTTGTTTTTTCGCTCGCAATTTACTCAGAAACCTAACCTGAGGAATCTAACCTAGCTTGCGATTCGAAAATTCGTTGAATTAGTTTTTCACTCGCAATTTACACACAAACCTAACCTGAGCAAACTAACCTAGCTTGCGAGTCGAAAATGCGTGAATTATTATCCAAACCTAACCTGACCTGACTAACATACCTTGCGATTGGAAAATTGTTAAAATTGTTACCATATAACGACTATTTATCCAAAATTCAGAGGGAGAGAGAGAGAGAGAGCAGTGATGTAGCAGCCATGGCAGCCATATTTGTCCATTTTGGAGTCTAGGGAGCATGCTCGAGTTTGGCGCATGCTCAGTCCAAAGTTGCAGGCGTATCGCTAGCCGCTTTACACAGTCTTTCACTCCCTCCCTACCACCACCCTGTGGCTAAGCGATAGTTTTAAGACCTGTGAAACGTTATATATACTATATTTACATATTTATTTATTTATCTATTTATATATCCGTTATATGTTGTGAGTCGTTTATACATTTTATATTATTTAATGGACTAAACATTTTTGAATTTTGAATTTTTTGAACATTTTTATCTGTCTTTTCTGTAACAGAAGTTGATCTTAAACCTCCTGCTGGCGCGCATGGTTGTAGATTTTCATTGCCACACATTTTTCCAAAGAGAGTCTTATGGTGTTCTTCATCGATCTGTAGATACTTCGCATTAAATTTGGAGTAGACATGTCCTGTCATTCATCAGCCACTTCAGTTTAATTGACAGCTAGCGCGCTGAATTACAGCAAAAATTTCACACATCTACTATTTAACCAATAAGATGCTTCAATTTTGACTAGTTACCATGGCAACTAAAAAAATTTCCGGAAATTTTTGTTGGCACCACGATATTTAAGTAGATTTTTTTTGACAGTTGAGAAACATATATGATCTACAACCATTAAATATTGTATTTCTATAAGAATTAATGTTATTATATATTATTCGCTATGAAACAGAAAACACAAATTTGTTTAATTATTATGCATTAACACTTTATATTTCAAAAAACGTAGGATCTACAAACATAGTAAGATTTAAATGTTGCTTGAATTCTAACCCATCCTCTCTTCTTAATGGTGAATAGGAAGGTGACGAATTATTTAGATGTCTGTGTTTTAAGACATGTATGTAATATTTTAAAACAATTTTGTTCAAATCTCTTTCACAAAAGGCCATATTTACTTGACATCTGCAGCAGACTTTTTTGGATTTTCGTGAAAAAACCATTCGACTCTAACGCTTCCTGGTAGCAATCTTCCATTACATTCGTTAAATATATTAATTTTGGATGACATATTTGTACTCGACTCAACTCTTTGCAGTATTTACATAAATTGTACTTTTCAAAGCATTTAATTTTTCTCAAATTTTTTAACGCAAATGCTTACAAGAAATGTTTTACATAAGAATATCTTTGTTTGCTGGTTTACTATACAGTAATGTAATTTACCAATATAAACCTCAGCTGTCAAAAGCATGGCTGCCTATATCACGGCCACCTACAGCAACAAACCATGTTAATTTTATATTTTTTACATTAGAAGTGTTATGGATTACTTTAACAAAAAATACATTTCTATCACCTTTAGTAACCGAAAATTATGAAAGGGCGATAGACTGATCTAATACCCATCTGAGTTTTAGCATTTGGTGTAACTGAAGTTGGTAATATTTTTTTATTTAACGAAACATGGTGGTCTTGACAAGCAGTGAAATTAATTTAAAATGTCAGATTGGATTAATTAATTTTCGGGATAATTTTCTAAATATTCGTGCCCTCAAAAAAATTTCCGGAAACAATTTAAACTCTTGTGATATTATTAGTCACAATTTCCCTCATATTATATAAACCAACCAAACGCCATCATTTTTTGAATTCAAGCCAATGAGAAAAGGACTTTTCGAAAACACTGTTTTCAGCCCGTGGTATTTTCAAATCGGTGTTTCGCCTCTTCCTTATTTACATGTTTCCATAGTTACAACAATCATTGTAAATATAGAAAAGTCAGTTTGACGGTTCAACTCTTCAACTGACATTAATGACACAAGATAAACAATTCCTCCAGTACGCATTTAGTCTATAATAATATAATATATTTGTGAAATTGTCTGATCGAATATTCCTTCAAAATGCAGAATTTTCAGAATACTTTCACCTTACCAGTCGCTCAAACAACTGTGGTGCTGTACAAAACACCAGTCAAGCAAGCTTTCGTGGTGTTTCTGAGCACAGTTCTGAACACAGTTTTCGTGACAGGAAGATGAAAGTATTTTTGAAAACTTAATATCTTGTCGGAATGTTACTATTGATAATCCACACAGCAGGTGTATTACCGCTGTAATTCAGCAATATTTCCTCACCTATATGAAAATTTTTACACACGAGTGAAATTTTCAGTAGTAATATCCCGACAAAATGCTGAATTTTCAAAAAATAATTTCACCTTGCTGTCACGAAAACTGTTTTGCATAGAAACACCACAAGAGTTTGCTCGAGTGGTGTTTTGTACAGCAACAGTTTGAGCGACTGGCAAGTTGAAAGTATTTTGAAAATTCTGCATTTTGAAGGGGTATTCGATCAGACAATTTCACGAATACATTAAATTATGTAGCAACACACGCGGTTATAGTTACCTCAGGATTAGGCAACTCACATCGCGTTGACTCGTATGGTTGGTAAGCAACCGCCCGGACAATCACAGCGCATCCAACAATTATTGTTGGCGGTTTTTAAGTACTCGAAAATGCAAAGAGATGAAATGTCTCTTTCCTGCCTTCGGCGTTGGTAGAAGGCTCGATTTCTGTGAGTGATTTGATTTGAAAGACTTTAAATAGTCGATACATTATATGGTCTGTGCCTGCATTTATTTTAGGTAGGTAGAGACCCATCATTTAAATTGTATTCATGCTTGTAATGGATGAAATTATTTTAGTTTGGCATTTCTGTCCGCTACAAACACGTAATTAAACGTCATTAAAAGCCATTACCGGAAGCCGACAGTTTCTCATTTTGAAAACCAGGTTCAAAAACCCATTAAAAGCCCTGAGAATTATGGACTAAATGCGTATTGCAGGAACGGTTCATCATGTGTCATTAATGTCAGTTGAAGAGTTGAACCGTCAAACTGACGTTTCTCTATTCACAGAAATTGTTGTTACTATGGAAACATATAAATAAGGAAGAAGCGAAACACCGATTTGAAAATACCACGGGCTGGAGACATTGTTTTCGTAAAGTCCTTCTATCATTGGTTCGAAATCAAAAAATTATGGCATTTGGTTGGTTTATATAATATGAGGGAAATTGTCAGTAAAAGTCATGAGAGAAAGTTCGAACAACATGCATTGGAAAACGTATATAATCAAGTCTCTGAGAGTTCTTCAGTTCCATGAGGATGTGTTCGTTGTATTTCAATTTTTGAAAAATTATTCAATTTATATAAACAAAAAATATTTGAGGTTCAATTTGTATTTGTATTCCTTTTTTCCTATTGAAATATTTTTTTTGCCCCAAAACCCCCAGCATATTTTGACTATTGTTAATTTGTACATTCAATGACATTTTGTGATGTGCCAGGAACATTTCCAACAATATTTTACATACAGTGATTTAATGTTTGCCGAAAACGTTGATACCTAATGTTATGTTGTGTCTTTAAAAAGGCTTCAGAAAGAACGATAATAAAATTGCCGCGTGCGGTGGACATTTACACCTACATACACGTTCTATTCCTGTATGAACAGAACATCACAGTGGAGGTTTATTATCACGGTATCAGCCAGGGAAGTAGTTGTTTTCTGTCAAATTTTCACCTCATATTGTCCACTTGGTGGAAATATTTGGAGATATGGTGCTTGGAATTTGTTGATTTTATTCATATCATTTAATTGTATACTTTCCGGCAAAACCTTTAACCTTGCTCGAAGTTTCGTATGTATCTGAGTGTTTTCGACAGATTGTTAATATGTTAACCTATCCCATCTGAGATAGGTATCTATCATAATATCACTTCGATACTGGATGTGGCTTGCTCTAACAATTTTCCATGTCAATTAGTCAAAATGGCAAAATAACAATATTAGTCGGGAGGTCGCACAGAATTATCAATCAATAATTTCTATAATTGATGAGGTTTAGATTCACTACTTAGCACTCAAGTATTATAATAAATAATGAAGTTACTGAGAACCCATTAGCCAGATAATTTTCTGCACGCCTTGTCCCACACACCCATCGCTCGGCCTGTAGGGTGAAAAATATATAGAAAAATACTCGAAGAATTACTGACCTCATAACATTCAGCGATATTGATACAATATTGTGTTAGAGTGCTCTACCTTAGACGTAACCACGACGTAACTCCTGGTATTTATTTATTTGTCACCGGAGTTATAGACTGCAAGATAAGTGTATCAGATATTGGTCAGATGTTAGTCAGATGATTATTCATGGTGTTGCGATTATTCATTGAGTTTGTGAAGGTGATGGAATGTAATTATGTGAAGAGGATTGTCTTTTAATATGTAGTTGTGCCCCAAGTGTAACAATTGCTATAGCACAATTATATTGAGATAACATTGGTATAATATTGGGAATGTATTCAAATGTTAGGGCTAGTAATTCTGGACATCTAGAACAACAGTTCTTCTTAAAATAAGGTGTCACCAGAGTCTTCCTTTTGATCGTCATTACCACTTGGCAAACTGTCTTGAAAACAAGTTTTGAGAAATATTCAATGAATTTTCTTGGATTTGAGCTGATTTTCTATTATACATTAGGATCTAGATAGCGGTGTTTTACCCAGGTTTGATCATAACTCATTTCAATATTGTGTATTGTATATCATTTGGTCCATATTCAAATTTCGATGATGGCAATATGATTTCTATGTAATATAGTATTAATATTGGCGTAAGGTTTTCGTAACAATTTCAATCAATACAGGTCGAGATGACTTATTGAATATTGGTAAAATGATATTCAACCGATGGTATACCTTGGATATACGCAGTATTGTTTATAGTTATCGAATCGATATGAGCTTTTGATACAGTGTGCTCTGAATTTCTCGTAAGTAAACTATCAACGTTTGGTTTTCCACGAAATATGATAAAATGGATAAAATCCTATATGACAAATAGAGATATGGTTGTTATTTGCAATGGATTGACATCTGGGTCAAAAACTGTGAAACTCGGTGTACCACAGGGTTCTATTCTAGGGTCGTTACTGTTTCTCCTCTATGTCAACGACCTTCCTCAACATATAATGGAAGGCTATGTTACAATGTTTGCTGATGATACTACGATAACTATATCGGGAGAAAACGCTGAGAAACTCATCAGCAAATCAGAACACATTATTGATCAATTCAGCCCCTGGTGCCAAAGAAATAAGCTTATCCTAAATACGTCTAAATCGGTGTAAGTGTAAATTTTTACTTCAGGCGAAATATTCCAGATGGTCTATGTACAAAATATGATATTCAAACTTCTGAAGAATATAAATTTTTAGGTACCTACCTCGACGAAAATTTGAAATGGGAAAAGCAAGTAGACCATATTAGTGCAAACTTGAATGAAGCATACTATGCCATAAAGCAGTTGAAATCCAGTTTGGATCAACCTGGCTTACTCAACATGTATTATGCTATGGTTTATTTCCATCTAAGTTTAAATGTTATGGCCTGGGGCAGGGCAAGGGATTTTTCCAGAGTTTTCTTAGCGCAGAAACGCGTCATAAGGCTAATCTTCAATATGGACTTCCAATACAAGAAATGGTGACCTTTTGAGAATCCCACAACATCAAAAGTCAAATTATAAAAAAAAACTCATTATAATGCCATTACGTGCTTCAACAAGTTACCACATGCAGTCAAATGGTCAAAAGAATCAGAAGTGATAAGATATTCCATGAATGTATTAAAAAATTTCTTGTAGAGGAATGCTACTATAGTTACCAAGATTTCCTAACTGACAGTCTCACAAATAACTTTAACCAAAGCGTTCCCAATTTTATTTAGGGTCAATTTTGTGAATTTTTGTAAAGTACTCCCATACATTTTATGTTGTGAGTTTATATCTGTATTTGTATATCGGTATATATGTATGTAAACCTGTGCTAGTTTTAATTTTTATTTTATTTCATTTAAACTTTCTCAAAACTGACTTACTATATGTACCTGGTGTATCAAAAACGGTGAATAAATATTATTATTATTATTATTATTATTATTATTATTTTTTTTTTTTTTTCCGTTGGGAATGTACCAGTCAGGCCCTGTCTCCGGTGCTCCGATACATCCGGAGGGCGCGCTGGTGTCGTTAACCCCAATAACCACTCCCTACGTCCGTAGGGTGAGTGACTATTGGGTCCGAGAATCATGTGCCCTGAGTAGACGGAGCGAACCAAGGATGACGGCCTTCTGCATTCGCGCTGCTAAGATTTCTGCCATATTACGGCAAGCAGGTATTATCTTCAAGTTGGAGAGCAGTGTGTCCATCATTCCACCAAGGACTCCTATGATCAGAACCACCATTTTGACAGAATGGTCCGGATATAACCTGCGGAGTTCAAAGAGGAGATCTCGATATTTAGTCCGTTTTTCCTCCTCTTTTCGAACGATATTCATTTCGCTTGGAGCGGAAAACTCCATGACGAATATCGTTCTACTTTGGTGGTCGAGGAGGACAACATCAGGCTTATTGGCTTGTATTTGCCTGAGGGTGGGGAATGAGTAGTTCCAATAGATCCGGCACCTCTCATTCTCCACCACGGACTCAATATCCCCCGGAACATAAGGCAACACCGGTGTCTCGTCTATACCGTACGAGTGTCGTAGATGGTAGTATAACACTCGTAGCGCCGCGTTATGCCTGTGGATATAGGCTGAGACCGCATAAGATGGGCATGCTGATAGCAAATGCATTACGGTCTCAGGTGCCCCACGACATGCCCTGCATCGGGTGTCAGGGACGTCTATACCCATCACGCGACTACGGTAGACGAGGGTGTTGAAGACACCATCCTGGCAGGCCATTATGAATCCCTCGGTCTCCGACTTTAGCTCACTCGACCTGAGGAAGGCAAAGGTCAAGCTTTTGGACAAGCCAATGTCTTCGATGTTGTGAAAGAAGACACCATGCATTGGCTTATCCATATGTAGCTGTAGCAGGACCTCTGTCTCCGCAGCTTTGATGTGAGCTTTTTGCTGAACGGGTCCCAACTCGGTGACAGAGTTTGGGTTAGCCCGTTCAGTGTCGAATACGAGACCGAGTTCATCGGCCGCACGGGTTGCTGCCTTAAAAAGAAATGCTCCAATCCCTGCTTTTTCATGGTCGCGGACCATGCAGAGAAGGGGATCTGAACTCCTGATGACTTTACAGGCCCCATCCAGAACCATTCTGTTATGCAGACACTCCAAACTCAAAAGTCCACGGCCTCCCCGTTGTCTGGAAAAGTATAACCGTGGAACGGACGATTTAGGATGCAAGCTCCTATTGAGATGCATCATTTTGCGAGTTTTAACGTCGAGTTGTCGCAGCTCTTCCTTAGTCCACTTCATTACTCCGAAAGAGTAAAGAAGGATCGGAACGGCAAGCATATTGGTTGCAGCAACTTTGTTCTTCCCCGACAGTTCTGATGACCAGATCTGTCGGAGTTTATGCTGATACTTGCCGCGGAGAGAGTTCTTAACTGTGAATACCTCTTGGGAGTGGCGTTGCTCCACCCCTAGGTAAGTATACGTCTCTCCGGCATCCAGATGATGTAGGATGCTTCCGTCTACGAGCTGGACATCCTCTCCGTATTCCTCGCATCGTCCTCTTTTAAGATGAACCGTGGCACATTTGTCGATCCCAAATTCCATTCCGATAGCATGCGTGTAATCTTCCACCACCCTAAGGGACTGATGTAGGTCCCTTTCTCCAGAGGCATATAATTTTAGGTCATCCATGTAGAACAAATGGGTGACTTTATGCCTCCGGTTGCTGGGGGTGCCGCAGTTGTACCCACGGGTATTCCTGAGTACAACGGACAATGGCAATAGTGAGATGCAGAAGAGAAGAGGGCTAAGGGAGTCTCCCTGAAACACGCCTCTTCTAATGATGACCTGCTCTGTTTGGACTGTGTCTCTACCAGATCTTATGGTGAAGCGAGTCCTCCAGAGTGGCATCAGTTGTCCAATACATCCCACTATTTGATCGGGTACCTCAAGACATCTGAGCAAATGCATGATTAACTCATGCGATGTTGTATCAAATGCCTTGCGGTAATCGATCCAGGCCATCGAAAGGTTACGCTTATACTGCACGGAGTCCTGCGTGATACATCTATCGATGAGCAGGTTCTCCTTGCAGCCGGCGACCCCTTTCTTTGACCCTCTTTGCTCATATATCCGTTCGTACACCGGATCAACTGCGGAGAGAATGCGCGTGTATAAGATGCGTGTAAACAACTTATAACAAGCATTCAAGCATGTTATCGGCCTGTAATTCTTTGGATCAGACAAATCTCCATTTTTGGGGATGAGCACGGTTCGCCCCTCGACAAACCACTCCGGAATCTGCTGCTCCCCATCTAGCCATGAGTTAAAAACTCTAGCCAGATGGCGGTGGGTTGTTGGAAACTTTTTCCACCAATAGTTATTCAACCCATCAGGGCCTGGAGCAGCGAAATTCTTAGAACCTTTTAGGGCCCTTCGAACTTCTTCCGTGGTTATCGGATTGCGCAGATCATTGTGCTCATGCTGCCGAAGCGTCCTGCAGTAAGCTTCGAACTGCGCTAGGGCTGGAGTGTCTACATTGAGTGGTTGCGGAACCTCATAGATGTTCTTCCAGAAGGTTTCTACCCGATCAGCAGCCGGCGGGTTATCGACAACACGTGGAGGCTCTTGGAATAAGCGAGAAGGTTTATCGCGGAACTTATTATTATTATTATTATTATTATTATTATTATTATTATTATTATTATTATTATTATTATTATTATTATTATTATTATTATTATTATTATTATTATTATTATTATTATTATTATTATTATTATTATTATTATTATTATTATTATTATTATTATTATTATTATTATTATTATTATTATATCATAATTGCAATATTCATTCTAGTTCCTGAAAACAATGTGCGGACAATATTGTTTTATCTATATTGTTTAAAATTATTCAACCAATATTGGCTCAATATAGGTTAATATGATTTGTTGAATATTGTTGAAATAATATTCGACCAATGTGGTATCAAACTTGTTTTATTGTCCCTAGAATCGATATGGGGTGGATGTTGGGTTTGCAATATTTATTCGAGACAATTTTGATAAGAAAATGTTACGCCAGTAATGACATTTATACTATTTCTTGAAATGATTTTTGTGTTTGTCTCGTTCCACAGCCTGCAAGTGGAAAAAAACTTCAATTTCAAGAAAATATATTCTGGTTGAATCAATTTGCTTCGTTTAATCAGTGTGTGGGTCTACAAGACGTTTTCTGAAATTGTCTTCCTAAAAAAAAACTTCAAATTAGCTCATCTGCTTTCGTTGTCAATGGAATCACTATATTTAATATTTCATTCATTTGCCCCTTTAGGCTTGTAACACTTAAATATAGATATCATTGAATTAACATTTTTTTATTTTTGAATCATGGAAGGTTAAAAACATAAAACATACATGTCAACAAAAGATTGTTTCCCTCACATCCAAACTTTTAAAGAACAAATACAAAAAGAATAATATTAAGTCTATATTGAGTGAATTATTTAATAACGACGGAAATCTTGTATGATCTTGTATCCCTCTCATATAGATTCTAAAAATAAAAAACAATATTTTACTTCCCAAGTTTGATGGCACGTTGGGTGAATATTGTTTCAGCAATTTAACAAAATCCCGAATTGATTAAAATAGTCACAAAATCCTCACGCCAGTGATGATGTAAGAGTATTGAAGCAATTTCTCTACATATAGTTTTTGTATTTCCAAAGTCTACAAGGGCAAATTAATTAACTTAAATAAACTGAAAATTACATTTCTAACTACATCTGCGTCCGGTATCAAAACTTTTGGAAAACTCAATTAAAATAAGTTTGATTCATTTGTCCTTCAGGACTTGTTTACTTGAATAGATTTTCTTGAAATAACATTTTTTTATTTCGAAACCATACATGGTTCAAACAAAAAAGTTTGAAAATGCAAAAAATTCATGTGAATAATCGAATTTTTCCCACAAAGCCAAACTTTGTATCAATTTTTACACAATTAATCAACGAAAACTCATTACCATTATTGAATTTGGATTTTTTTATTTATTCATTTGTCCACACAAGCCTATTGTCTTTTTTACATGATTCAACTCTTATAAATAAGATGAATATAATTGTACATATAAAGCAATGCTTTCTGTTCACTTATACCATTATCAGAACTGTAGGATGTTGGAGTAGAAAACAAACTCACAACTTGGGCGCTTATACTATGATGGCTATTCAGGAGGGAAAGTTGATGATGTGAGTGGGGATTAGTCTATGAAAGTCCAGTTGAGGTTAAATATTTCATCAAAATTATTGGCTAGTCTCAAGATGGTTGTTAGTGGAGCTCTGCAGTCTATGATGAACAGAGATGTATTGAATGATCTCGCATAAAGATCTCGTCGCGAATGTACATTAGAAGGAATAAAATACATGATTTCGGGTGAGTTTATTTCATTGTTTATGACCTTATATACAAAAATCATTGCTAGCAGGATTCTACTCTGTTATAAAGTGGGATTCACAACCAAACTTTTTGCGTTTTGCTTTTTACGTTTCGTTTCCTGATTGGTGAAGCAGAATTTGAAATTGAATTCTGAAGTCGATTTCACCAATTGGAATCCGAAACGTAAAAAGCAAAACGCAAAAAGTTTGGTTGTTAATCCGACTAAAAGCTTATTAAATCTTGAATTCACTTCTTGATAATTGTGTTGTGCGCACCAAATTATTATTAGGCCATAAGTGACATTTTTTGAAATATAAGTATCTAAGGAATTTATTTTGTATTTTATCCACTTTTTTCAAGATTTGTTGGTGCTCCCCTAACCATATTACTAACGCACACTGAAGTTTATGTCTTAGTTAGGTGTAATAAAGCGGGCCCGGGGGTATTCCAAGGCGGATGTGATGCGCAATACACAGCCTCTCCATTAGCAAGACCATTGTGAACCTACTCGCGGTGGGCCTGTCTCTCACAAATTACATATGGATGGGACAACCTCGAAAAAAAGCACCCAGAGGCATACAACTTGTGCGTAGGAAGTGGCGATCCCGGGTACCTCTAGCCGGACTTCATCCTATTTCATTAGCTGTGGATGAGGTTCTCTACTACCGATCTTCTTCTGGTGTCTATGCCAAACCAATACACTACCCCTGCACTTTCCTTTCAAGGGCACAGAAGAGGCGACTGTGCTCCCTACCCTCCGTGCCAGGAAAAGAAGTAAACCTCAAAATCCGAAACCCAAGGTGTCAAGCGACCCGTGCTGAGGGGTGAATGGCCATGCGTTATTTGGTCCCAAACGGAGCCTGCGGGGAGTTGGCGATCTCCCGAAGAGGACAGCCTCAGCAGGGTAAGGGCGCACTGCTCTGCTGGACAAATAATTCGGCCCAACTCGTGGGAACAAATATGTTGAATGAACCATTTAAGAAAAGAGATACGGAGAGAGCGGATATTGCGGAGAAACCTGTGGAAGCTGATGCAAGCATAACTGATAGATCTAGGAAAACACCTAGAAAACCGCCACCAATTAAAAGAAGCAGTCTGATGGATCTCTTCCTGACCCCTGGTGGCCCTGTCGTGCCATAGGGAGTCAACGATGATATGATTGGAAGTCCAGGATGCTCCCTACAACAAAAAAAAGAGGAAAAGGACCGACACTAAATCGCCAGTAACGGAAACTATAGATCTGGGAGGACTGAAGGGGAAGCTGGCAGAGATGCGGAAGCTAGTGGAGTAGATGGAGAGGTTGACGAAGGAAAACATCAATACAAAGACGGAGATGGCCAAGTCGGCGATGTATATGGTGGAAAGAGAGTACAGAAAGGTGGAGGAAGAAGCGAAAGAAGGACGGAAGGAACTGAGAGAGAGCCAGGAAAAAATCGAAAATGAAAAGGAGTGCAAGAAATGTAAGGAGATGGAGACAAAAAAAAGCGTGAGCGTAAGCGTGCAGTGTACCATAGACGGCATGGCAGATGAAGAGGAAGAAAAGAAGAGGTCCAAAATTATGGAGTGCCTTAGTACGGCCACACAGCTGGATGATATCAGAGATATTATCACAGAGGAATGGCCAGAGGAAGCTTTCGAGTGTACGGGCATTAGCGAGCAGGCGAACCAGAGCGAGGACGTGGTCGTGATCCAATCGAAAGGGCAAGCGGTAAGCGGCCCCCTGTACGACATATACCCCGAGCTTGCTAGCATTACTGTGGAAGAGGAAGAGGGTAGCAAGATCGGGTATATGGTCGTGTCAACGAGGGTGGCAGGAGGAGACGCAAACGAGCGCTATATATTCAAGCTGATGCCGAGGAAGAAAGAGGATGAGAGTGTGTCCGAAAGCTTCATGAATATGGCGGAACTTCTTGCTAAGGTCATGAAGGGAGAGAAGAAGGAAAAGGCGACGGTTCAAGCCCCAAATTGCCTTGGCGTAGAGACAACGCGTAAGGTGCTGGAAGTTGTCGGCAGGCAAAACTCGATGAGGTTTGAAGTATGGGGAGCGAAAGAAGTAAGAATGAGTGTGATCCCCAAACCCAGGGAAAAAAATGCAGTAGTAGTGATTGGGAGCCAACGAGGTCGGAGCTACGCCGATCTCTGAAGAAAGACATCGGAGGAAGGAGAGACGTGGCCGTGCGGAAAATTAGAAAAACCAGAGAAGGTATGGTGGTGCTGGAACTAGAAGGCGACATGGGGATGGCCGAAAAGATGAGGGGCATAGTCGCCTCTTGCCCCTCCGCGCCGCAAAAGTAGTCACAAAACGCCACAGTAGAACTGGAGGCGGGCGTTGCGGAAGTGTTGTCAAGGAGAGGGAGGCTGAAGGTGAGCTTGCTCCCCTGCTTGATAAACGAATGGCAGGAGGTGAAGAGATGCTTCAAGTGCCAGAAGCACGATCACGAGTCGAGGGAATGCCAGGAGCAGGTGCGAGGAGACACGTGCCGGAAGTGCGCACAGGCGGGACACAGGGCACAAGACTGTACCAGCCCGACAGAGAAGTGCGTCGACTGCGACGCACCAGGGTACAGAAGCGGGTCAGGTACCTGCGAAGTATTTACTCGCCTGCTCAGGGAGAAAAGATGAGGGGGAAGGAGGCCGGTCCATTAGTCCGATGCCCCAGCTAAATAGCCTGAAGGTTCTCCAGACCAATGTGGGAAGGGCGAGAGTGGCGCACGAACTCGCCCAGGCAACTGCCTCGGAGAGGGGAGTGGACATTCTCGTCGTGGCGGAACCAAATCCCACATTGCTAGAGGAGAGAAACTGGGAGAAAGATGTAACGGGAGTGGTAGCAGTGTGTATCCTGAGCCGCAAGTTGACCGGGTTGACCGGGTTGATTCGTATGAGGCATATTTGGTCGTGAGACTGGAACGGCTAAATGAGATCTGCTGCTATGTTTCACCCAACATAGCAATCGATGTGTATGAAAGAAGACTGGATGAAATTATGGAAACGGGAGCGCGAATGACGAAAGAATGGATAGTTCTGGGCGATTTCAACGCGAAATCCGCGGAGTGGGGATCGCCGAGGACGGATGCTAGGGGAAGAATGATGATGGACTGGGTGGCGGCTCTCGATCTTGTTGTATAGAATACCGGATCGGAGCCGACATTTGTAAGGGGCGGTTCAGAGTCATACATCGACATTACCTGCTCGACCATGGCGCTGGCAGTTCGGGCGAAAGGCTGGAAGGTGCTGGACGATTACACGGCGACGGAGCACAGCTACATCTACTTCGAAGTGGAGGGAGCGTGCTCGGTGTCCGGGAGTCGCCGCACCTATGGCCCGAGAGTTTCTACGGACTGGCAGTCGTTCGACTTGCTCGTGAAGTGGGGGAAGGAAAGGACTCAGGGAACGATTTCATCCGTGGATAACCTGGACGCAGTCATTAAGGAGGCTGCGCAAGGGAGTAGGGCTGGCGTATCGGACTGTAGGAAGATGCCGTACTGGTGGGACGATGAGATAGGTATGGTACGCATGAGATACCTGTCTCTTCGAAGGCAGGCAACGTGAATGAGGAAGAATGCAATAAGGATGAATGAAGTAGAGAGAGTGAATGAGGAGCTGACGGACCTCAGAGCGTCACTGAAGAGAAAAATCAGGGCGAATAAAAGAAGGTGCTGGAAGGAACTCTGCGACAGCCTGGAGGGGGACATATGGGGAGATGGGTACAGGATAGCAATGAGGCATTTCAGGGCGTTTACTCCGTACGACATGCCCTTGGACAGCAAACTTGAACACGATCAAGAGCTGTTACCCAGGGGCCGGGAGCATGGGGTGCGGAGACGCGCTGAGGCCGAGCAACTTGAGCCTTTCTCCTTGCACGATCTCCAAAAGGCGCTGGAGGGTCTGAAGTCGGGGAGAGCTCCTGGCCTGGACGGGATAACAGTGGAAGCTGTTAAATGAGCAGGCCACATGGAGTCCGACTGGGTCCTGAAGCAGCTGAACGCAGCTCTAGAGGCCCAGATCTTCCCAGAGAAATGGAAGACGGCCAAGTTGGTCCTCATCCCGAAAGGGCCGAAATCGACCAACAAATGGCGCCCGGTGTGCCTTCTCATGTCCAGCTGTAAGCTGTATGAAAAAATGGTACGAACTAGAATAGAGCAAGTGATCGAGGAGAATGGGGATTTATCGCCCCACCAGTACGGATTTAGACGTGAAAGGTCTACGGTAGATGCCGTGGAAGGGGTTATCCGTGCATCGCAGCAGGGGCAGGGCAGCCGCTGGGTTGTACTACTCCTATTCGATGTACGAAACGCGTTCAACTCTCTCGAATGGGGGGAAAAAATGGGGTCCTTGGCGGAAAGGCGTAGCCCCGACTACCTTCTGAATGTGGTGGGGGACTACCTGAGAGAAAGAAGACTAGTTGTGGAGAAGGGGGTAGAGGTGCATGTGACCGCAGGTGTACCACAGGGATCTGTCCTGGGCCCTACGTTGTGGAATCTGGCCTACGATGGCGTACTTCGCTGCGAGTACCCGGAGGGTTGCCAGCGTTCGCGGATGCTCTCGCAGTCATGATAGCAGCTGGGGGGCTCGAGGAGCTCAGATACCGGGCGATGGTTACCTGCGACAGAGTGTCTGAGTGGATGAGGGACCACGGTCTTCGACTGGCAACGGAGAAGACAGAGGCCCTTATCATGAAGTGGCCAAGGAAGAGAGAGGATGTGAGGATTGAATGTGAGGGTAAAAGGATTGTGCCCAAGAAACACGTCAAGTATCTGGGCATAACCTTGCATGAGTCAGGAAGCTTAAGGGAGCAGTTGCTGGGGGTGATACGTAGGGCCGCGGAAAGAGCTGCTGCGCTAGGGAGGCTGATGCCCAACATTGGAGGACCCAGTTCCGAGAGGAGAAGGGTACTGCATAGAGTTGTGCAATCAATCATGCTGTATGGTGCGCCGGTGTGGCATAAGATAGCGAGGGTGCCCTACTACAGGGATCTGATTCGGCGAACGGATAGGCCGTTTCTTATCCGCACCACCTGTGCGTACCGTACGTCGCCGACTGCGGCATTATATGTCATAGCGGGTGTCGTACCCACATACCTGTTAGCGGAAGAGAGAAGAAGGTTGTATGAGTTGGAAAATGGAAACGAGCGAGCGAAGAAAGGAGAAAGGGCCAGGACGTTAGCGAACTGGCAGAATGAATGGAGGGCACTGACGTCTACGTCAGTCTACGTTCAGGGATTCAAGTTTTTAAAGAAACCGCGAAAGCTTCAATTCGAGAGTCTTATTCAGAGTATAAATCTCGAAATTCAACTCGTTCAATTTTCTAACCAAACCATTTTCAAGGAAATTACTCCCAAATAAATTTTTGTGGATGATTAAATTTTTTTTTCGAACATATAAAAATCTATCAGCCACTGTATTATATTATTCTAGTTCGATTTAAATAGAATTTCAGAATTTTTGGCCGTTTATTAAATGTCATAGATGTAGTGTTTTTTATTGAGTTTTCTTTCAGTTTGTGAAGATGTTGAGATTTCTTCTTTTATTTTCGAGAAAGTATGAACATTCCACCCAAATGCCGTCCTGTGTACAAGGAATGCATTACAAATTCTCCCCGGGAACGGCCAACCTAATTCCTTGTACGAATAACTGTTATAATCAGATTACCAAGTGAGTTTTTGGGCTATCCAATCAGTGCTAATCCGAGCTTATCGATATAACCCTCATCGTGGAAATTCAATGGATCACATTACCGTGCTAATTTGTACGTTGTTGTACAACAGATAGTAATGGACGTAAAAACTGATTGGTTGATCAGTCTGATGGAAAATGGATTATAAATTCATTGAAACAATGCATACAATCGCCCTGAATCAAACAGTGCTATACTTTGAAACTTCCCTTACCACACAGTACATCTACAAACTGAGCAAATTAGCTTTAGACCAACAACTTGTTAATTGAATATCAAACGGATGTTTGAATTTGATGCCCATTTCGAATTACATATTATTCCTTCAACCTCGGCAATTACAAATTTGTAATTTGAAATGTCCCCCCCTATAATTAGAACAGGAGGCCATAACGTATTTTATGCACTAGCGGGCGGTAAAGTACACTTTCTTCCTTTGTATCCTTTGTATCCATCATTCTGTCATGAAAATTGAACAAATTTCTCAATTCAATGAATATCTGTAAAATGCCGAACGGTAAGTAATGATTATAATATATTAGCATTTGGTCACAACTATAGTTATATATTGCCTTCGAATATATGTTTGGGTTCTTAGAAATGAGTTTGAAAATGAGTTCAGGAACAATGACTTTTTATTTCTTATTTTGACATACATCCACTGACATGTTATTATTTTAGTACAGAGTGATTCGATAATGATATGTATCATCCCTCTCCTCAATGAAAAGAACAAGAAAAAAGAATAACAAATATAACAATACTATAAATCAAGTCTATCTGGTTTTTTTATTGTTCGGTTGGTTCTTCTTAAAAGATTATTTTCAGAATGGGAATCATTTGGCTCCATATCCACGGAATCGTCATGGTTCTGTACAACCTGTTCATTTTGGTTGATTTCAGGAATCTCAGGCAGTTTAAAACGTACTCGTTTCGGAGTGGTATTTTACATATCCCGAAGATGTACTCTGTTCCTCCTCAGAATAGATTCATTTGGTGTTTGAATCAGATAAGAGCGGAGTTCTTCTCCTCTTCCGATAACAGTAGCCGGATACCATTGATTAGAGTTCTGATCCTGATGCTGGACTATTTGACCTTCGTGCAAAGGAGGTAAATCAGATGCATGGAAATCATATCGTTCTTTCATTTGAGTTTGTTGATCCTTCATTTTTTCCATAATTTCATCTCTATTCCATGTTTGGTTAGAAATGCGACTTGGGAGGTTCGCTCGTATTCTCCTGTTATAAAGCATTTGTGCAGGACTAGGAATTTTATCGTTTATTGGTGTTGTTCTCCAATTCAGAATAGCTTTGTAAATATCACCTTTACCCTCAGTTGTTTTTTTAAGAATGTTTTTCATAGTCTGCACATGTCTTTCTATAAATCCGTTTGACCTAGGATAATGAGGAGAACTGGTGCATGCCTTGATTCCCCAATCTAGTGTGAATCGACAGAATTCTTCCGAACTGTATTGTGGGCCATTATCACTAAAAATAATTTCTGGAACTCCATGTTCAGAAAATATTTGTTTGAGCACTTGGATGACTGTTTGACTCGTACAATGTGATGGCATTTTACGAACAAACGGAAATTTGCTGTAGAAATCTACCAATAACAGATAAGTATCACCATCAAATTGGAACAGATCTGTGGCCACCATCTGCCACGGAAGTGCTGGTAAATCATGTGGAATCATTCTTTCTCTTGTTTGAGACCTCTGGTATTTACAACATATTTGGCAGTTCTTTATCATTACTTCTATGTCATCATTGATTCCATTCCAAAAAACACATTCTTTTGCTCGGAGCTTGGTTTTTTCAATTCCCATGTGTCCTTCATGAAGTATTTTCAGAATATGTTCTTTACAATGGCTAGGAATAATAACTGGATTACCTTTCAAAAGCAATCCATCATCGAGGGTGATTTCATCCCGAAAAGACCAAAAACTTTGTATTTCTATAGATAAAGTTCTTCTGGAATCAGGCCATCATCCATCAATAACAAATCTCATAAGCATAGATAGGGTATGGTCTTTTTTGTCACCTCTCGGAGTTCCTCTATTTTGCTTTGGCTAAACTGGATATGATGTACTTGTATGTCCAAATCCAGATGTGTGTTGTCTGATGTCGGTAATCTTGATAAACTATCTGCAAGTACCATTTCTTTTCCTGGCCTATACCTAATGGTTATGTCATAGTTCTGTAAGCGAAGTAGCATACGTTGTAATCTGGGGGGTGCTGCCGTTAAATTCTTCAATTTTATCATCTCTAATGGTTTATGGTCACTTTCCACTAACACAGCTTTTCCAAAAATATAGGTATGAAATCTTTCGCAAGCATAAACGACTGCTAGCATTTCTCGTTCTATATTTGCATAACGTTGTTCAGTTTCGGAAAGTTTTCTTGAAGAAAAGGCGATTGGTTTATTATCTTGTACCAAGGCTGCTCCAACACCATGCAGGCAGCAATCCACTTGTATGATTGTTGGTTTGTTTGGATCAAAAAATGATAAATTAATATTTCTGCAGATGGATTCCTTTATGTCATTGAGTGCTTGTTGATGTGAGCTTGTCCAAATTAAAAAAGCATTTTCCTTCAACAGTTCTCGTAAACCTGACGTTTTTTCTGATAGATTTGGAATAAATATGGACATATATGTTATCAATCCTAAAATTTGTTGCAGTTCATTCTTGCTGCTTGGAGAATGTAATCGTCTGATGGCATCCACTTTTTCAGGATCAGGTTTCATTCCTTGCTTGTCGAAAATAGCGCCGAAAAACTTGACTTCATGAGATTTGATCCTGCATTTTTTACTGTTGAAAGAAAGACCATACTTTTTCGCAGTTTCCATCAAATTTATCAGATTGGAATCATGTTCTGTCTCGGATTGACCATATACAATAATGTCATCAGATATGTTAATGACACCTGGACAATTACCAACAATTTTGTCCATCTGTTGTTGAAACTCGTCTTGTGACATCTTCAGCCCGAACGGAAGGCGAAGATAACGATATCGCCCTATCGGAGTGTTAAAGGTAGTTATGAAGGAGCTTTCATTGTCTAAAGTAATTGACCAATATCCATCTTTTGCATCCATTTTGATAAAAAAACTTTGAGCCTTGTAGATGATAAGTTATTTCTTCCAGCGTTGGAATTTTGTAATGAGGACGCATTATTGCTTGGTTGAGATCATTCGGATCAAGACAAAGTCGGAGATCTCTGGATTCCTTTATAGTGACGACCATACTGCTAACCCAACTCGTCGGTTCGGTTACTTTTTTTATTATACCCATATTTTCGAGCCGTTTGATTTCGGTGATGAGCTTGTTACGTTCATTTTTGACTTTAAGTAGTTCCACCCTGTTAATAATGAACTTCATGGTTTATTCTTTGCATATTTCTTTATTCATTCTCATCGTAACTGAAAGTCCTGCTTGTTATTCTTCTAACCCCGTCCACTGTTGTCTCGAAAAAAAATCTAGAACAAAAGTGAAGGTTACGGGAGACCTGGTAGGTTTAAAGTTGATGAATCAATACCTTGCTGCGCTTGGTTTATGAATAGTTCACATCAGCTGAGGTGAAGCTATATGTAAATATATTTAATACATGTTTCATTCCAATATCTTCCACAAGTTCACCTGTACCGAGCCTGCTCATTGATTCTGGTTAGTCTCCGATTCCTGTGGCATCGCTCTCAAGGCAAGTCCTGCAAATAACAGAAAAACATTACTTGTATTTATTTTCCAGTGAGATCGGTAATGTTCGAATCAGATTAATCGAGTAATTATTGCAACACTTTTATATTTGAAGCATACGTTAAATTCCACCTACCTCGTATTGTCTCCACCAATCCATATTATTTTGTAAAACCAATAATTTTAATAAATCCATCTTTTCAGCTGTTTACATTTATCATAACCAAAATAGAATTGACATTTGAGGGTCGATTCAATCGAACCGACAGATCCCTGTCGACCTCGGTCTCTGGCAACGTACAGTGTTGCCAAGCATCGGGACGTAATTTCCTCGGGCATGATGACAGTGGTCATCGAGGTTTTGACAATTACTCTTTCTCTCTTCCGAATTGACTATATATTCATGGACTTTTCTTAGGAAAAATGTGCTTACGAGTGTTTCAGAAACCCAAGGACAGGTAATATCCTAATATCGAAGGTATCGAGTTCCTACACGAATCGTCGGGATAGCGGCATCTTGGGGCAAGAAGGCAAAGTTCAGCCGAACGTGCGTGCTTCTGATTGGTCAAGCGTAGGACTCTTGTCGGTTGACAAGGGGGTAGTTTTTTTGAATAGAAAAAACTTATTCATTTTTGCTCGGTGAAGGCGTAGGTGTGTGAAGCAATTGGTTCCGGAAAAATTGTGATCTTCGAATCATCCTTCATTGGGACTTCTTTTTCGAACCAAATTCTACGAATTTTGAATAAACTGGTAGTGCCTGTGTGCATAGTTTGAATATTTATTCTTATTTGTACTTTGTGGAGGATTTGAAAATCTTCATACCACGCCATCCTGCATGTTGAATTCATCAGATTTGAAAGGTATGTTCGTATTTGTATTGCCTGCCCCAATTAAAATATCTCTTGAAGATAAAATAGCCTATAAAATATTGCTTTCTTTATTACCAGAAACGATAAGGCTGATAATCGTCCCGTTCCACCTGTCTGTCCATTTTCAATCGAACATCGTCACAACCTGAGTGGAAGTGTTCCAGTGAAAATTTGGAATAAAAAAACCCTTGAGTTACAGCCAGGGTATGTTGAATTTTTGTTGTAAATTTGTACATAGTTTTCTCATTGATTCCTGTTGAATCTGAAAGAAATTATTATTCCGGTATATTCGACACTATTTGGTCATTTGGCCGGTGTTGCCAGTGAAATATTTTCCCGCATAAAATTAGTATGAATTTTGAACACATTTCTAGAATATGAAATTTCATTTTGAAAGTCTTTTATCCGGACAAGGATTACATTTTTTGTATTATCTGTCGTTTACTCAGAGATACGCTCATTGGGACATTCTAGGCATTTTTAGTCAAACTTCAAGTAATATTTATTTTGTGATACGGTCACAAATCATAGTAAGTTATGACAAAACATGTGGTTTTTCGTCGTTATAAAATCAGAGAGCCATCTTAGATGGTCCTCGATAAATATTTTAGTTTATTTTTCCATATCTCCCATTTTATTATTTCTTCAAGTGGCTATATATAAAGCACTACCTAGAAAATGATTCATATACTGTTGTGTTTCATCGCTGCATTCATTGATATCCTATTTTTATTGTATTTTCCAATGCTAAGTAGTACACTTTACTTTCTATGAGAGGGAAAATTCTAATTCCGTATTTCCTTCCTTAGGATTTTTTTTTTGGGTTCCAATTTACCCATGGGATACTTTTACATACATGGTGGTACAAGGAATTATTCTACAGGGTGGCCATTTTGGACATCATTTTCTGAGGGTTACTACTACTACATACAGGGTGATCTCGCTAGGAGGTTACTACTAGTTGGTGGTCCATTGCGTAGCAGCCTACAGGGTGACCACTTTTAACATCACATCAGGGTGGCCCATCCTAAGGAGTGCTTCCGAGTAGCTATACCTGAAGTATTTTGGACTGATGCTTTTGGATCACGCAAGTTTATGATTTACAGATATAATTTATTTTTATTTTTGGTTATCGCTATCGTTGATAGTAGCCGCTATATATTTTTTTGTGTCCGCTTATTCATTAAGTTGCATATGATTGATTGATTGTTTAGCGGAATTTGGGATGAAACTTGCATATTTTGATTATTACGGTTTTGGTATTACGCATGCGCCACGCCTGAGCTCAAGCGGTCGCCTGTCCCCATTATTTCCCGTTTATTGATATGTACTGTCCCAATCCCCGCTACCGCTTAGTAGTTAGAACGCTTGAACTTGTAGAATTATTATAGATTTATATGCGTGTTATACTTGCATTCATTACTTTTCGTAACACTTGCTACTCCTAGGCCATATGCTCACTTTTATTTAGTGTTAGGTTACCGTTTGAAGTCTGCTAACTGGCTTTATTGTATTGAATGTTGTTTTGCTTGGTTTTTATCCGCTTTAGTGAGCTTGGTCAATCGGATTAATCAGACTATTACTTTACAGTTACGATACTTTATAATATACTAATTAAAATTCATTAGAGTCGTACCGACGTGTTTTCTTTAGCTCCTTTGGTAAATTGATGGGTTGAATTGGACTTTTAGCTGGATATTTGAGGGGATTTGATTAACCTGGCGCCCCTCACAACTTGAATATTTTATCAGTAATCACTTATGGACCTTCCCACCTCCGCTGATGCTTAGCCGCAAATATCTGGAAACTACTACAAGCTAGTGCGTCGTTGTAGGGTTTCAAGCTTTTCTCTCAACTGAATAGGAAATTTCCTTGCAGTATGAACAATGGGGGTATATCTAGGATCTATAGTGATATGACAAACACCTGGTATATTTCCTACTCGATCAAACTGTTCTGGATACATCTCAAGGAGTTGGTTGATGTGCTGAATTTTTTTCTTTTGTATTGAACAATTCAGCGTGATCAAATTCAGTGCTGTTGCCAATGGTAACCCAATAATTGCTGGACCATGATTTTCGACAACAAAAAATTCTGTTTCGATCCACCCATTTTTGTATTTTGCTGAGATGCTGATCATCCCAAAATGTTTCATCTGTGTTCCATTATAAGCTGTGAGAATGGTTTTGTTTTGTTCCAATACTTTTGTATCCGGATAACCATCGCTTGTCATAATGGACGGGTATAACTGTTTGAATATTCTGATTGGCATTGTATTCCCCTGGGCTCCTGTGTCGACTTTTGCTTTCAAAATTGCTATGGTCTTGGAATGGGGAATGATCATTTGGACATCTGCATAAACTTCATCTCTTGTCACTGAACTGTTATTTATTGTAGCGATATGTAAGGTGCTGAATTCTTCAACAGGGCTTGAAGTTGATGGCTCACTTTCAAAGGTGTCCAGCGTATGTATCGTTTTATAAGTTTTCTTCCTTTCTTGATTGTTGCTGCTACTTGGAATCCTTCGAAAATATTGTTTTTGTCTGCTTTTTGATCTACACCTTCGATCAGGTTTGTATTTATTCGCCAAACATACTGATTGCCAGTGATTCGGTTTATTGCATGCTTTACAAACATCTCCATAGGCTGGACATAATGTATTGCCACGTATATAAAGATGGGACCTTCCACAGTTGCGACAATTTTGAAATGTTTTCTGTTTCATGCAGTGAATTGATTTTTGTTCATCTGACTTGATGTCCGCCACTTACTTCATGTATCTAATAGATGCTTCGTATGTACGACCAAGATCTATAGCTTGTTCCAATGTGAAAGTTATATCTTTACCCATAAATTCTTTTAGAAGATTTCGATGTTTTACTCCAGCAATCAACTGGTCAAGGATCCTTTCATTCTTTTCTTCATCCTTGAAAGAACATTTCTTTGATTGCAAACGACATCTTGCTACAAAATCATCAATCGATTCATCTGGTTTTTGCTTGTATTCACGAAAATGAATCTTTGCCACTCTGAAATTCGTTTTTGGTTCGATGTGCGTTTCAAAATTCTTCCAGATATCATCCGATTTTCTCGAACTTTCATCTAGTCCCCATGAGTTATAGAGTCCAGGTTCTCCGGAGAAGAGTAGTATGTAATCAACTTCTTTTTCTGGTTTCACTCCTTTTACAGAAAAATAAAGTTTGCATTTTTGTTTGAAGATCTGAAATGCTGATGTAATGTCTGGATTGTCCCAGTCCATCCTAGGAACGGGCAAATCAGATATCGACATTATTGGATAAATACGTTGATAATTGGATGTGATTTCACTTCTACTGACTCCCAGCTGCCACCATGTTATATATTGCATTCGAATATATGTTTGGGTTCTTAGAAATGAGTTTGAAAATGAGTTCAGGAGCAATGACTTTTTATTTCTTATTTTGACATGTTATTATTTTAGTACAGAGTGATTCGATAATGATATGTAACAATAACATCTGTTTTTTACATCCTGTAAATCCATTCAAATTGTTCGGCAATAGTTATTTCGTGATATTTGGCATAACAATGAGCTGCTATGAATATTGCAGAGATGAATGTTTAATACACGCATACTATACACCCTTACGACAAATGTACGCAGGGGTGGTTTTCCCCTGATTCAATCAAAAAGTTCGGCAACCATATTATCTTGAGTTTCAATGAATGAATAGTTGAATAAACAAACTGCCGAGCATTATCAAATGATATTTTTTTATTGAAATTTTTTCAAAATATTAAACAGCGCGTCATATCCACCATACGCGTTCGGCGATGCCGTCCACCCATACTTTCTTTCAGTAACAGTAACTTGCGACATACGACGAACAGTAAGTGATGATTCGAAACCCCCGGTTTTTAACTACACCTTCACCCTCGCGCCCCCCATCCTTTGGTCCACGACTTTTATTCGGCAACCTCATATCTGGGTAGTGGAACGTGTAATTGAGGGGGTTCTCATTCTGCACAATTTTTATTGCCGCTTGTTTTTCAGAAAATAGTTGCCAGTCAACCCAAAAGTCGGAAAAGTTGATTTTCTGCTGAATTATCTGCTTATAAACAATGTGTTTAAGCAGATGATTGCCGCGAAACAAGCGGCAGTAAAAATTGTGCTTAGAATGTTACTCTGTGTAACCGCAGCTCGAAATGGAAATAATGGAGTCTAACGGTAAAATGTCATTGTGTGTATATAATTGGAAAACAAAGAAGAAACAGAAACACATCCGTATATGTCGGTCTTTGCGGACTCCTGGGTGATGTGGATGACGTCAGAAAATAAATATGCAGTATGTCGGGTGGACTGGTACATCAATCAAGCTATGATTAGATTCAACGACATATTACTGTTAGACAATTTTTACTGCCGCTTGTTTCGTGGCAATTATCTGCTTATATACATTCTATATTAGCATATAATTCAGTAGAAACTCAGCTTTGCTGACTTTTGAGTTGACTGGCAACTATGTCATCGTTCATAGATATACTAATAAGTCTGGTAACTCCTTTGATGTGGTCGAAATGTGCCGCTCTTTTTGTGAGCGGTCGTAATTCATACGGACATCGTTGCGGCTATGCGAACTGTTACTGGCAAACCCACCAGGCCGGCGCTCAAGCCAAACAGACAGGGCAAGGGACGCGGGAGGACCGGAGGAGATGATTTGGGTCGCTTGCGAGAGTGAGCGGACTTATTAGTATATCTATGGACGATGACTATGTTTCCCGAAACAAGCGGAAATAAAAATTGTACTTAGAATGTGACCGCACCTCGAAACGTAAATAACGGAGTCTAGCCGTAATATTCCATTGAATGAAATCTACAGTTTCTAAAAATCTTAGTGTTACCGCCAAGCGTTCAACCACATTAATAGCATATCTAAAATTGGTATATTTTTTCACAGATCTCAGGGCCCACCAGCTGCATTAAATCTTCAGTCTTCGCTGGACGGTTCAAGTTTACTTTTTCTCATTACTCCAATTCCAACTCGTGGAATCGCAATGATTACACTCATTCCAAGTAGTAAAGTCGGAATTATACTAATTCCGAGTTGCAAATTCGGAATTAAGCTAATTCCGAGTTGTAAAGTCAGAATTATACTAATTTCGAGTTGTAAAGTCAGAATTATACTAATTCCGAGTTGCGAATTCTGAATTAGGCTAATTTCGAGATGTTAAGTAGGAATTATAGTAATATCCAGTTGTCAAGTCAGAATTATACTAATACCGAGTTGCGAAGTCGACTTACCCGAAATAATTTTTTTTATTTTTTGTGGCCCTTCTACGCTTTCGTAAGAAGCAGTTTTGTAGTGGCGGTAGTTTTCTGAATTGTGTTCTAATTGGGTTTGCTGCCCCTTCCCCAAAATTTTCAAATTTCAACCCCTACCATGTGATACCTCAAATCAAAGGTTTTTGTAAACTGCGTACATAAATAAACATTTGTTATGGAAGATTTTCATTTCTTGACGAGTTATGGCATATTCAGAGTGAATAAATATTGTGGAAACATATTTGGAGGAACTGATAGGAATATTCGTCGATTCATCATCATCAACAGAGAAATAGTTGGAATTCAATTTCTTGTGTAGTTTTTTCGAATGTCTGACGAGTGATGGAATGACAAACATTGGCAATCGGTTGCTGTAAATCTCTTTAACGTGCTGGTTCCATCTTACGAATGACTGATCTGATATGAAAGGAAAGAAATCCAGAGGCGTTGAATCCGGTGATCGCACTCGCCACTCGATAACTTCTTTGCGACCAATACATTTTTCAGGATAATGCTGATCAAAACAGTATCTGATTTGCTGGGAATAATGGGGTGATGCACCAACCAGTTGAAGATGAAGACGATTTATATGTAATTGTTGCTCGTAATCTATTTCATATTTCAATGCTTGAAGGTTTAGTTTTTGCATCTGTGAGTAGTCCACATTAATTTATTTGTTCTTATTTCATAAAATACCTTTAATAATAATATTATTCACTGTTATAGTCAGGTGAAGAAAAATATACAAATTATTACATCATTCTCACCTATCAAGAAAAATGTTTAAACGTTGTATGGTCGCCTCATGCACAAGGGGTCATGCATAAGGGATTTGCTTCAATGTTTTATGTAAGAAAAACGTTATCAGCAGACGTGAAATAGAGTATTGTTATGGTGGAAAGATGAAAGTGGTAAAAATATATTCAAAATATCTTGAATAATACCTTAGCTCGGTCATTGAAGATACAGCGTAATCAAACGGTAGCTTACAGGTTTTGTCCAATGGTATTGTCAGCTGACACTTTTCAACTGTTTTCTCATATCTTAAACTGAAATTAAATGAAAATTTAAGTTTTGTTGAAATAAGGAATTTTCTATCGTTTTTAATATATTGACTAGGGCAGTTGAAAACCTCCTCTCCTCACTCTATACAGCTGACATATTTGTTCCATTCATTCCACATTCATAAATCATTTATATGTAGTTCTGAAGCCCTGTTGGATTGACGTGACAAAAGCTGTTGAAATAACAAACATGTTGGGAATTACTCGTCTTGTAACCGCCAAAAATCCACAGAAGAATTTCAGATTGTTTTCTCAAGAATTGGACTTAAAGGTTCTGAAACTAAACCGATCAGAATGATCGCCTTTAGGTTGTTATTGAATCATTGGAAGGGTCGAACAGGGGGAAAACATGTTCACCTGTCTAGAGGTTACACTCATAAAAGTGCAATTCCGCTAGATGTTGTTGAAATATTCACAAAATCAACTGAAATTCATATGCATGTAACAAGTTGCTTAATGAAATTTCGAATTTTGAAAATTTATACAGAAATTGTGTTATGTTGTAAAAGAACCAAAAATATGAAACATAAAAATGTTTAGATGATAATACATACACCCTCTCTTGCCACCGGTACCTCCTAATATTTTTATCCATTCCAAAAAAGTGAATTAGACCTAATTGAAATCAGATACATGCATCATTCCTAATCTGACACTAGCACTGCATCGAGCTGTTCTCCTCAAAAGCCCATTAACGCTTTACCCTTTAGGGCCAGCAGTGTACCATATTATTGATTGAGGATGAACACAATTAGCGGAAATCAAAGTGAACTGTGTAAACAATATTATACGCCTAATTGATTCCACGTGACTCCCGCAAATATGAGCTAGGTATCGCTTATTTGTCTTCAGTGGGAGATTACAGGACGTTAGCGAAATTATAAATGAAGTTATCGAAATAACCGACAAGGTCAAAAACTCCTTCCAAATAATATTGAGTGAGTAGCAGAATAGCAGGATGAGTATTTCACAAAGTAGCAAGATTTGAAGGAAAACTATGAAAGAAAAACTTCACACCCAGGTGCACGTCGAAATCATTGCGACCCCTGATGCTTGACCGATTCGTTGTCAACCTTCGGATAACACGTATCGCCAATATTTGAATCAGAATGAAATGATTGGTCCGAAGAGGAGACGGCTGCTCATCTTTCAAGCAATAGAAATTCTACAAAATCTCTAGAGAGGTATCGAATCGATCACATCATAATTTTAGTCAATCAAAGATCTATGTGGAATAACCAACCAACCCAGTCCGTATTGAATACTACCTCATCGACCTAGTAGAAAAAAACGCTATAATAACAAATACTGGTCTAGCCATCAGAAATACGTGAACACCTTTGTAAACAAATAATGCTAAATTTTAGTAGAGTATATGGAGTCATTTATAGAAAAAGATAGATAACAATTTAATTGATCTCAGAAAGTAAAAGGTCATCCATTGAGACAAAATCTTCGAAAGATTCCTTGCATCGGAAAAGAGTTCCAGTCATAGTGAGAAGAACTAAACTCATACAGAGATCAAAGTTCAAACGTTATAACACCAAAATTTGAAATACACAGAGTCGACTTCATCGCTTTCAATTTCAAACTAGTGTTCAGTGCCATCTTAATAACCAATAATATACAACAACTAGAGATGCAAAAGCCTATACAGGGTGTATTTAAATAACACCGAAAAAATTAAAGGGGTGATTCTGTGATGAAAATTAATGTGAGTATTTGGTATAAAAATTTTTTGAAAAAACCCTCCCCGGAAAAGTTACACCCCTTCGAAAATTAAAAAAAAATGGATTTTCTTTTTAATTTTTCCTGTATATCAAGCTAAAGACACGAAACTTGGTAAACATTATCTGTCAATAAGAGTACACTTTTTGAAATTTTTTCAACCCTGAAGTATGCTTAGAAGGGGTTGATTATTTCAACCCCTAAGATATTTTTTCTTACAACTTTTTTTTAGATGAAAATTTTTTCTTTAAAAAAGTATGACTGAAAAGCCCAATTCATTGACTAACTTTTTCAACTCTACAAGTTTTTTCTAAAACTTGAGCATTTACGAAAAAAAAAATCTAATGCAATGCATTTTCAAAAAGAAGAGCTAACGCGAGTGTATTTTTTGTCAAGTCTAGTGGCCTGAGCTTTGCATAAAAACATTAATACTGACACTAGGATTGTGTAGTGTCATTTTCTGTCACCCATCTTATTGTTTCACAAGTTTTATGATTGTGTATTGTAGAAAATATTGGTTGATTGAAAATATGAATGCATATTCGAATTTGGAAATGGCAGATATGTATTTTACATACGGTCGTGCTAACGGTAATTCATTGGAAGCGCAAAGACTTTATGCTGAACAGTACCCACAGCGTAGAATACCCCATCATACTACGTTCACAACTATTCACCGACGCTTGCGGGAACGTGGTAATTTTGAAAACAGAAGTTATGATTCTGGTCGTACTAGAGAAGTTAGAACTGCAGCTGTAGAAGAAGCCGTACTTAATTCAATTGAAGAATTCCCAGAAACTAGTACCAGGAGAATAGCTTGTGTCCTACATGTAAGCCATTCCGTTGTTTTTAGAATTTTAAAAGAACAAATGTTGTATCCCTATCATCTTCAACGGGTGCAGGCATTAATGATTCGAGATTTTTTTACCCCGTGTGATTTTTTGCCAGTGGCTTATTAATATGATTGGCCAAGCACCACAGTTCTTAGGTAATATTTTATTTACTGACGAGGCGAGTTTCTCAAGAGATTGTATTAGAAATTTTCACAACAATCACCTTTGGGCTGACGAAAATCCTCATGGCTTTTTTGAAGGAAATCATCAGTATCAATTTTCATTAAACGTGTGGCTCGGAATTATTGATAATCATTTAATTGATCCCCATTTTCTTCCTCTACAATTAAATGGTGAAGCATATTGTCATCTCCTTGAAGAATTACCTGTTCTTCTTGAAGAGGATCTCATTCAAATTAGGCAACATTCATGGTTTATGCACGATGGTGCACCAGCTCATTTTAGTATACGTGCAAGAACTCACCTGGATGAGGTGTATGCCAATCAATGGATAGGTTGAGGAGGACCTGTAAACTGGCCAGCCCACTCCCCTGACCTTAATCCTTTGTATTTTTGCATATGGGGATATCTGAAATCTTTGATATACACAAACCCAGTTGAAAATATAGATGATCTGCGAACCCGCATTGTAGCAGGGTGTGAAACTATAAGAAATTCTCCAGGAATATTTCATCGTATACGCAATTCTATGAGGAAAAGGGCAGATGCTTGTATTGAAGCTGAAGGCGGTCATTTTCAACATTTATTATAATTGTATTGTCGATATTCGACAGGTTTTTGTTCATTGTTTGTTCACTTTTGTTTTTAGTTGTAGAAGTCTTATAATCATAATTTGGTTGGCAGTTGTTTAATAAAATGCTATTTTACATGAGCTTATTTATTTTTTTCTCATAAATGCTTAAGTTTTCGAAAAAAACTTGTAGAGTTAAAAAAGTTAGTCAATGAATTGGGCTTTTCAGTCATACTTTTTTAAAGAAAAAATTTCCATCAAAAAAAAAGTTGTAAGAAAAAATATCTTAGGGGTTGAAATAATCAACCTCTTCTAAGCATACTTCAGGGTTGAAAAAATTTCAAAAAGTGTACTCCTATTAACAGATAATGTTTACCAAGTTTCGTGTCTTTAGCTTGATATACAGGGAAAATTAAAAAGAAAAACCTTTTTTTTACTTTTCGAAGGGGTGTAACTTTTCCGGGGAGGATTTTTTCAAAAAATTTTATACCAAACACTCACATTAATTTTCATCACAGAATTACCCCTTTAATTTTTTCGGTGTTATTTAGATACAGTTCATTTTCAAAAACTTCAGAATCATTGTGGCGACTCTTGTGAGGAGACCGTCAGAATAACAACAAAAAAAGGTTTTCTTCAACGGGGAGTTCTATCGCTTTCACTGCCATCAACGGTAAAACGTAGCTACACGACGCTGGCTTCAACTATCAAGATTACGCGAATGGCCTGGTCGGTACCACCAGGTGCACAAAATAGATCCAAACTTAAACTGAAGCTGGTGTGCAGAAGATGAACTTGATGTCAATCTTAGCAAAACATTGCAGGTTCTTTTCACAACTCTGAATGAAGCAATTTCCAAAGACTGTGAATATCTGGGCGTTGCAACCGACCAAATACTAATATAGAATAGAAAAATAAGTCACATTCTTTCCAGATGTATAATGGCCGCTAAGTCTTTGTTAAGACGTAGGGTCTGAATCCAAGAATTTCATACCAAATGATTAACAAACCCAGGGTCTTCGGACTTCGGCACAAGTGAAGCTGCAGAAAGTGTAGCAGTCTGAGAATGACAGAGGAAATATTTGCAAGGCACACTTCAGCATTGGAGATGATGTTAAACCTTCCGCCATCACACCTATTGTTATGGTCTCATTTTGTCATGTAGTTTTTGTACGCTCTTCTCAGTTTCTTTTTTTTTGAGTCTACAGAGTCTACAGTTTTCTCTTAAATTTTTGTTGTTCTCCACTTCTTGTTTGATATCTATTCAATTTCCTGTTGTCTTCGCCTTGGCAAGTATATGAAACCTTTGGAACTGAAACCTATCTTTGGGATATTCTGTGATTGTTTATTCATCTGATTAAGTGACAGTTCCAAAAAATAACCTCCTATGTTGGATTTTCTCTGTTTCCCATCTTCTCAATATTCTTAATGGAACATGAAAATAAAAATCCTTCAAGTAAACCAAATCTTTCATACTTTCATCTCTACTAGATATCATTATTGAAATCATTTATCACCTCCTGTCACCATTGTCCAAACTTCAGCATCCGAAATATTCAAAAGTTGAGCAGCAAGAATGCACTACTCATAAACCTGCCTCAAGTCCTTAGGTCCTGTCACTGTTCTATGCAAAAGCCCACATGGACTGGCAGATCTTTTTGTTTCTGTACTTTTGTAGACCAGTTGGCTATTTTATGCTAGATTTTAGATCTACCTACTAGCAACTCGTTTTAGGGATCTAGTAAGTACGATTAGCATCTACAAAGAGATGAATTGTTTTACTCCTTGGATACTGATAAAACTCTCGACATACCTGTTGGATGATATTTTTTTAAGTGGGAAATCCTACTTATTTCAAACATCCTGAAAGACAGTGGAAAACATCCAAGAGGCCACATTACAACAAAGGTTTGTACTTGAATGATACTCTATCCATTAATATAATTCAGCTGAACGTGGTCACATCTGTCTCATGCCACTTTTTTCAGGTACTGTTTTACCTTCCACCTTCGCTTTCATCTTCAGCTCTTCTTCTTTCTCCGGTACATTACCTAATTGTCCACATGCACTTGTACTTGCACTTCTTCCGCATGCACTTATTTGGATTGGGTCCGTAGAGGTTATTAGTAGCTGCATAATAACGTATGATCATATACATGGAGCTTCTATTTGGCACAGTGAAAAGTAACATTGGAAACTCAGGATTTCATAAATATCCAGAACTTCCTCAGGATTCATTTCCACAGGACACAAAAAAAATTATTTTCTCATCATTATAGTTCAGTTTGAGGACATATTTGATTAATTACTACCTGAAATATATTTCATGAATTTACAAAAGACACTACTCAGCAAGTTTCTCAAGAACCTTGCCCAGAATATTTGTTGTGAGCAGACGATATAGCTATATCTAAAGGAAACTACTGGGTCACCATCATAAAGTACTGATTGGAACTACATTTCGTTCAGGTATTGCATTTTTAGTATATAGTATCATCTCATATTATGAAATAGTAATTTCCATTATAACGATAAACAAAACAAATATCTTTATTAACCTAAGATACGCCAGAGTGACTGTATTGACATAAGTCATTTCTCCTCAAGAATTTTTCTGTAATAGGCTGTACCACGGGCAAATTGCTAAGGTACAAATCTGACTGGCTTTTGACAAAGTCACAGATGAGTTTATATTGTTTACTGCGTATTTTACTCAGTCGGAAACTGAATGAGATTTCGTGAATTATAATATAAAATTATTCTTCAAACAAAATTGAAGTTTGATTATCAACTAAGGATGAAACGGGTGGCGCTCGTTTCACCAGCATTCCCACGCCCTTCTTCACTGTTAGCTGGATACCTCCCCTTTAGGCGTTTGAATGAATAATCTAATATGAAGTTTTAACCTCCTACCTTGCTACTAGGTCACCCTCAGTAGGGTCACGGCATTAGTTGTAATTGAAGAACACCAATCAGTAATTTCAAACTGCAGTAGACAGTGATCTCAAAAGTAAGAAATCGGAGAAGTTATGTCTAAACCTACAGATAACATGCGAGTTAGGTACAATTTTGAATTACAGTTTTAAGTAACAACCAATAAATCAGCACAGAGAATAGAACCTAACTGGAATGGAATGCTTCAGTGTGATACACTGATGGATCTAAAATGGATGGATTACCTACAGGTTTAAGTTACTGGCTCTCAATACCCTTTTGGTAATACCCCAACCTTACTATTTCAAGAAGAATCACATGCTACAGATTCATGTGCACAGGAATGCCTCCAAATGGTCACCAGGAGGGTAAAAACTAAATACTGCCAGAAAACCAAGCCCCTCCGAAACCTCTGGAGTCATACAGTTGTTAGTCTAAGGATGACTTGGGACATCAAACAATCCCCGAGGTAAGTGACAAAAAATAACTAGATCACTTCGATGTAGGTGCCACAAAGGTGAAAGCGGCAACGAGAAATTGAGCTGTCCTGACAAAGAAGGGCCAAACGCAAAATTTCTTGGCTCAAAACCGGCCAGTGCACGCTCCAAAGCAATCTTGAAAAAACAATTTCGACGCTATGTATGCCCAGCGCTTTTCAGCAAGAGGCTCGAGTTCCTTGATGGGGCTTTCATAACCTCCTTCGACATCAGAAATAAGCTCCCAGTAAACTGGTGAACTTTATACGAAGTCTTGCGGTCCCGGGCCTAGGATAGATTGAGGCTCATGCACAAAAGATCTTATACCCAGGTAGCAGAGGTTAGTGAAATGACGTCCTAATGACGTCTTTTCAAAGTGCCTCATGGTTCGTGACGTCCTCTACCACAATGAGACTTCAAAATGACGTCTTATTTCATGACATCAAATTGACGTATTTCGTGGAGGTCATAATGTCGTCTCTGCGAAGTCAACTATTTGGTATTCGAAAGTTGTCGACATAAAGCGTCCGTTACTGAGAATAATTCCAGAATTCGTGACTAAAAAAATCTGGACCTCTCCTGTTAGTAATTCTCCAAAAATGATTTGGTACCGGTTGTATGAAGCTTTCTGTTACATTGCGACTGAAATTTGGATAAATAATTGTTGTTATGTAATAATTTCGTATGGTTATTCTGTTAACGTAAGGTAAGTCAGGTTAGGTTGGCTAGAAATTAACGCATTTTCAACTTAGTTTGTATGAGCTGCCTTGTCACTCAACTTCCCGCTATTACAGTGACCAATCGCTGAGTTGCTCCAGTCGGGATGTAGACGCTTGCTGAAAACACTCTGGCCGAAATCCGTGGTAGTGATCAGCGTTGCAAATATTGAAAAATATTTCTCGAAAATCAAAAATTCAAGATAACTTTCAATTAGTGGAACAGAACAAACTTAATGAATTCATGATGGAATATGAAGAAGAAATAGGCTGATGGAGTTCTAGACTAGAATTTTATAATTCCCTCAACAATTAGTACGTAGTGGATGACAAATTCCAATAAAATGAATCGTCTTTTTCATAATTCCCAATGTTAAACAACAAATTGTCATAAATCATGAAACATTTGTGTCTGAAAGTGTAAAAATGTTTTCGAAAATCAAAAAGTTGGGATGGGCTAAAAATACTCATACGTGCAATTGATATCCGTTTGTTCTCAAGAACATTTTATTTTTGTTTTGTCACTAGATGGTAGTCAATTATCTTTTGTTTTATTCTGTTGATCAAATTCTCATTACAAAAAAGTTTTCAATGGATCAAACCTGAAAAAGTTATTGATAATCTTAAAATAATTTGGTGGAATAAAATAATGGTTTCTTTGACCTGGCAACTCTGTCGCGGCATCGTAGGTTGTCGGTCGGACTCGGCTGGATTCGGTCCGCTGCGCTGTTCGTCAGCGGTACGGTGCGGGTTGCTGCTTTTCGATTAGGTTTCACCTCGTCGAATGTCAATGCCTTTAGCATAAAGCTGAAATCTTTTTTCTGGTTTGCTGCTGAGTTGGTTTCTTTGGTGGTTTGGTGCTACATACGTTTTGGGTTTTTTGCTGTTACTCTCTCAGATCAATCAACAAATAATGTCCTACGTACTGGTAGAGTTCTTCAAGAAGGACAAAAGGTGGCTGAAGCTGAGAAAACGTGAAGCGTTGTGGCCGCCATTGAAACACCAAAGAAGTTTCGATAAATGGATGTAGAGACTGGAGAAGATTTGGAGTTCCATTGAACCAGTCGATGTTTGTAAGGAACAGGTTAGTATTCATGAACAAAATACACCGAAAAACTGCTATTCAGGTATAAAGTAGGAGTACCCAGAATTGCTCAAGTAATGAAGTATTTGTGATATTATGGTGGTTGGTGTTTATCCTTCACAAAAATAAACTATTTTCTAAGATCCATCATATTATTTAATGCACTGTTAATTTATATTGAATGCTAGTTTACTACAACTTCCTGTAATATATTTTATACTTTAAATTTATTGAATGTAATATTGTAGTTCAGTTTATTTCATTCTACTTCCCCAAAACTATCAATTTCCACATAACAACTAGGGACTGTGGAAGTCTATTAATGGCCTGTAGGTCTTCAAATTGACGTCATTTATAGTCTTCTTTTCAGACGTCAGAATGACGTTCTGCTGATAACGTCCTATGGCTGTGACATTTTGACGTCTTTTCAGAGTCTCTGAGACGTCACTTTCTGACGTCAGTCAATTATTTGACCAAATTAGGACGCCATTTTGACGACACCGTGCCACATGGGTAGTCCAAAGTGCTTGTGAGGCTGTACAGCCTTCAAGATCTTACCAACAATCTGAACTCATCTGAATTGATGTCGAAATGAAGCTGTAACAATTATTGAGGTAGTCCCCCGTTTATATTGCGTACCACCTATTTTACAACCAAACAATGTAACAATGACAAAATTCACTGATTCCAACTCACTTCAACTTTCCCACCACTGGCACCTACTATTAGTTTTGTATTCGACAATATTGTTCATTTAACAAACTGGAGAAGACAAGATCTTACCGCAATTGGCTAAATTACTTTGAAACTGAAAATAACCCAGCATCGAGCTGTTCCTTTCGGTAACCGAGTAATTTTAACCAGTTAGCGCCAGCAGCGTGCCATGGCGTAATAGACTGTTATTATCGACTGAGGATAAACACAATTAGCGTAGATCAAAGTGAACTGTATACACAGCGATATACGCCTCCTAGATGTTACGTGACTCCTGCGAGTCTGAGCGAGGAGGCGGTTCTATATCTTGTTGAAGCGTGCTGCCCGCCGGAAGGAACTTTTTGACGTGTATATCCGCGCGTGGAGACGCGAGGAGAGTTCCTCCTTGTGCATATGTAGTCGTCTTTGAGGTATGCGAATCGTGTTTGCGAATACAGAGCTTGGTCGTGACGTGAGACAATATTATTTGTGTGTGATGTGGGCGAATTATTCCTGTTTCAATGGAATTAGGTTTCTGATGATATGGATGATGGAATTTCAGATAATTGAAATTTATAACCTGGCTTTATGAATAGCAACAATTATCTAACAGGATCAGTTAGTTTGAAACCAATGGAAAAATTTCAGAAGAATACCCTCAACATTCATTCATTCAAGAAGACTCACACACAAAGATCCTTTTTTTATTATGGACCAAAATTCTATAATTCACTACCACTTCAAAAATCAAAATCAAAGAACACATCCTAAATTAGCCCAAATTTTTCTTCATCTAATACCGTTTTCTTTGTCATATCTGTTTTCTATTAATTATTTTTCTCTACAATTCCTTGCAAAACTTCTCTCTGAAACAAATAATATAAAAGGAAAGGATAACCAAAATTTTCAAAACCTTCCAATATTTCTAGTTGATAACGAATAAGATAATCCATCTCAACTGCTATAGGGTAGCACATCACAAGCAGACTTGCTTAGGTGAACCCTCACAGATGGGTTGGTGAATATAAATGTATTAAAATTCATTAAGCATACTACCATAAAAATTGTTACACGGATATATTACTTGAATAAACTTGAATTGAATTGAATTGTGAGTTTTTTAAGGATATTTAGCCGATAATTGAAAAAATTATTGTTAACATTTATAGTTGTATATAGCTGCCTCCGTGACGACCTTGGATGTCCTCTGACATCTCAGTCTATTAGCTGAGCCACAAATGTGTGGTTGTCTTTTTGTAGTTGATTCTGTTTGCTTTCTGTTTTCACTTGTTGTTTTCACTTGTTGTTTTCACTTCAAACCAAGTGTTTACTACACCGAACTGACGAAGGCCCAATAGCCAAAAAAACGTTCTTACCGTTGAAAGAAGGCAAACCCGCTCCATTATTTTTACTAATTTTGGTTGCAACTTCAGAGTCAACTTCAGGGACAAAATTGTGATAGATGAACTTGTAGTATTAGGAAAATTAAAAAAGCACATTAATATTTTGACTCATACACCATATCTAAACTGCCCTTCTAAGCCAAAAAGGCGTATCTCAAATTTCACTGAATTTCTTATTCCTTGATATAAGGACACCTTGAGTTTTATTTAATCCATTTCCTTAGCGAAATAGACGTATCTCGTCCGTATTGTGCAGCTGAAATGCTAGAAATATAAGACGTTTCTCAAAAATTAAACAAAAACCTAAGCAGTTTGGACGTAATTCATATTTCTAAGCAAAACGGCCGCTTCTCAGAGATGCGTCTACTTCGCCAAGGATTTCTGGCAATTTACAATTTGAACGTCACAGAGATACGTCTACATCACTTAGTAGCGTCCCTGATTGATACCTCAATTTGCCATAGTAGCAGCGCTGTAAAGGGTTCTGCCTCATATGTAAAGTTTGTTGGTTAGTCATCAACTGTAAAATGCAGTTTGAACATTAATTTTTATTCAAAAATGAGTTGTTTATGGCATATCAGACGAGAAAATGAAAATCAGAACTGAATTAAAAAAATGTGGATCAACCGGGACTCGAACCCGGGTCTAATTTGTCTCCGGCAATGTGCGTTAGACCAATACGCTATTGAACCTCATTCAGAAATCGGCGATTCTCACTTCAAATTCAGCTCTTTGTTAGTATGAGATGATAATGAGGGTTAAATGAAAAAATGAATCATTCTCGCATACACACCCAGTGATATCATATTTAATTCAGTTCTGATTTTCGTTTTAAAAATTACGTTATGGCTCGACAATTGCACAGCGCAAAACAAGAATTGGGCATTATTTTCATTTTTAATATACCTATATTGTGAATTCCGATGAAATATCTGCCAATGAAATTACTATGAAATACTTTGTGCCGGGCCATACGTTTATGGCTGCCGACTCCTTTCATCACAGAGTGGAGGTTTACATGAAAAAAATGAACAACAAGCTTTATAATTTCTCAGATTTTGTACAAGCCGTAAAAGGTGCTGCTCATAAAACCGAGGTCCTGACAATGGAGCTACAGCATTTTTACATTTGGAAAAATTTTTCTTCACAATACAAATTAACTCGTACAGAGCCGAGGCCATATTTACATGATATGGTTCAGGTAACCGTCCACAGAAGATCAAACAATATCACATAAAAAAGACTTTGATGGTCCATCATTTGATCTTCATTTTTTAACCGCCAAGATAACAAAAAATGGAAAAATGCGGCCACCCAAATATCCAACAAAAGTTCTTGGAATTTATTCGCAGAAGAAAGCCAATATAATAAAAAAATTGTCTGAAATTATGAAAAATCGGTTGCAATTCTGGGACACTCTTCCAGTTTTAGATGAGAACTGAACAAAATTTATGTTTGTCTATTTGTATTCTAGTTTACTTTTGGGTTTATTTCCAGTATAAATATGTATTATTTTCTGAAAAATTCTGTTCAAATCCCACAAATGGTGATTCTTTGAAAGGTTTCAAGATGAAAATTTCATATAAACATGTCCCAAGCGGCTTGGTTTTCGAAGTACAGGGTGATCAAAATACATTTTTTAGGAGTTTTTGGAGTTTACTTCGAAATTTTCGACAATAATCGATCCAAATTAGTTCAAATTGGACAAGTACAATCCATTCAATAGTGCGCATGATATAAAATAATTCATTTCTCGAAGTGTCATTGCCACTCTCCAAAGATTAGCGCGTGACGCAATACGTCATTTTGTTCTCATTACACAAATAGCTATTTTCTGCTCGTGTAGAGAAAATGTAATGTTATGGAGCTCCCATACATTTTTTACCATAACTCAGGTTGAATATGTATTGCACAAAGTTAATTATGGCAAAATAATTTTGGACATTTTCAATAGTGAATAACTTTATTATCAAATACTAGAGCAAAGTAACATAGATTCCCTAGGAATAAAATTAAGTTCAGAAAAGGACCATTATTGAAATTGATATGTCAGAGCAGCTGCTGGAAATGGCCACCGCCAACTTCAATGCATGCGTTTATGCGCCTAACCATAGACTGGCGGACACGCTCAAAAATACCAGGAGTGTTTCTTATAATTCCGCATGACTCCTGTATGCGATTCCTCAGGTCTTCTTCACTTTGAACTGGAGTTCGGTACACTAATAATTTAAGGTGCCCCCAGAGGAAAAAATCAAGTGGATTCATATCGGGTGACCTTGGTGGCCAAAGTTGTGGCCCACCACGCCCAATCCAGCGATCAGAATAATTCTCTTCTAAATATTGGCTGCAACCAATCTGAAGTGTACTGGAGCACCATCATGCATAAACCAAATTCCAATTCTTTCCCTCAGTGGGATCTCTTCTAGGAGTCCAGGTAAGATGAATTCAAGAAAATGTCGATAATGGTCACCATTGAGTCTATGAGGCAGAAAATGTGGCCCGATAAGGAAATTCCCTACAATTCCAACTCAAACATTCACAGAAAACGTCTCTTGAAAATGGTTTTCAATCACGGCGTGTGGGTTTTCATCAGCCCACATATGATTGTTGTGAAAATTAATAATGGCTTTACGGGAAAAGCATGCCTCATCGGTGAATAACACTTGAGATAAAAACCATGGATTTTCCAACAATTTATTTCGAATCCAAGTGCAAAAAGTTAATCTCTTTGGAAAATCCCTTGGCAGAAGAGCTTGAACACGCTGTATGTGATAGGGATAAAGTTGTTGCTCTTTTAAAATTTGCCATACCAATACATGGGATACGTTAAACTGTGCCGCAATTTGTCTTGTACTGGTGTCTGGATGCTGCTCAATTTCGTTAAGTACAGCTTCTTCTATCTGAACTGTTCTAACTCTCCTGGGTCTTCCTATGAGAACAGCAGACTTCTTGAAAGTACCCGTTTCACGAAGACGGGAGTGAATATTGATGAACATTTGTGTGCTGGGAATATGACGTTGTGGAAATCTTTCTAGATACATTCGTCTGGCGGCACGAGCGTTACCATCAGCCATTCCATACATTAAGTGCATGTCTGCCATTTCTGAATTTGTATATTCAACCATTTTATCCAAAGGAATATTGAATCAATCTGCTTTATAGCTTGCACTAATGAAGAATTAACAATGAGACAGTTTCTCAACTTTCGATAACTGTCAAGTTGTTGATATTTAAATAAATGAATTAATATCAAAGCCCACTTTGCTATTTTTATGAATTCAAATTGATTACAAAATTTCTGCGTTACTGCAGAATAAAAAACAAACCGAAATTTCTGATAAAATAATGTACTCCGTACGGAAACAAAAATTTGTTTGATTTAGTTTTTCGGAGTTATGACCGGAGATTCATAAATGAAAATCAAATGTGTAATGATCTGCGACTATTAGATAAACCCTATTAACTATCTTCCATGATTACCTTTCGGAAGTTTTTTATGTTGAAAAGGAAACGTTCAATTGAAAACTAAAAAATATATATTTTTTTAAAATAACAAAAAATTTGTATGAGTTCTCTATCTGATGGGTAAAAGCATTTTTAATCAAATATCTCAATGAAAATGCACATTTTTACCATCAGAATCTTCAGGTTGAAAGTTAAGGTTTTCCCAATATCTGTCAGATCTAGTTTAATATCCAGCGTACCGCAGTGACGGAGAGATAGTAGTTTTCTGTTAGATATCACAAAAAGAAATCACATCTTTACAATAACAAGCTTTTATTTAGCTTCACTTGTAACTAACTAACAAACAATTTAATAAAAGTTGAATTTGACCCACTTCTAATACTCCGATTAATGTGAAATTTGGCAGGTTTCCGTAATTCCGGTGACAATGCATTAAAAAAATGTTTGTTAAAAAACAAAATGGCGGCTCCAATATGGCGGACGAGTTTTGTGATCATGATACGATTCTGTTCAAAATTGGTATGTGATGGTTTTTGGGTTGGAGATTTTCAGTTTAACATAAAAAATAAACTAAAATGTTAAAAATGAAAATTATAAAAAGAAAATATTTTATACAATACACTGAAAAGGAAAAAATAATTCATTTCATTGTTTGATCTAGGTAATCTTGTACAGAAAGATTTTGATACTCACAGAATAACCTACAAAAAATGAAACAAATTATTTTTTCATTTTCAGTGCATTTGTATAAAAGCTTGTCTTTATATTTTTTATTGTATAATTTTTATTCATCGTAGATTTTTCTAATTCTGAAAAAATATTTCCATCAATTTACAATAATTGAAAATGTTTCATTTTCAAATTTTCTAATGTTATGCCACACTGGAAAATGTTTAAATTAATATTTTCATTATAGCCCCTGAACCGTACAAGTAAATGAAAAAATGCAAGATATCAAAAAGATGTTAAATGAAAATACATTGATTATTCCTGTCTCATAATATGTCAGTGGCGGCGGAAAAAAAAATTCTGAAGGGTTGAACAAAGCTTGACTCTGAAAAAAGGAGGACCCTGTGAATTATTTAAGAAATGCATTATTTTGTATCGTGCGCCCTATTGAATGGATTGTACTTGCCCAATTTGAACTGATTATTGTCGAAAATGTCGAAGTTAACTCTAAAAAATCTTGAAAAAAATGTATTTATATCGCCCTGTATCTCGAAAACCAAGCCGTTTGAGACATATGTTTATATGAACTTTTCGTCCTGAAAACCTTCAAAGAATCACCTCCCGAAGTTTGTCAACGTACTTAATTAACACCTTGTATAAGTCATTTTACTATTGAAAAATTGAGTCACAATGTTTTTTGACTCTCATGGCATTTCCTTGTGTAAGAGCAGACGAAGGACTTTCAAGCAGTTCTTATTTAAGTGATTTAGGTATTTCCTGTTCCTGTGTCATACGTGGAGAGGTGATTTTTTATGGGCTCTTTCATTCCAGAGTAAATCTAGTGTGATGCACTAGCGTTATATTGAAAATGAGTTTCTTCAATTGCTAATTTTTGTTCCACTTTAGAGATTTTCTAAGGAACGAATTATAGCAGGTACCTCAGAAACACCTTCAGAAGCCTATCGTTCATTATCTTGTATGCTTCTGGTTTATCACATTTCAAAGTTTGCATCTATTCGGTTTTTATAGCGCTTTTACGTTACATTTATGTAAGTTAGGAATTTCGGAATCATTGGTACCGAGTTTGGTATTGAGGCCGAATATATTTAACCCTGCGTTACATACGTGGATAATTGTTGCATCAGTACATACGTGGGGTGTGACAAACCCCATTTCCTGAAATATCGTATTTTTTTTATCTTGATCTTTTTCTGATATTACGTTGTTCCATAGTATCAGGGGATCATTTCGGAACAATAAAAACACGCAAGGAATAATCAAATAGGCTTTATTTCAAGAAATCTGATATAAACTGAAAAAGGCTAGTTTTTCATGTACCAAAAAGCACACCGCGACAAAAAAACATGTGAGATAAATGAACATCTCACCCCGGAATGAACATTCGGAAACTAAAATTTGATTATGATGAAATACAATGAAAATAATTGCAGATTGAAAAACAGAAAGGAAAAAAATTAATCGCTGATTGAGCCATGCAATTTTGGCGAGTAATCACACCCCAGAGCACTTAAGTTCCCTATAACTTCATTCAGTGTCTACAAGATACTGCGGAAATGCCTGAATTCGATGATGCGGACATATTTTGGAAGCTATTAGGAGGGGCGTACGCATAAGTTTACGTTTGGCATATTTTCAAAGCGATATTCGGCGGCTGGGGTCCATCACACCCCACGTATGTAACGCAGGGTTAACCGTCCACTTATTGGCAAACATTCCAAAGTTATTGTGTGATGAATCAATATCAGTTTTTCGCCAATTTTTGTTTTCGATTTCTTCAGGTATACTCTTTCAACGTGTCAGAAAAATTATGATATAGATAACAAGTTCTTTTACCAACAAGTTTGGTAGCACACGATATACTGCTATCAAAATAATCAGCAAATGGTTTTTTATCTGGAATATAAAGGTTTGTCAGAAAATTACAACACAATATTTGTTGCAACTGATCAATCAGAAAACGTTATTGCACAAATTGTATTTTCAAATTTGAAGTAGGCAGGTGCGTACATTCATTTTCACAACACAGTTTGAAAAGTTTTATCTTATATTCATCAGGCTGCTGTGGGAGAGATTTCTTCATAATTAACCGTCTTCTAAATGGAACTTGCCATTTATCCATATTTACATAATGTTTCTCCAGAGATGAATATTATTTTCCGGGCAGTGCCAGTTAAAATAAAAAATTACTCATCTCAAGAACAATTGAAACCCTATTCTTATCATGATTTGGAGAACTAACAGGTTTCGAAACAACATATCGGTGTAGCTTATGATGTAAACCTATAAATAATAAGTATTTGTGGGGGAGCAGTCAAATTATTAGGCTATCACAAACAAAAGTTTTTGACACTGACAAACTTTCGGCAATATTTATTACTTTCCTGTTTGTCTGATAAATCCTAGAATTTCATTTCTTTATGTTAGGGTCCACTGATAAAGCATTGAATGTGTAGGATTATCATTGTTTTCAATGAAATCTGATTGATACACGTTAATCAATGCATTTACTTCAGTTAATAATAATAACAAACTACTACAAAACGAAAGTAAACGATGACTTGATCACCAACGCCATTTGATCACCATCAACTTTTACAAGAAAAGCCACTGAGAAAAGCTAAGTTGAATATTTTATAAACGTATATTTTGGAAAGTTGACTTCAAAGCAGCATATTTTTCGTTTGCACAATATACAAAACGGGTGTCTTGAAAAATGGCAACAGTCTTGTGAAGGCAGTAACTTACCGGAGCAATTGCTGTATTTGCAGTTCTACACTTGTATAGATTTTCCTAATTTCCATTTTCTTCATTATCAGACTGAGGAAGGTTACACACCCACAAGTGCCATATCAAAAAACGAATATCCTCGATGAAATCAAACTTTCAATCAATACGTGTTTCTGTATTAGTTCAAAAGTGTTCATGTGGCCTAGGTGTCTGTTCATCCATAAAATCGAACAGAATTCATCATTCCATTATTCAAAATCAGTTCTAATTTACTTGCCAGCTAACAATCTATTCACGTACTGATATTCGTTCACATTTGGCAGTAGATAATCAATATTATTTTGGAGTAAAAAACTGGCTTACGTATAAAAATCCCCACTCACTTCGAAACAATCGAATTGTTCGATTAGAGTGTTAACAGTTTTCGATTTCAGTTCCATCTAGTGGACGAATATTACCAAACCATACATTTTTGTGATGAGTATTTTGAGAACATTATTGATACTGATGAAAATAGAAGAAAGCTGAAAGTTGTCATAAAAAAGTTGACAGCACTTCTGACTCGCCCTGTGGGATTATCTTAGGAATGTTTCAATAAACTCATGAGTATTTCAATTCTATACCTCAACGTCAAATTCGAAATCTCTATGTGAGCCGATAACTGAATTGTAGTCTTATCTCACATATCATTTATTAAACGGTGCCTATTTGTTATTTTTTTTCTGGGCAATATTACGTTTGGATAATTTCATTATATTTCACCAATATTATCCGAATATATAAGCATGCTACTTGGGTTATGTCCAAGGTCTGCGGAGATATGCGCGGAGATATGGTAAAAAACAAAATTGCCAACTCATGCAAAACTATCAATTATTTAAATGAACTAGCCGCCGAATCTGATTTTGAATGATGATGAAATTTGTCCTTGAAATATTTTTTGAAAAACTTTGTGTTGTATTAGATCTAATTACTGGAAAATATGCGTCAGTTGTTGTGTGCGGAGATTTCAATATAAATTATTTGGATGATAACCATAATAAAAGACATCTTTTAGATATATTCAATATGTTTGGACTCCAACTTGAACTGCAGTCGGATCAACCAACTAGAATAGCAAAATACGGAGACAGAATAACTTCATCTGGTATCGATTATGTGATTTCTAACATCGAAAATACTTTATGTGACATAATTAATTTCGGTATATCAGACCATTTCGGGCAAATGCTGACTTGGAAAAATGCCGTTTTTCCAGATTTAAAGACTACCAACACAAGCATCATAACTAGGAAATATGATGAACAATCGATCGCCAATTTGAAACTGCTGTTTTTAAAAGGCAATCATCGGCACTCAACCGATGAAGGAGACGATATTAATAAAGAGTTCAAATATTTCCTGGACCATTTCAATTGGTGTTATGGTATTTCAGTCTGTCGTTTCCTGAACGCAGAATATTAACCAGAACAAGTAAAGATTGTGGTGAAATACTTTTTTCAAATGAACTCAACCAAGATATTTCTAAATTGAAAGTTCTCAACTGGTTACGAAAAATAATTAACTCCGTAATAATTGACAAACGCAATAGGAAAGCAAAAACAGAAATCAGTAAAGAAATATGTAACGAAAAAAAAGCATCACTCACAAAAAATCTTCAATTCAACGAATAAAGCAAAAACCCTCATACCACCAATCTTGTCAAAAACAATGATACGATTTCTAATCCAAAAGAAATATCCAACATTTTTGAAGACTTCTTTGCAAATTCTGTTATAAACAGAATAAACTCCCTTCATCTACCACGAAACTTACGTACAAAAGTCGAAGTGAAACATTCACATTCAATGTTCTTCAATCTTGTGACTCCGGAACAGATTTCGTCTATAATTTACAATTTAAAAAAAAAGTATTCAACGGGAATAGATGATATTCCTGCATTACTAATGAAATAATGCGTAAATGATCTCAGCCCTTATATTTCTGACCTTATCCACCTCTCGCTGACTTCAGGTCAATTTCCCGAAGACCTAAAAATGTCAAAAGCTGTGCCAGTCCTCAAAAAGATCTATTTGTCTCCTTAGCTGTTTTTCCAAGGTTATTGAAATTGCCGTATATAATCAACTGATGTGCTACCTGAATCAAAATAAAATAATTACACCTTGTCAACACGGATTCCATCAAAATTTATCAATTGAAACAGCATCGATAGATCTAATACAGCACATACACGAAAATATTGATCAAAATAAATATGTTGTAGGTCCATTCTCCAACCTATCTAGAAAAAAAAATGATATACATTTCCAGAAATCCAATAAAATGCACTTCAGAAAGTCTCCCGCATACGCTGGATCTTTCTTCTTCAATATGCTACCGCCACAAATGAAGAATGGTTCATGCGAAAGAAAATTCAAAAGTGCGACAAAAAATATCTCCAAGAAAATTCGTTTTATTCGCTAGATGAATTCACTCAGTATATTGAATCAGTGCGCTGACACGTTTAAGTACCACTGTTTTTATGTTTTTATGCCTCACATATCGTCTCATTTTGTACATGTCCCAATCGTATTATTTATTTAATCGTATATTATTTTTTTATTTATGTATATTTGTATTTATATTTACATCTATATTTATAATGACCTATCCTATGTAATGCTAATGATATCTAAGGACTAATAAACATTTCTATCTATCTATCTACTACGGAAGGTTGAAAATCTTAATATATATCAAAAACGTAGATTTTGTTTCATTGAATTTCATTTTGAAAATTGCTTCACTTTCACTTCTTTTAATTTTTGCTTCAGTACTATATACACTCAATTTTGAAGAAACCTTCAAGAATGCCTTTAACGCAAATCGTCTAATACTCTTTTATTCCTTTCCCGGTGACTAGGAAGGAAAACTCGAGAATATTTTATAAAGAGCAAGAAAGAAGTTGAAAAACTTCCATACTTCATTAACTAGAGGAACAAATCACTTAGCGGGCCATTAACGCCATCTGGAAAAACTTCGTAAAGTAGGAGTTCCGAATTTAAAAACAGGTACAAATTACAATTTCAGTCAAAAAGAATGCCAGAGTCACTTCGATAAAAAAACTTTCGGATTAATGGAATTCATTTTCTATCCTGATTTATGGGTCGGGTTTGGGCTGAGTTATTATTAAGTTTGCATTATCAAGTTGTTGTCCATTGTTCATCAGTCCCCGAGTTTGGTTAGAGCTCGGTGCGAGCGAGAGGGAAGAAAATTTCGGAGAATCTCTTGGCAGGCATCGGGAAACACAGAAAGTCCATTAACGCCATCGAAGAACTCACTTCGTTGGTAAAAAGGAGTTTTGTAACAGCGTCGGTTCCTCATCTCGGTATCTGCGACATTCGCATGTATTTGTCGGGCTGGTCTATTGGATTTGGGGAGTTCATCGATTCGTTTGTGAAGTGTGGTAATTGCGGTTTGAAATTCAATTTGTTTTTTTTTGTACGAAACTAAATTGATGAAAACGGATAAAAAGCATATTTTCAATCAAAAATATACATTCTTTTGAACAGAATAATCTTCTTAATGAATAATTATTTCTAGTTGATGAATATACTCCCATTTCAAACTCATTCAGATGTTTGTGTCTTTACATAAAATCACTTGAAATGAATGTGCTTGCAGTGAAAACATTCTACTTTTCATTCCAGAAAACACATTGATAATAATATTATAATAAATAGATTTATTCAATAAGCTGAAAATACATTAATACGTTGACTGCCGAATACGATTGATCTCGTAGTAGGCGATCTGTCTCTGGGCGCTTCCTACGAGCTATATCGTAGCTTGCAGCTTGATCTTTGAAGCTAACCACGTTCTGTCTCGTTGCAAATACGTGGTATTTTTACTTTGTGGCGTCTTTGGCAAGACCTACAAAGACTTAACGGCGTTGTTGATTGAAATAATTCGCTGATTTCCTAAATTTCAAAATGTATGCCATTGAAATCTTTATATCTCAGATATATCGAAAAATACATTAGTTTCAATTTCACGTATCGTTTTTCGCCTGTATTTAATTATGAAGATTTGATTTTCACAGAAGTGTTCTCCCACAGACATTTTACGTCACTGGCACAATCCGACAACGTTGGAATCGTGGAGGCATTTGTCGATTGTCATTGGATTATCACTATTGCCAAGTCATTGATGTCATCACGATCTGTCAGAGCTCTTACTGTGGAAGTAATTGCCGATATTATATTTACTATAGATTTTTGAATAACACTTCACCGATGTGGGACTCTTTTTATCAATACGACGGAGCAACCAGTATAAAAAAGCGAAAAATACCAAAATTGTATGCTCGAAGAGGGTAATATACTGAAACTTACCTTGGGATGCTACACAACATTCACAGTCACTATATTTTATTTCATCATTACTTTCATCAATAGTAGCTGCAATAAAATCTGGTTAGCTCCGTACTTTGTGCTCAGAGTACGGCACTTGATGATACAAATAGTACCCTTCGTTTTCAGCTACATATAACCAACAGCAGCATCACCATAGCCTGATCTAGCATAACTATAGATGATCCTTCAAATTTTCACTGCTAGCCTTAAAAAGTTTTTCTCCATTTTAACAAGTTGTAAAAGTAATCATCTATTATTGAAGACTAATTTCACGACTGACAAGAACAACATAAACATTGTCAGCAAATGTCAGCGGTCCCACTGTTGTCAGATTCATATCAGTACCATCAACTTAGGTCAACAAAAAACACTTGAAGCTAGTGAAGACATTCTACGTCACAAAAGTATACATATTCGACTCTTTACTATGTTTCAAAGGCTCTAATTTTTTTATAACTGAATGTTGAGTTGAATCTTCCACAAGGTGGGGAGCTAATGCAAAATGGTTTCTAAAAATAATATTCAGTTCGTTTTTGGAGTTTTAGGAAAATAGCGAATTATTCGAATGAAAATGGATTTATTCGTGAACACAAACATACATTTATCAGTAGAAATGAATGAAATGGTTATGTATGATACTTTCTGAAACATGTTTCAACATATAATGCAGGTTTTACTTCACATACCGGACAGAAATAGCTCGTTTCACGACGGCGTTTTCCACTTGCACAGATACGACAAGGTTTTGTTGGGCAAGTCTTTTTCTCAGTCTATGGGATGGACTCTAGATAATGCAAGATTTGTTGGTTTTCCGAAACATGATTTGAATGAGTGAATGAATAAAATGAAATGATAGCCGATATTCTCTTCGATCTTCAGAACTGAAATTATCTGAACCCCCTCCGCGATTCAAATGTTCGATACGATATGCTACGTCTTCCAGGACGCCAACTACGAGATAGGTCATGATGTTTTTTTTTGTGGAAAAAATACTGATTGGATTGCAAATTTAACGAAAATGTGAGAATTCATCATGTTTCTATCGCCTAACATGCTATACAGACTTCGGCGTCTGGGGCCAGACTAGTCGAAACCCTTCGGCAGCCAACGTGTTAAATGTTAAAAGAAAAAATATCGGATTATTCAGCTCATCAAAAACGCTGCATTCAGTTCTATCACCTAGAAGGAAAATAGACCTGTTTTTCAATGCAGCTAGTACTCCATAAATACAGAAGTGTGGAGTAATCATTTTATTACATAACTAATAAATTCATACTTAAAAAATATTTTATAAATAGTAATTCTTAATAATCAAGTCTTAAATATGACGAAACCTTAAATCTTAAAATTGGGTACCAATTAATTATTGAGGAGCAATCTTTTTATATAGAATTCGGCTACGGGAAATGACATGTATTTAATTTCGGAGGGAATTAGTTTGAGAACTTTGCAAACAACATGCGGAAATAATCTTTGATACAAGTTTGTGTTATGTTGTGGTATTGTAACAACATGCGGAAATAATCTTTGATATAAGTTTGTGCTATGTTGTGGTATTGTAAGGGTGTCCTTTTTTCTCATATTTTCGTTGTGTACGTCAGTTCTGAATCTAATTTTCTTGTATAAATATATAGGTGATTTATTTTTCATGACTTTTATAAACAATATACTTCCGTTCAAGTAACGGCTATGTTTTTCTGTAAACCATTTCAATTAAGTCAATTTGCTCGAAACTCCCCTTTGAAATTTCTTTATATTAAATATCATTCTAACACACACATTTTGCATTTTTTGCAATCGGCTAATTTGAAATGTCGTTAGACAAGGTCCATACAGTATGTCGCAATAGATGATATGTGAAATATAATCCTTTTGACACAAAAATTGTATTCCCTTGAAGATAACACAACCCTTGCCACGTGACACACTCAACCAATGAGTGAATGAGCAATCAAAGCTGGTGGCGACACCGCTACATGTGAATGTTACTTCCATTTCAACCTATTTGGGCTGTTTCACCATTTAGGTTGGAGATTATACGTTCATGAATGTTAGTTGTGCGTTGTGAAAACTGTTTCTATACTCATTTATGGACCAGTTGTGAAGATGAGTGAAGTATATTTTGTTTTTCAACAGTTTTGTGTCTAACAGCGAGTGGCGTTGTTTACCTGTAGGCAAACACAATTTTTTGCAACTGTAAAAAGAAGTGAAGTGCTGAATGTGTTTGCAAAAAAGTTGGACCATTTTGTTCTCTGGCATGTACAAATTGTCAAGGCCGGTCATGTTCTAATGTTGAATCACCAACAGCAGAGGATTCGTTTGATATACCAACGAGGAGACATGCGATATATCGCTATTGGCACAATTTACTTCCACCCAGGATGAAGAAGAAGTCCATCAAGTAGAAGGAGAACAGCAAGAAGAAGTATTTGAAGGTTATCAATCAGACGAATAAATTTCTACTCTTTTTTAATTTTCATCACCTTCATCATTTCCAACCCTCACTAATATATTTTATTATGCAATAGTTTCAAATTAAACAGAATCACAACAGACCTGTTGAATAGGCCTATTGGGAAAACAACGTCGAATAATCGCGCTAAGTACACTACTTCATACCTCAACTTTTAAATACCGTTATAACTCGAAAAAAATCATTGATACATTTTTTATAGATAATTCTATGATTTACAATTTCTGTTTTCAGTAATTTTATGATAAAACTCGCTGTTTTCCTGGAAATCACAAACATTTTTCAACCTTTGACCTTTGGTATATTTTTTTACAATTACCGGAACGATGAGGAACTTTCAAATCTTATTTTCAATTCTGTTTTGAGCAATTTCACTTGTTTCCAGCTTCTTGTAAATTTATGTATCTTCAAATGACTAGATTGATCAGACTAGTATTCGATTACATTGCTATACGCGTCACTAGTAACGGTTTTTACTTAGAATACAGTTATCCTAAAACTATTCTCAAATATAACTATCACTTACACCTGAACTGTTCGTAGTTTGATTTGTTTGGTGAATTTGGGTGACGTTGCCAAAATTCATTTTTGATGTGATCATGCTTTACAACTTACAACAAACAGGTGGTTTACAATATTCATCAATTCTATGTGAACGCATGAACCTATCCGGGATCATTCCATATACAATAAAGAAATGTAACATGTACCTGATGAAAATGGCGTCCATTGCATATTTTTATAACCAAGTATATAAGTATATAATAAAGTTGGGAAATTTTCGAAATTGATAGGACTGGTGAAGATCTAATGATAAATTCAACTAAAATATTTTCGGTATCGCTAGCTTTTCGGTTTCACCGAAACACATGTCATCATTATTATTTTCAATGACAATGCATCTTCCTCATTATGTTGGTTGTAAATTAGGGATCATAATTTTCTTAACATGAGTTGGGTACTTCAAGAAATATGTTCACATACTGATGTAAATACTCAATGAAAATCATTATTTCATATTAATAAATCGAAAATGAAAATATTATTTTATGACCGTAGTATTGAGAACATAATTTTTAAATCAGTTATTTGACATACATTATTATATGTTTTTGTGACATTGTGCACAATACGCCATTTTGATGATGAAAATGTGATCAATGAAATATGACGTTGATACAACGCTGAAAGTTTGGAGTAAACGCTTCAGAAAAGACCGTCGTATTGGAAACGTGAGTTTTGATACAGTTACTTGGCCTATATTATTATACGCTATTGTAACCCTGATTTTCGAATCAGTTATTTGACATATGATTATATGATCTATGAACATTGTGCATAATACGTCAGTTTGAATAAAAATATGATCACTAAATTATGACGTTGATACAACGCTGAAAATTGGGACTTATCGCCTCAGAAAATAAGTTTAATGAATAAGTATTGATGATGTTGACCATCATTTATATGACCTTAAGTTCATGTTCCACATATGTAACAATTCAATTTTTTTCGCAGGGTTCATTATCAGTGCTTACCTGGAAGTGAGTAATGATTGGAACAGTTTGATTGAATTAAAGTATTATTGAACAATTAGAAAACTTTGAAGAGTAAGGTTATTTGCCAGGTGTACAAGAGCCATACATCCATGAACATTTAAAAATTAAAATCATTTAACATGATTATAGTTAAATTGTTATATTTGTTATTCCTTGGCGCAACCCTCAGAAGTCCTCGAGAGACTTATACGAGCTAGGGAAGATGCAGCCCCTACCTTCTAACGTGTGATGCTATGCACGGTGACCATGCACGCTGGGAATTTAACACTGTGCTTGAGAGGCGAACGCTCCACCAGCTGACCACCACGGATAAAACAATTCCCCTAGAACATGGCTGTATAAATGAAGTTTGATGAACATGAAGTGAAATTGAAATTTGATGTTGTATGACAGATTGACAATGACGAATGAGAATTGTGACTTGGAATCGAGGGTGATAGAATTTGTAATTAGTTGATAAATGACAAAATCATGAAATGAGTATTGAGGCACCCGAGCCAAAGGTCTGAAAGTAACTGTCTAATGAGAACTTAAAATAATCAAATGTATGTCAAGGCAAACCAAAGAGAACCTATCATGATTATATGAGTAAAATTGGGAAAAAGAATGATGAAATCATGACACTTTCAGGAGCTCGTTTCATAATTCTATCTTCAAAATGCATTTTCCAATCAAATTCTTGCTAAATCAGTGTTAAATATGTATTCTCGGACCAAGATATTTGAAAATTATTCGTCAATCAAGTTGTTCATGAGCTACGAAGTATGCCATAGGAACAACTAAATTCACTGTCATGAAAATTGAAATGAATTGTTTGACAGTTTCTATAAAACAATGAAACACTGAATTTTATCATCTAATACAATATAAATGAACGGAAAATAGTTGTTTTTGCTGCAAACAATGTCTCTTAATTGATTTTTGGCAAAACGAAGGGATACGAGTAGAAAATGTAAAGATTTCCTTTTTTCTTTTCTATTGGTAATCAAAAAAATAATCAAGAGCCAAGAGCTACTTCTTGATGATGGAAAGAAGAACCATTGTCTTACAAATTATTCAACTGGAATAAATTTGATAGAGCTTCTTGTTTAGATTTGATGTATCATCTTGTAAGCTGTTTTTTATTGAATCTTACTGTATATTTCTCTGATGCTCTTTTGAGCTGTCATGTCATGTAAAGATAGTCGAATGTTGAACAGAATAAACATGTTGAGAAAAAAAAATAAAAAACGGAAAAAACGTAAATTTTTTATAATTTTAAAAAGAAAAGGGCAAAGATAATCCGCTGATCCTTCTACCAGATTGCTCATAAAAACCTATTTCAGGTAAGTTACAAACACCTCTGGTGAACACAGCATCTTGCTTCCATAGAGATTCACTGAACGTTGAAATTAAAGTTATAAGATATCAAATATGTTCCTCAATTTTACTATTATTATTACATCTCTTTATTTAATGACATTATAGTTACTGTCTCTAGGTAATAAAGTTTATATGTTGCCTTGTGGTTCTTTTGGAAAATTATTCAAAATTGAACAAAACTGCCTACTTATCTGATTGTCAAAGAAAATTTTGATTTCTTGTACTAGGTTTCTCCTCGGAATCGAGTAGACAAATAGTTGAACACCAATTTTTCACTCATGAACATTCCATAAATCTTTGTCAACATGTCGTCCATAATGATTATCGACACTTAATGGTCGCCTAACCGAGCGCCAACATGGAAAAATGGGTATACGGATTTCTCCAACACACATATTTCACGTTTATGCGCGCACATCATAAGATCGTCATTTGTGTGTATAACAAATAACCTCCCCGTCACTTTCTTGGAGCGTTCCTCAGCGGGAACAGTAAATCATCTGGATGACATAATCACTGAGAGCAAACATAAAAGTTCACGTCGGAAGGAGAATTATCGTTCTTCAGCGAAACCATTAGTATAAAAACGCCATTTACAGAATCGTTTTTTGATAAGTCTCTTGTCCTATCGACTCTTCTGATTGATTGAACATCGCCGATTATGAATTTTCTTGGTATTCATTAGTTTTTAGTAGTTTGTGGTGATATGGATGAATACTCGAATAATATTACAAACGGGTCTACGACTTTTAAGATCCAAGGGAAAGAATACAGAAATTGGTGTTTTATAAAGCTGTTTGCCGTTCATTGAAAAACCGAATCCTCAAAAAGAGATGTTTGGCAAGTCTCCAAAGTGATGACATAGGTGTGTCAGGAATAAACTCGATCGGTCAAACTCCATGAACTTGCTATCGGTGGAACAGTATCTCAGAAGAGCATGGATCAGTTTCAATGATATATGAATCATTTGCTGACTTTCTCGCATTTCTGAGTTACATATTGTTGATATCTTCAAGTGTCAGGTGCCTTGGAACTGCCACAAATGATTTTCATTTTTGAATGAGTATCTCTTTGTTTCCGTAATTCGTCATTGAACCAAGACAAAGGTTGAATATTTAACTTGGGTTTCGTTTGTTTCATAGAAAAAATAAATCATCGCAAGTAATAACTAATAAAGAAGACAAAAACTCTCTATCATGGCTTGAGTTCGTAATAGTCTAGTCAAATTCTTGCAAATTTTCTCAATTCTTCTGTTAGTAATAGACCAAGTGAAAATTGGTATTTGGGTTTCTTTACGCACTTGTTATTATGCAAAGGAGAACAATCATTGACCTGTATGGTCCGATATTATATCTCAAAAACTATTAGTTATAATTTTATAACTTTATTGACAAACCGTCAGTTCCACGAAATTCCATGATCATTCGATCCCAGGTAAAAAGTAACATATACAAAGTGTGTGAACTGATATCAACAATATAACAGAAATCTCCATCTTGATTTCGTCTATAAGTCTCTGGTCCCCTGGTCAACTGGTCTCCTAACTCGAACACTTTTTCTGATCTGTGCATTATCTTCGTTTAGAGAAGAAACTAGTTTCTCCGCCTCTAAGTGTCCGAGTAGCAGCCATACTTGGTAGTTTTCTCTCTGGGTCAAAAATCAAAATCAGCGATTTATGATCGGTAATAATTTCAAATTTACGTCCATAACAGTTTTGAAAAAAATGATTCAATGCCCAAAAAGTCGCTACCCAGGTAGCACATCATATCGGCTGAATCTTGGTTCCATATTGGGCCAAAATAGATGTATTGTATATGACAAAATAATATTGGTCCAATGTGGGTGAATATTCAAAAAGCAATATTATATTACAAATATTGGTGGAATATTGGTTGAACCTGTTTTGAATGTAAATTGTAACATGTAGTAATGGGACAATATTGGTTGAATAATTTATACCAATATCAATAATACAATAATGTATATATATTGTTTTCCACATCTAGAATGAATATTGCAATCCCAATATTCCAGTCATATCGATTCTAGGGATAAAAAACTAAATTGTATTTCCAATATTGACAGCACATTGGTTGAATATCATTTCAACTTCATTCAACAAATTGTAATAACTCATATTTGGTCAATATTGGTTCAGTGATATTTACCAATATAGATAAAACAATTTTGTTTTCACATGGTTTTCAATATCTAAAATAAATATTGGAATCCCATTATTCCCTTCATATCGATTCCAGGAATAAAAAATATAGTATATCCAAGTGTGATCACACATTGGTTGAATATAATTTCACCAATATTCAACAAATCTTATCAATCAATATTGGTTAAATTTAGTTCAATAATATTTAACGATATCGTTAAAACAATATTGTCCTCATATTGTTTCCTACATGTAGATCAAGATGAATTTTGAATATTGTCCAAATATTCAATGAAACATATTAAAATTATATCATGATGAAACCTGGATAAAAATCCGCTAGATGGCTCTATACAGTGAGCACGTAAAGGTTGGAACAAATTCGTTAAACGCTTGGTATGGCCATTAGGAAAAATAAGCTCAGACACGTCGATTTTATTTTTCAGTTGCGCATTTTTTGATCTAATCATATTCTTGATGACGTAATCACTGTTCGAGTTATGACGTCATTATAAATTTTTTTTAAATTGCATTAACCTATTTTGATAATACTTTAAAAAATAACGCATTTCTCTGCGTATGAATATCATATTTTTTCTTATTTTACATAACCTTATGTTCGAGAAATAAAAGATATTTCATTATTCATAGTAATGTAATATTCGATCTGTTAACTTTTGACTTAAGGGATCCCCACAAAAAATCTAGTGGGGTTAGATCATGAGATCTAGCTGGCCATTCTAAAAATCATCGACTACTATCGAAATCTTCTCTTCATTAAGTTCATGATTCATATGAGTATTTTCTTAAAATGATAGTAATACATTCAATTGTTGATCTTCCGTAACGACTGGACGACCTTTCGTATAACTATCACCTACATTGTCAAAATTTCCAAATTTTGCTTCGACTTTGATCGCTTTCGAACGTGTAATAGGTCTATCGGGATATTTATAGTTAAATGAGTCACAAACCTCAGCTTGCGTACTAGTCTTATCCCCATAACCTGAAATCCTTAAAATATCTTTGCTTCATTTTTCGCTTTTCGCATGGTGTCGATAACTTATTTATACCACAATTATTTGATAGCTAACTATTATCATCCAGTCAGTGTCTAGTTGCATTGGAGCAATCAATGTGTCAAACGTCTGTTTTAAAATGACTAAAAAAGAATAAGTGGCACCCATAATATGAAGTGAAAGTAATTCATGAATTTTTAGAGTTTCCAGCTAGATCTCCTGATCTAACCCCACTAAATTTTTTTGTGGGGATACCTCAAGTCAAAAGTTCACGTTAACAGACGTAATATTACATTATTGTGAATAAAGAAATATTTTTTATTTCTCGAACATGCGGTTATGTAACATAAGTAGAATATGACATCCATACACAGAAAAATGCGTTCTTTTTGAAGGTATTATCAAAATAGGGTATTGCCATTTGAAAAAAATTATGATGACGTCATAACTTGAACAGTGATGACGTCATCAGAAATATAAGTAGGCCAAAAAATGCGCCACCGAAAAATAAAATCGAAGTGTCTGAGCTTATTTTCTCTAATGGCCATATCAAGCGTATAACGAATTTGTTCCAACCTTTACGTGCTCACTGTATATAGAATGTCTTCTAGAACTTACAAAGATATATTAAATAGTTCACATAACTTGTGTTCAAGACAGCTTACTCAGTGGTTATGGCGATCAAAAGGCAGACTCTGGTGTCACCTTGATCAACTAAAAGACATTTAATAATTTACCAATGTCTATTCACTTGCACCAATATATCCAAATGATTGAACGAATATGGATGAATGTTTTGAGGCCATTATTGCTTCAAGAATATCTCACCAATACCATTTTTGAAATGTCTAAGCAATATTCGACCAATATCGCAAAATATTCACATTTTACTTCTCGACAATATAACGTTTGAATATTGTGCACATATTGTCAGAATATAGTACCAGCAATATTGTATCAATATCGCCAAATATTTTGAGGCCAATATTGCTTCGGGAATATTTCGCCAATATTGTTCAAGTAATAATGGACCAATATCGCCAAATGATCACATTTTTTTTCTCGCCATATTGCATTTCAAATATTTTGCCAAAATGTTCACAATATTGTACCAATATTTCACCAATATTGGTGTGCTACTTGGGATAGAGCTTCTTTATCAATTTGGCTATAGTTTTTCTTTGAAGAATTACGAGATCTGGATGCAAACGCTATTGGTTTTTCACTCCCATCAAGAAATTTATGAAATAAAACTGCTCCCAATGAAAGGGGTATTTTTGGATTATATGAACAACTAATCAGATCATCATTTCTTATTATTTTGAAAGCTTCTTTGCAATCGTGATTCCATATGAATGCCACATTTTTTTGTAACCATCTGGGCTGGAGTTTTGATGCCAGATTTTTCAAAAAATTTCCGTAGTAATTTACCATTCCCAACCAACTTTTAAGTTCTGTTACATTTGTAGATCTCGCATTGTGATTGCCGCAATCTTCTCTTTAGTTTTCTCGATTTCTCGGGATGAAATAGTATGTCCCAAATATGTTATCGTTGTTTCAAAAAATTTGCACTTTCCTTGTTTCAATCGCAATCCAACTTCTTGAAGGCTTCTCAATACTATATGTACCCTCTCCATTTGTTGATCAAAACATTCTCCCTGTATTTTGATATCGTCTGAGGAAACACATACGCCCGGAATATCAGATAGTGTTCTTGACATGTATCTTTGCCAAATGAAAGGTGCTACTTTGGTTCCAATCTATTAACCTTATAATCTTGTTTTGGAGTGGTAATTGCTTGTATTTTGGCAAATTCCTCGGTCATCGGCATGTGTAAATAAGCCTCTCTCACATCCAGTATCGTGAAAAATTTTCCTCCGAACATTGTTGTGGCAAAAATATCTAGTATATTAGGAATTGGGTAATGATAGTCTTTCAGTAATTTATCAATGGCAATTTTATAGTCTGCGCACGAACGAATCAAACCATCTGTTTTACTATAGGCACTATTGGCGTTCCCCACTCGCTGTACCCTAGTTTTGGTATAAATCATGTCCCAATGCATATGGAATTCTCCAAGCTTGTTAATATATAGGTGTTGAATTTTCTCTCAGAAATAGTTTTCCTTCATTAATATTAATTTTACCAACATCTTGTTGGAAAACTTCACAGTAAGTCTCTTGCAATGATTTTAGTAATTCTGTTTTGAAAATATCATTCATCTCCTATTGATATATTTTATTAATTTCAGGTAGGCTGACATTAATGTGCCGTAACCACTCTCTTCCAAAAATTGGGTCCACTCTCCCTAATATAATGTATATATTTGCAGTCAATTTTTTGTTTTTATATTGTACCTCAACAGTCGAAAATCCAACTGGATCTGTTTCTATGGAAATAATTTTTTGAAAGTGTCGAATGAAATGGAAGAGAGTTCTAGCTGAATCGAAATATTGTCTAAGTAAACATCTAATATTATCAATCAATCAATCAATCAAAATATGCTTTATTATCAAAGAATAATTTTTTATTGACAAGTGTAAATTAAATTATATTAATAATATTTTATAAAGAAATGTATAATACACTATTTGGTTTCCCAATTTCTTCTGGTATACAATTATTCAAGGTATTTATGTAATAGATTTCTTCCACATTCCCTTCTTGTTCTGATTCACCTAGTGCATGCGACTGTAATTCATTTTGACTTGTCGGCTTCTGATTCCTTGTTTCTGTTTGAGATGTATAGAAATTTCGACTGGATCCGTTTCCACATTTTTTCGCCAGATGTCCAATTCGCTGACAGAACGAGCAACGCGAACGAAAGTATTTGCAAGTATTCGCTAAGGTGCGTTTCAATATTACGTCCGACGTGCGTCCGACGTATAACTTTTCTTATGAAGCGTTTCGATATTAGAACGTCTTGTCCGACAACTTCATTCCATCGTTTCAAAATTCTTGAGTGGAACGTCCGACCGTCAACTATTTACCCCACGATTTAGGAGAGCGTTTCAAAATTCAATCCGACAGATATCGCCCGACGAAACAACTATGACGTCATACATCGTCCGTTACCGGACGACAGACGTTAAATTGAAACGCACCTCTAGATGTGAATAATCTCCACAACGATAACATATCCTATCACTTTGAGACCGAACTGTTGATTGCATCCTTTTTTGTTCGTGTTGGAAAGACGGAGGAGGTTTCAATTGATGTTGATAACTAGATGAGGCTGAGTTTTGGAGATTTTGTATTTCTCGTCAATCGTTTTGGGCCGATTCCATAGCTAATGTCATATTGATACAGTCTTCAAATGTGGTGTTTGGCTCTTTCAACTGAATCAGTCTTTCTAACAAACTGTCATTCCTCAATCCACCAATAAATTGTTGCCGTAGGTGAATACTAGCAGTGAAGACATTACTGGAATTGCACTTGAAATTACAGTTTTTACATAATCTCTTGAATTCACCAACAAAGTTTAATATAATTTCTCCTTCTTGTTGAATGCTTCGTGTGAAACGATTCTGTTCGGCAATTGCACTTGGAGAAAGGTGTAAATGTTCCTTGATCATTTTGACCAAAATGTCAGAGGATTTGGTTTTTGGGTCATCCGGACTCGTTAAATTGAATAACAGCTGAAGAGTTTTGGTTCCCATTGTGTGTATCAGCAATTCCTTTTTTCTTTCGTCGATATCCTTTGATGTTTCCGTAATGCTCTTCATATTGAAAAAATTTTGCAATCTCCTTATGTAAATGTCCCAAGTTTCCTTCTCTTAACAGAAATTTTCCAAAAATAAAACGTTCGCAGATACAGCGTTGTAGTTTGTAAATTGCATAGCTTTAGTTAGCGTTTTAATCAGTTTATTGACTATCCATCATTAACTTTGATTAGTTTATCCTTGTCGCCACTATTATATCTCTAAAACTATCAGTTATAATTTTATAACTCTATTGACAAACCGTCAGTTCCACGATATTCCATGTTCATTCAATCCCAGGTAAAAAGTAACATATACAAAGTATGTGAACTGATATCAACAATATAACATCCGAAAACGACAGATCAGTTATACCTACTTTCACTAGGATACAAATTGGTGAAAATATTGTTACGATTTGGAAGCCGTGATTCGGGTAGCTAAAGTCCTGCTTACGAGGTCAACCAATGAAGATGGTTTTTCTAGATAATCTATCGGAAAAGAAATCTGTAGTTCACAATGAGCTTATGACATGAGGCATAAGATGTCCGGAGGACTGCTCATTGCTAATATCCTATACAATAGGAAAAGTTGGGTCGAAAATCCATCAGAAAACAACTACTTTCCTGGCTAATGCCACGACGAACATTGAATTACATCTGATGAAATTTCCGTGCAGAGTCCTACAAGGTTATCTCTGCAATTGCTTGGTTGCATGGGAATGTTCATCGAAACATTCGAACCACCTATATATCGATTTCGGGGTGTTGCCCCTCATCAGTATAGGGTAGGTCTAGCAGTCAATAACTAATGACTGCAACGAATGAATCGACAACCAAACCCATTTACAGACCGAAACTGAGACCGCGCCCGCACAGTGGATTAACTCCAAACTGCGAGCGCCATCTCAGCGCCGGAAGCCCAACCAAGCGAAACCCGTGACCACGATCGTCAAGACCGCATATAAAACGGAAAAGAAATCTGTAGTTCACAATGAGCTTATGACCCAACTTTTCCTATTGTATAGGATATTAGCAATGAGCAGTCCTCCGGACATCTTATGCCTCATGTCATAAGCTCATTGTGAACTACAGATTTCTTTTCCGTTTTATATGCGGTCTTGACGATCGTGGTCACGGGTTTCGCTTGGTTGGGCTTCCGGCGCTGAGATGGCGCTCGCAGTTTGGAGTTAATCCACTGTGCGGGCGCGGTCTCAGTTTCGGTCTGTAAATGGGTTTGGTTGTCGATTCATTCGTTGCAGTCATTAGTTATTGACTGCTAGACGTACCCTATACTGATGAGGGGCAACACCCCGAAATCGATATATAGGTGGTCCGAATGTTTCGATGAACATTCCCATGCAACCAAGCAATTGCAGAGATAACCTTGTAGGAACTCTGCACGGAAATTTCATCAGATGTAATTCAATGTTCGTCGTGGCATTAGCCAGGAAAGTAGTTGTTTTCTGATGGATTTTCGACCCAACTTTTCCTATTGTATAGGATATTAGCAATGAGCAGTCCTCCGGACATCTTATGCCTTTAGATAATCTATGTTGAAATCACCGAAAAATATGATTTTTTCTGAGACAGTTGAAATTTCATCTATTACATTCTCAAGATTTCCAGAAGAAATCTTTTCATTCCCCTTACAGGATCTGAAAACTGTTGTATAGTTTATGTTGAGGTAGACTGATTCCACAAAATTGTGATTGTCCTTTCTCATCGAACTTATCAAGTTTTGAAATTTTGGTTTCATAATTATTGTTAGATTTATGTTAGATTTATGTCAGATTCAATTCAATACCCGTCGTGGTCTTACCCAGGGAAGTAATTGTTTTCTGACAGGTACTTGCCATAATAAGTCTACGTAGTAGGTGTATATGGGAGTAAAGGGTTCATCATCGGTCGGTAACGACTGTTCGTTACTGAACGATCTCTCAAAGAACTCTGCTTCCTTCGAAAATCTCTCAACCCGGAGATTCGAAGTGTTCTCCCTCAGCTCGCTAGGTGGAGCGGCCTAGAAACGGCTTCACCGCCTGAACCAGAGTAAACCAAACCAGCGGAGTGTGTAATGATTTGGACGGGGAACAGATTGCTTCAGTGCTGTCTGTGTTGACCTACCCTTGCACTGATGAGAGGCAAAAACCTCGAAACTAGTCTGCAGGTGGTCACCCTGTCCAAATCAAAACATAATTCTGCTGGTTGGTCATAGAGGGCACTTGCAACTGCGTCCTCTGATGCTTTGAGGAACATTGTACAAGTATCTGTTAGATTTCATTCAATACCCGTCGTGGTCTTAGCCAGAGGAGTAGTGTTTTCTGACAGGTACTTGCCATAATAAGCCTACGTAGTAGGTGTATATGGGAGTAAATGGTTCATCATCGGTCGGTAACGACTGTTCGTTATTGTTATTTATATTATATATGTTTTTGGAGTATTACCTAGGAATCACATCATATCGGCCGAATCTTGGTTCCATATTGTGCCAATATAGATATATTGTTAAAATTGTTTTTTGAATTATTATTGTTTTAATAATATTGATGGAATATTTTTCAAACCTGTTTTGAATATTGATTGTCACATAATATTACATGTGATATGGGTCAATATTGTTTGAATAATTTTTACCAAAATCGATAATACAGTATTGTCGATATATCGTTTTCCAAATCTAGAATAAATATTGCAATCCCAATAATCCAGACATATCGGTTCTAGAGATAAAAACTATATTGTATTTCCAAGTTTGGTAGCATATTGGTTGAATATCATTTTAACTTTACTTTGGTCAATATTGGTTCAATGATATTTACCAATATCGGTAAAACAATATTGTCTTCACATTGTTTTCAACTTCTAGAATAAATATTGCAATCCCAATATTTCCCTCTTATCGATTCTAGGAAAAAAAACTATACTGTATATCCAAGTGTGATTACACATTGTCTGAATATCATTTCGCCAATATTCAACAAATCTTCTTAATTAGTATTGGGTCAATATTGGTTCAATCAATGACATATTACGGATAGACTTAGTTATTTACATTTCGAGCTGCGGTCAGATTCTAAACACAATGTTTCGCGGAAAATAATTGAGAGTTATCTCAAAATTCGGCAAAGCTAAGTTGCTGCTGAACTATCTGCTTATATCCAATGTATATGAGCAGATAATGTAAATAAAGGAGTATAACGGTAATATGTCATTGGGTTCAATAATATTTACCGATAATGTTAAAACAATATTACCTCCATATTGTTTCCTACATCTAGATTAACATGAATTTTGAATATTGGCCGAATATTCAATGAAACATATTAAAATTATTTCATGATCAAACCTGGATGAAAATCCGCTTGGTGGCTCTACATATAGGATGTCTTCTGAATCCTACGGAAATATATTAAACACTTCCCATTGTTATAACCTCCCGTTTAAAATTTAAATTTTTAAACGATCAGTGAAGCAAAAATCTGTTCGAAAATTCTCGACGGAGAGTATATCTCCATCAGGCCCCGCCCACTAGCGGTTTGGCGTCTGGTTGGCCGGTAGGAATGCACGGCTAAATTATAGATATACGCTAGTATGGCGATTGAGTTCATTTTTGGCATTTAAGCTAGCGCGTTGTTCGATTGTGATACAATTGGTAGTCTTGACTGGTGAATTGAGAACCTGCTCACATAAGACCAACATAACTTTACCTGAAATATTATTCTGCCAATATATTTCACATAAATACCTGCGAATAGTTGCATGACCTTTCGAAGCTTGGCTTTGAAGGTTTTATAGTCATTTATTTGTTAATATAATTTGATTACTTTCTCAAGTTAGAAATTTGAGAAATTGGTTTTTCAACAAATTGGAAGGAATTTTAGGCCCGCTACCAGATTGAAGCAGAGGAAGCTTGGCTTTGAAGGTTTTATAGTCATTTATTTGTTCATATAACTTGATTTCTTTCTCAAGTTAGAAACTTGAGAAATTGGTTTTTCAACAAATTGGAAGGAATCTTAGGCCCGCTACCAGTTTGAAGCAGAGGAAGCTTGGATGGTTACATTGTTCTGAAATTTGGCGTTTTCCTTCTACATCCTTTCCCGTAAGAAGAAAGAAAAGTGAGTCCTGTCCAGGTTCACGAGGTGACTATAGAAAAAGGTGTGAAAAATATATTCAAAAGTAAAGACAATTCAATTATATCTGAGACAACCTGCATACTGCTGTGGGAAGTCAACTTTGACTTCCTTTCAGTATACATTTGTATACTTTGCTCAAAGTGATCCCTTCTGGGCTTGGAATATTTTTTAAAGTGAAAGACAATTTTTATTGACTTTGAATATTTTAGTACCGGGCAAATCCCAACAAAATACATCTTTTTCGGTAGTCGGCTTTGCTAGGGTAGTTGCAGCAATCGACATAAAAGTTCTTCTGAACTTCATACAAAAATAATTCGTACTATAGTACCCTGGCAAATCAGACTATAAACTTTACAACATCTTAACCACATTGTACATACTTTATAGAAATTTTTCGAGGAAACCTGAAGTAACTCTGTCACTTCCCAAATAAATAAATAATTCGAACCTGTCCGATTTCGGCAAAAATCTGACAGTTTTTTTGCTTTACATATCGGGGGTCCATTTCTTGGATAGGACTAAAACAAAACATTTGGTTTCTGAATAATGGATTCGAACCCAGAGCGTATTGGCGGCAGGAGACCCACTGCTAGCCGGGTACGTGAAAGTGAAACCCCTCCAGAATTTTACAATCACACAACACCGCCTTTACGACACCATAACTTAAAAAATTGTTTAATAATTTATCGAAATATATTTACTTTCACCAATTTGTCCAAATGATATTGTACCAACACCGATAAATGTCTTGAGGCCATTATTACTTCAAGAAAATTTCACCAATACTACTTTTGAAATGTCTTAACAACATTGGACCAATATCGCAAAATATTCTCATTTTACTTCTCGGCAATATAACGTTTGAATATTGTGCCAATATTGTCAGAATATTGTACCCATGGACGTATAATATCGAATAAATACAGATGGACTCAGCATTGCCATACCTACGACACGGAGTGATTTGAAGTCGCTCTTTTTTTAGGCCCGCGGGCTGCGGGGAAGAGAGAAGGTAGCGATAGACTGTGACCTTCACACAACAGACAGTAGCGCACGCATTTGCTGAAAATAGGGTTCAATCACAAAAGAAAAATGCTGAATTTGAAATAACTATGAAAAATTCAAGGAAAGTGTTAGAATATCCATCCGATGGGACTTCGTGAGATAGAAAAACTCATTTTACATACATCATGTCATAAAAAAACTTCATTGACTTGGATAGATTCGATCCTTAGAAAATTAGGTTCACAAATTTTTCAAAAAAAAAGACTCTTAAGACTTTCGTTTTCAATTAATGGAAAGCTGGAGACAGTCGACTGAAAAAAAAAACAGAATAAAAATGCATTTACTATAAAATGGTAATTTATATATTCAATAAATACATGTTCTTATACATATTAAAATAAATTAATATTGTGAAGAATAAATATTCCAAAAAAATTTACAGCGCGTATTATTCAAATTCAGAAATACAAAATTTTTAATGTAGGTATTTACGACAATATGCAAACAAAATTCACAATACAGATAATCAAACTAACATTTTTTTCTGAAAGATATCAAAATTTAAGTACGTACAGAGTTTCACAAAAACAACAATAAAATAAAAATGATGAATTTGTTTTCTATTCTGAAATGATTTGCTAATTTCCTGAGTTCCCTCCTCGAACAATGATAACCGCCTGTTATACTCAATATCAGAACCCTTATTCACTTATGTCTCCCAAATTCACTAAACTGTCCCTCAGCTCATCTTCTCGCTTCTCAACTTCTCGCGGGCAAGATCGCCCGGAAATACTGTCGGGCAAAATCAAGCCGTGATATACAGTGTTCTGCAGTCAATGGAGGCCTTGTTGCTGCCCTGCATGGCATCAAGTTGAAGATATCTTTACTAGATTAGATTAGCTTAGATTCATTTTTGGCTTCCGCGCTAAAAGCCTTTACACTGCGACCATTTCAGACATATTGTTTGTGCCCTTCGAAATCGTTTAGAGGCCTTGCAGTGACAAAGTACGTGTACTGATGTAAAGCAGCATTTGAAAATTCTCATCATCATTATTATTATTATTATTATCACATTGATATTATGGAATTCTTGTATTGTCGTCAGTTCTTGATGTGTGTGATAAATTTGAGATTATTCAGAGGATTGGAAGTGGGTGGAAATTGAGTTTAGAATTTCTCATTATTATTATTATCAATAAAACATTAATATTAAAAAATTCTTATATTATCGTCAGTCCTTGGTAAGTATGCCAAATTTTAAAATTGTCGCATGATTAGAAGTGGGTGGATATTGAATACAAACTTCACGTCATTATCATTATCATCATTATCATTAAACATTTAATAATTGAGTCCTTGTATTGCTATCGGTTTATGTGTGCCCAATTTCAGATCATACGGACGATTGAAATCAAATTCAAAAATTATTATTATTATTAGGTGCCTTATTATCATTAAATTCTTGTATTGTCGTTGGTTCTGGAAATTTTTGAATTTTTTTTAGATAATTCAGAGGATTAGTAATGGGTGAAAGTTGAATTTGAAATTCCAATTATTATTATTATCATTATTTTTATTACATTGATAGTAGGAAATTCTTGTATTATCGTCGGTCATTGATATGTGGCCAAATTTCAGATTATGATAATTGGAAGTGGGTGAAAATAATATTTAAAAATTCACATCATTATTATTATTATTAGTGGAATCGAGTATCTTCAGGAAAATCGCCCATATGGAGGAACTCAAACAATAAAACCTTATCTGAATAAAAACTTTGATCCAAATCCTTGAAGCTGTTTCCGAGATAGCCAAAATAAATATATCAATATACAAGAATTGCTTTTAAACATATTAGATTAGATAGATTTGATACTGCTACCAACTAATACTACTCACTTTTTCTTTCGAAAAATCACGAGACTCTGTCCTGTTTTTCATACCAGAAAATATGAAATTGACCTAAATAATATTATGTGTCAGATCGTCAGTATTTCAAAGCCAAACAGCCTGAAGTGGATGAAAACTGAGTTGCGAAATTTGAGTTATCAATTTTTACTATTCTCAATTTGTCCTCACCTCTTCAGTGGGGGAATTGAGTTATCAACAAATTCTTCAGAATCTGTACTTGGGGCTGTTTCAGTGGAACCAGTTGACGATCTTTTCTTGCTGAAATCATTCAATCTGAAATATGTAATATACTGTTTTTTTTTTATACAAATCTCTGTTATTATTTGAAATAACTCATAGAAAATATCAATTCTGACGGCTGATAATAATTACCCTGAAGTTGAAGCAGCTGAGTTTCTTGGGATATACCGTCCATCATATAATAAAGGAAGAAACCTCTTCTTCAAAAATATTCTTCCACTTGGGTTAATCTCGAAAGCTGCGTCTTTGAAATAAATGGAACAAATCCTAACAGACTTTGGAACACATTCAGTTGAACATTTCAACCAAGCCGCTTTTACTGTGACATCAGCTGGAAACCTGAAGATAAATCAAAATTTCAATAGACATTTCTTGGACTTTCTGGCAACCTTTTTGTTTTAATGAATCATCCAAAAAACTAATGAAGTTAAATGTTTCGTGAGGTATCTATTTCATTATCTCCACATGTAAAGGTTTGAATTCACGTATTGATTTCATTTTATTCGGCGAAAACAGATTGATACCCACTGTAACGCCTATGGAACTTACAAATGGAATCTGATATTCAGGTTCGAACACATGGATTGTTTGCAAACCCAACAAGATTGCACCATTATGATTCTCTTACTATTGTACTGCCACTATATATCACGATGAGTTCAAAAACCACTATTTCAGCAATAATCCCACCAAAAATTAATGACAGAACATAACAGAACTGTCAGAAGTTTACTTTGTGGAAAACATAAACATTGATGTTTTAAAGAGAAACATTCTCAATTGAATATTGAATCAATACATGACTCCTCTGGAATGTCTCTTTGAAACATGAATCCCTTCCAAGAGAGGTTATCTTGTACGATGGAAAATAGCGACTAAATTCCAACTTTCAGTCGCAGATGATTCCACAACTTTTTTTCCATTTCCTGAGGAGTCATGTATTGATTCAATATTCAATTGAGAATGTTTCTCTTTAATACATGAATCCCTTCCAAGAGATGGAAAATAACTACTAAATTCCAACTTTCAGTCGCAGATGATTCCACAACTGACTTTATGAACATCCTGTTCATATTTTCAATGAAATCAATAAACATTGATATTCGACAGCGTTGACAAACGTCCACATACAATAATTTCTTCACAACCATTTGAAGACGCAAGTAATGATTTTTTTCGATAGTTTGGATTTTTAAACTTGTAAGTAATACAGGTTTGAGTTTCGTGATAATGTCACCATCACCATTCTTCATTCTTAGATTGTAATTGAATGGAATACGTATAGTGACACAATTTTCACTCAATATCACGACTACAGATTGTGGCCATACACGACTTCAAACCAGGATGTAAATAGATTGGTCCAGTACAATACTTTATAGTTCCATGATTGTACCAACAATATTGAACCAATATCGCCTAATAGTTTGAGGCCAATATAGCTTCGAGAATATTTCGCCAATATTATTCAAGTAATATTGGATCAATAATGCCGAATGTTCACATTTTTGTTCTCGGCAATATTGCATATCAGATATTTCGCCAATATGTTCACAATATTGTACCAATATAGGTGTGTTACTTGGGTATGAATGAGGGAGTGAAGTGAATGAACAAAACTTAAAAAAAACAATGTTCGACCAATCTTAGTTCAATAAAACTAACAAGTAATGTTTAAAATAAATCTAATTTGCAGTTTTATTCTAATTTCGGTTCCATAAAATAGCTGTAACGATATTTTTTTACATTATTTTGACTACACCCATTTGAATTTTGAAATCAATATCTCAAGAATCTGAAGGACGAATAATGTAAGAAAATTTACCTTGGGAATTTGTTTAAATAGTTGGATAGCCAAGTGTCCATTAGAGCTGCAGATTGACGAAAGCATTGTGACTATAATGATAGGAGATTACAAGTTGGGGTACATATTCCAAATATTTCACGATTCAATTTTGGAAATGAGGTCATCTCAGATTTCTCCTATTCCCGATATGGCGGATATTCAAAATGGCGGTCGCTGAAAAATTTTCTGCGCTACTTTAAAATGTTTTTTGATGATGTTACATAACAACTATCATTAGAAATTACTGTATTGTTTTTGTGATGCCCAACACATACTTACGTTTCGAAACTTTCGAAACCTTACCACTACACAGTTAATTGTTTTCTGAAGTGGCAGCATTCTCTTTCCAAAATTAATGAATGCTGTTCGTGAATACCAACCTTACTAAACCTCTGTTTCCCCTACATCCGCATATCTGGTGGGATATATCGGATTGGAGGAAGCAATTCATTCCCATAAAAACCTCGTCGGGGATTATCTAAAGTGCGGGTAAAAACAAGCTAGAGTGGAATGACGTGCTAATGAAAGGCGTAGGTGCAACAACGTCAATATAAATTGCGCTGCACGTTGCTGCAACAAGTCGGCTGTGCAACCCCAGAAGGTCACCTGAAAGGAATTGCTGTCCATTGCAGTCATTGTCTGTTTTACGGTTTGAAAATTCCAGGGTATAGCGAGGAAATTTCATACTGGAACAAGCTAATGGAATGTGTTGTTAACCGGTGTACTAAGAACTCTGTATGGAATGCTCAAATTTGAATAATGGAAAAAATGATTATGTTAGGTGAAGTATGCCTCCAAAAAGTGTATCGTAATGAAATTGAAGGCATTTTAAATTCGGCCACTAACACTAAATTCATAATGGTGTTGTTAACTAATGAAGATGCTCGATAGTGGATCATCATCTAATATTGATAATCAATGAACGACAGATGCACTCGCTTTTTTCATTTGATTAGTGGAAAGTCCACTGCTTTCATAATCAGAGGATACACTTCGCAATTGTATCTTAATAGTTTGCTCAAATTTGGAAAAACAGAATATTAACTGCAGATTAGTTTCTGCAGGCCTATCAGATCATGAAATGTAACTCTAATCAGTGAATGAAAGAAGCAAATTCAGCTACGGAAGAATATACAAGGTAATTCAAAATTCGATGTGAATATTTCAAGGGCGTATTGTTGGGATCAAAATAAGACTTTTTCTTCAATTCAACATGTCTCCTAAAATGCACCCCCTCCGAGCTACAGCCCCTGTAAGTTATGAAAAAAAAACAAGATTATCTAAAACTGTGACTATAATAACGAATCGAATCTTCTGAAAATTGGCATACCCTATTTTTTTAAACACTCTATTATTTTTTTGCTTCAAAAATTATTTAAACCCAGTTTTGGGGGAGTTGGAGTGGGGTCCATACTTTTATAGGCCCAATTTTTATGTTCAAAAAGAGAAACTCCGAATTCGAATAGCATAATCTTATTGTCTATAAAAAAAACTAAGAATTCGGTCTCTTGCATTTCTGTCGTACAACCAACCGTTTGCCGGAAAATCGTAATCAACGAAAGGGGGGTATTTTCACAATATCAAACTAACAAAACATGTATTAGTTATAAAGAGAAACATTCTCAATTGAAAATTGAATCAATACATGACTCCTCTGGAAATGGAAAAAACCCTACGATAAAATTGAAGTTACTTTTTTGTAATATCTAACAGAAAACAACTACTTCCCCGGCAAAAGCCACGCTGGACATTGAACTACATCTGATAGATATTGAGAAAGACCCTATATAACTTTAGAGAAAAAATCTGAAAGTGAAAATTTGCATTTTCATCCAGATAGTTGATTATTCATTAAATGTCCAGTTTCCATTGGAGATTTTCACCTATGAATGAGATAATGGAGAATGTTATTCATAAGTATCACTCACAGAAAAATCGCTCATTCCATTGATGCGTGAATAATTGCATCTCTTTCGCTAGGCCTCCAATACATTTTGGTCGACAAAAATCTTTCACTCTTCTAAGATCATCAGGGAGGTCGGAAGAATTGGAAAACATACTCTTCAGAAGCAATTTCACACTGTTATGAGGAATTGTTGGACTATTTCTTGTGGGGTGAAACTTCGAAAATATTTTTCTGACATAAAACCTGTCATGGGTATGGAAACTGGACATTTAATGAATAATCAACTATCTGAATGAAAATGCCAATTTTCACTTTCAGATTTTTTCTCTAAAGTTATATAGGGTCTTTCTCAATATCTATCAGATGTAGTTCAATGTCCAGCGTGGCTTTTGCCGGGGAAGTAGTTGTTTTCTGTTAGATATTACAAAAAAGTAACTTCAATTTTATCGTAGGGTTTTTTCCATTTCCACAGGAGTCGTGTATTGATTCAATTTTCATTTGAGAATGTTTCTCTTTAAAACATGAATCCCTTCCAAGAGAGGTTATCTTGAACGATGGAAAACAGCGACTAAATTCCAACTTTCAGTCGCAGATGATTCCACAACTGACTTTATGAACAGTTCATATTTTCAATGAAATCAACATGTATTAGTTAATTTATTCGAAATTTGATGTGAATATTTCAAAAACGTATAGTTAGGATCAAAATAAGACTTTTTCTTCTAATCAACATATGTCCTAAAATGCACCCCATCCGAGCTACAGCCCCTGTAATTTAGGAAAAAAAAACGAGATTAACTAAAACTGTAGCTCGTAGGGGGTGCATTTTAGGACACATGTTGATTTGAAGAAAAAGTCTTATTTTGATCCCAACAATACGTTTTTGAAATATTCACATCGAATTTTGAATGAATTAGTTAATACATGTTTTGTTAGTTTGATATTGTGAAAATACCCCCCTTTCGTTGAATACGATTTTCCGACAAACTGTTGGTTGTACGACAAAAATGCAAGAGACCGAATACTCAGTTTTTTTTTATGGCAAATAAGATTATGCTATTCGAATTCGGAGTTTTTCTTTTTGAACATAAAAACTGGGCCAATAAAAGTGTGGACCCCCCTCCAACTCCCCCAAAACTGGGTTTACATAATTTTTGAAGCGAAAAAAGAATAGAGTGCCTAAAAAAATAGGAGTATGCCAATTTTTAGAAGATTCGATTTGTTATTATAGTCACAGTTTTAGATAATCTTGTTTTTCTTCCTAACTTACAGGGACTGTAGCTCGGAGGGGGTGCATTTTAGGACACATGTTGATTTGAAGAAAAAGTCTTATTTTGATCTCAACAATACGCCCTTGAAATATTTACATCGAATTTTGAATCACCCTGTATAGCAAACCAAATTACGAATTAATTAGGAATCTATTCAGTAGTAATATCCCGACAAAATGTTGAATTTTCAAAAAATGCTTTCATCTTGCTGTGACGAAAACTGCACGAGTGGTATTTTGTACAGCAACACAGTTTGAAGAGTTGAACCGTCAAACAGACGTTTCTATAGATAGATAGATAAGTTTATATGTCCTTGGTAATCATTTGCATGACATAGGATAGGTCAATATAAATATAAATAAATGAGACTATTGGGACATATACAATATAACACAATATCCAAGATATAAAAGCAGTGACATTTGAAATTATTAATACGTATATATAAAGAATTACGAAGAGAAGTATCAATAAAAAGTTATGTTAAAAATAAACATGTAAAAACAATGTAGAGATGAGAATAATGAGTCAGCGCAGTGATTGAATAGCTTGAGTGAATTCGTCTAGCGAATAAAACGGATTTTTCTGGAGATATATTTACAGTGATTGTTGTAACTATAGAAACGTATAAATAAGGAAGAGGTGAAACACCGATTTGATAATACCACGGGCTGGAAACAGTGTTGTCAAAAAGTCCTTTTCTCATTGGTTTGAATTCAAATAATTATGACATTTGATTGATTTATATGATATGAGGGAAATTGTCAATAAAACACCATGGGCCTACGTTGTCAACAATTTCCGAAAGTACCTATAAGATATATTCGAGAAATGTTTTTTAGTTAAAAGAATCGAAACCAAAAATTAAAATAAAAACCCCTGGATAACTCAATGTATGAAATAATCAGCAACAAACTGAAGACTATTCATACTCTCATAGGCCAGGGGGTAAAACTTTGAGGGTGAAGAAAGCTTCATCACGATTTCCGGCAAAATTACGACTTCTATCGAATAAAATTATATTTACGAAATTGGGCGAAAACTTACCTATTTATGACCCACACACTGTAATTTTGAGCTATGTATTGAAATTTAAACTTTAATTACTAGAAAAATACAAGTTTTCATATTCCATTGATGAATAAAAAAATTGCAAATCAAAATTTACTACTATAATAATTAACAACCAAATAAGTTAATGAACTCAATACTTTATGAGACATCTACAATATTTTGAGAAAGTTTCAATATAATTTTAAAAATTTCTTAGTCTTCCAGAAAATCAATTCTATTGTAATTTTTTGAGTTCACTTGTTTCAAAATTTGTGAGTTACGATTTGGGCAGATGTTATGTTTAATACACATTTGGTATGGTAGCCAAATGCTGAGTTTCCAGTTATATTCAGATGTTTGCTTATCCGAACTTTCGAAGGTCCAACAAGTCCTTCCTATGTAAGAAGCTTCACAATCATTAGAATTTTGTTTGTGATCCCCACTTTTTGATTGTCTATCGATTTTGTTTCCGAAATTGACCAAATGATTACCTAAATTATTGTTACTTGAAAGATTTTTAAAGTTTTTAATTTATTAGTAATGAGACCAGAGACTTTTGAGAAAAATATTCGTTTAGGAAAAGTAGATATATTCTCTTCTCTAGGATATGTTATATTTTGTTTTCTTGTTCTATTCATCCTTTTATTTAAATTATATTTTCTTACTTTTCCACTGGGCATCATCCTATTCTAATTTTTTTTGTCTCAAAAATTTTCGTCCATATATCACTAAATATAGACTCGTTTAGAAAAAACTCACGAAGCATACCAAAGATATTTTGATAACAAACTTTGCATTGCTGAAAATAAAGCAAAATAAAACTGAATAAATGAATCACACTGTAAAAGTACTGATATACTTCTAATGCAGATAGAGATACTGACGTGTTGAACAACTTCTTCTGCACGATAGCCCAATAAATAATTCCAGAAATACAGGCGACAATCTATTGAACCAAATACATGAAGTAATAAATATTCCTGATAAGTTCCTTCCTCATATGATACAGACATACGAACCAAAGCAATCAACATATAACTGAAATGAAGATCATGACATCATCTGGTTAAAATTCCAGAGAATCTCCCAGAATACGTTTTGAATATTCTTGTGGAGGCCATCAATAAATCAATTCCTTCTGGCGGATTTCCTTCATGTCTGAAACTGGCAATAGTCATTCCGCTTCATAAAGGTGGTGAAATTAATGATCTGTCGAATTTCCATCCAACAATCTCAAAAATAATTGAAAATGTTGTTGAGAAGAGAATTAATACTGAACTTCTTGAGTGACCATAATATGGATTTCAAAGTTATAAAAATACAGGCGACGCAGTTTTCTATTTTCTGGAAGGAATGTTGTTGCTTTGAGTAGTAACGAAACTATTGGGGCAATATTTCGCGATTTTTCTGAGGCCTGTGACTGCGAGAACCATGAAACACTATTATTTGAATTTCAGTGCTATGGCTTCAGGGGATTATCGTGTGGCTGAATTCACAGTTATCCAATAGTCAGTAAAAATTCAAGGAAATCAATCGCACATTGAGAACAATACAACTGGTATACCACAAGGCTTTGTTCTGGGTCCTTTTCCTTTTTTGGTCAAGTCAAAAGTGCTTCATTGTCGAAGATGGAAAATCTCATGGACAGCGTAGTCAAATGATAAAATATATGAAAGAGGGATATAGAATATAAAATCAGAATGACTGTAATATACAATAGAAAACTACCCCATCGGGGATCGTCACACCAAGAAAAGTAAACACTTGTTCCATTATTGCGAAAGAACTTTATACATTTTGGTGTAACATCGTCCTTCAAGTAAATTTTTTGCATCTTCCCATTGAATTTACCCAATCCTTTCAGATAGTGGTTCATAAGCGATTCTGATTTTTTTCGCAAATTTGAATGCTGGCGCATTACCAAGGACGATAAGATTTCTCTACGCATGTTAGGGGGTCCCTTATAGACTTTCGAGGTACAAAAAACACCAAGATAATGGTTTATTTTTCGGAAAATTTACCTAATTCGAAAAGGAATCTTCTTCTGAATTTGGTAAAAATTATTCTTATTTGACACCAAAAAAGACAAATCTCTACAAATTTTCATCCAAACTAAATCATTATTTGTACGCAAGAAAAAATGAAATACTGAAAAATCGGTTTTCCGCTGATTTGACGGTTAATTTGATTTCGAAAAGTGTTAGGAACGAAAGTTTTTGGTCTTCTCATCATTTACAACTTTATGTTGAATATTTTCCGCTAAGAGGTCACGTTTCGCCTCAAATCGCAAAAACTGTTTTTAAAGCCTAAACTGCATCCCCATTTCACCATTTACAGTGTTTTTGTGTTTAATTTTATTTCCTCAAAGTTGGAACCTCAACAATATTTTCCACCTGGTGCTCACCTGTTACTCTCCTTCTTTTTCACAAAAATTATAGGCACCAGTCTAAATTAGCAACGTCCAGTGATGGACTGAAATATCTGTAACTGAACATGAGCAGTCATTAAATCAAAATCTGATCGAACGGCAGTCAACGGTTCGATGCAATTCTTTCCCGAACGAATAGCCATAAATTCCGGGAGTGATGTAAAAATTAATTTCCGGATTATTCAAAACACTTCGTTGGGATGCACTGAGGAAAAATTTGAAATATAACTTCTGCATTTTCAATTACAAAAAATATCCACTTACAAATACTCTGCACCCAGCTATTAAATTCCTGATGCGTTCACGAAACACGGTTTATTGCTTTTAGATCTGCCCCAATAGGGAGCGAGAACGCCAATATTGAATTTAATTTGGAAAAATATGCAATCTACATCTGCCCGAATATTATTCAAGAAGAGCTCATAAATGCCCAAGTGTACTGTGGTGATACTTTCACGCGATATTTGAAACTCGCTTCTTCTGCGATATATGCGATACAAGGACCAATAAGAACGTTGTGACTTGGTAGTACATGGTCTCTTCTTTTCAAACCAGTAAGACCACGTAGTCATTGCCAATCACGTATCCAAACAACAACGGATAATATCTCACTAATTACCAAATGGCAGTCTAACAGACTTCACTTTTATCAGATATTATCCAAAACTCATTACGATTGTCTTTTAATTAGAGAAAAAGCGTCAGGATCTGAGTTCAATGATTGAGAATACAATAATATTAACTTCATTAATGACAGTACTTATACAGAGTGGGCCATTGAAAACGAAACAGCGGCTTTCTTCTTAATATCAAACAACAATAATAAATTAATTCTATCGATTCGTTTTCGAGATATAGGAACTTGAAGTTGGGAAATCACTTTTTATTTACTAAACCATTAAAAACAATATCTGATAAAGCAACTGACGCAATAATTATTATTGTCAATGAATTACATGTCCAAAATGTCAACCACCCATTTCCATACAATAGTACAAGTTCTGTTCAAAATGAGACCATTTCGTAGCATTTCCGGCGTTATTCGACGGCATTCTTCAATAATTTTACGTCGTAAATCTTCCAGAGATTCTGGTTTCGTTGCATAGATTTTGTTTTTCAATTGACCCCACAGGAAAATTTCGAGTGGGGTTAAATCTGGAGATCTGGCTGGCCACTCTATAGCGCCTCTTCTTCCAATCCAACTTCCAGGAAACATTCTATCCAAAAACGCCCTAACAGGCTGTGCATAATGTGGAGGTCTTGTTGAAATTTCAAGTGGTCTTCATGGTAACGATCGTCATTTTCAATGATGTCTACTAATTGTGGATATACAAATTGATTCAATACCTCCAAATAAGTTTTATCTGTCAGGTTACCGTCGAGAAATACTGGTCCAATCAAACGGTCCTCAAAAATACCGCCCCAGACATTGAGTTTTTGGGGAGTTTGAGTATGGACTCCGTGGAAAACATGTGGATTGGCATCTGACCAATAACGAAAATTACGACGATTTACAGTCGAATTCAATAAGAATGTAGACTCATCAGAAAAGCAGATTTTGAAAAGGAAATTCTCATCAGCATCTATTTTCGTAGTCATAATTTCACAAAATTTCTGTCGCCTATCAAAATCATCTTCATTCAATTGGTGTACCAAATGTATTTTGTAGGGGTGGAATTTATAATGTTTTAGGATTTGGCGGATACTGGTTCTACTGATATTGGTAACTCTAGCCAATTTTCTTATGCTCAATGTTGGGTCTGCATAAACTTGTCCTAAAAGTGCAACTTCAACAGGTTCATTTCTCTCCGGAAATTCACGTTCTGGGTCTCGTTTCTTGTTGGCTACTGATCCAGTTTGACGAAATTTTTGCATTAATTCTAGAACGTATTTTCTAGCAACAAATTTATCTGGATGCGTTTCATTGAACAAATTAGCTGTACGGTTACCGCACTCATCATTCTTAAAAAAAATTGTTATTATTTAAATTTTTCCGGGATCGTATACACCATTATTGAGTAATTCTCTCTGATGTCGTCCAATCAACGATCAGTTTGACACTGATAGACGTCCACAATTATTGCGATTTGGCGAAAAAAAATTCTCATACATGTTTTTGTTGTACGCGCATTGGAGTCGAATTCGAGAAAACGTCTTTTTATCGATTCTCAAGATCCTTAACATTTTTTGGATCAAGTAATTGAGGAGGAAATGAAAATTTGAAACGGAATTGCATGTTATTTATTGGAAAACAGTCAGATCATTTAATTCCTTGACAATGATAATTATCTTTAAACAGTTGCATTGTTAGATCTAATTTTTATTGATTGAGTGAATAGAAAGGGATTTCCCAACTTCAAGTTCCTATATCTCGAAAATGAATCGATAGAATTAATTTATTTTTGTTGTTTGATATTTAGAAGGAAAATACCTTTCAAATGAGGTATCACTTGCCATATGTTGCATTTAAAAATTTAGAGGTGGCGGTCACAGCTCCGAGGGATGGAATGTATTTCAGGTGAATTTCATCGCAAATGATGTCCCCCTCGAAAATGTTTTTGACATGTCCGAGCTTTTTTATATAACTTGGTTCTGACGACCTACAGAGCCGCTGTTTTGTTTTCAATGGCCCACTCTGTATATAAATCTTTCACAGTGCTTGGAATTTTTTTCTTTGGGATACCAGCAGCTGAGTAACTGGACAATATGTTCATGATCCCCATGTACTAACTAAGCTGAACACACAATTGTTTTACAACGTTCCATTATGATTTTGATAAGTTTGGATAGTTCTTATACTAAATAATGGGAACTTTTTTTTCAATGTTATTTCTTCCTCTGATAATTGTTGTACAATAGTGTTATTGCACAGAACTGTTCAATGAGTTCTGTAAAGTTATTTTTTTTTTTATTATTAACTTTTCAGGGTATATCAAAATTTTCCATTATATCTTACATGCATTTCACCACTATTTGCCTTCTGCATTTATTTCATAATTTTCAAACACTAATAATACCTATATTGCTATCAAAATGTTGCTTCTTCGAGAGTGTATTCACTTGTAAAAGTTTCACACGGCGCGGTGTTGTGTAGGCGTCCCCATTGCGTATTTTCATTTTCACAATACTACCAGGTATATCCATTTTACAGTTACGTCATCGTGTTTTGGTAACGTCATATCTCAAGTTATCCCAAGGTTATCAATTGTCATTCGTGATTTAGTTGTTTACTTTTGAGACTCTGTTAACACTTTTCATTTCACATCTTGGGTGTGCGCACTAAGCGGAGTAGGCCATAGATTTGTGGTTGTTGTTTCTTATGCATTCAGCTGGAGTAGCACGGAGTGACTTGTTGGTTTCATAACTGAAGAGTCGAAATGGGATTATGTGTTCGTTTCGTCATAATATCTTTCTAGTTTGTGGAAAAAGAATAATAAGTTGAGAGTGTAACACTCTTCGAGAAGTGTACTTGGCAACAATGCACATGGATTTGAGATTTTGACTTGAAATTTGAGGAGAAGAAGATTAGTTAGTTTGACTGTCACCGAAAAGCTGTGCTTTCACTTCCTTTGACCTAATTGGGGATTGAGTTATAAGAATTTTATTTCCATTTGAATCGTCCGTAAAGGGATTATATCTTGCAACTGCCAGAAGGTTTCAGTTTTCGTTTAGTCGATTGAATTGCTTTGTATGCATGTTTCTGAACCTTGCCTCTCGGGTGAGTGTATAACCAAATTATCTCTGGTAAGTCTCGCACATGGTATTCTTCTATCAATTGGCAATTCTTCATGTTTTTCAGGATCTGATATGTTGGGCCTTTTGGGTATTTGACACTATTTGCCGCTGTTAACCCTTTGACCAGGATATTTTGACATCTGAAAGCATCTTCTACTGTGGGAGTACCTAGGCCTGTTCTGGACAGAGGTATTCATTAGGTCATCCAAGTTGTTGAACAAAATGTCAAGTTCTTGTTGCATTTCAAGGTTCATGTATAGTTCACTATAGTTCATGTATAGTGCACTATAGTTCTGTCCCTACCACTGTATTTCCTTCCTTTCTGGAGGAAGTTTCATGACTCCGTTGATGTATGGTATGTCTTCCTGGTGACCATATTCCACCTACTATACCCATTGAGTAGAGCATTCAGGTTCTGGTAGAGTAAACTTTCGAAAAGGCAACATTGCTGCTACGATCAACCTGGTTGTACCACCCTAGTTTCCTGCCCTTGTAGCAGCGACTCTCATAGAAACTCCATTGCAGCTAAGATCAGCTTGGTTGTACCAGTCTAGTTGACCCGACGTTGCTCTCCAAGTACCAGATATAGCACTTATAGCACTGAGTATCCTACTGATATCCTTTCTCATAGCATAATCTTTAACCTAATGCTAATGTGTAAACGCTACAAGGTAAGGAGCACCATACTATTGCGGATTGTTTAAGACATATTCTTTTCCCCTACCCCTCAGTGGTAGATGTATTTTGTGTGTGATATTTGATGCATTTGATCTTTATCGAAGTACTAGTGCCTGTTCAATCTCACCTAAGAGGTTTGGTAAAGTTTGAAACATAGTGTAAGGTCGATTGTAATAATATTCAATTAGTATATAGCTAGTTAATTTTGTGTTAGATCGTACCCGTAACAGTCGTTTCACTATTATTTTGATTTTGATAATTATACTCCTTCAAACAGTAAGCTGTTTATCATTTAGAGTGTGGTAACTTTAATTCTTAATACTATTCGTGTTATATGGGAATCAGTATAAATAATCTATAAGGTGAGCCTGCATATTAATATAGCTGGCGCCCACATTCGTACATCCCATCACAATTTATTTTGTAATGACTCACTCCCGTCTCCAGTTGAGAGTTTCGAACCACCTTGTCACTCCGACAGCTTAGTTGCCATTATAAAAGCGCTAAGCTAAGTGCGTGGCAGTTCTTCTCGTCTTTTGTAACGGTTTTGTAAACAAGAGGTGGAAGGAGACTGTAAATCCTCATCTGAAACGGCATAAAGACACCTATAAATATCAATCATTTGATAGCACCAGGAATAGAATATAATGCACAAACCATTATTTGATGGTAAGCGATCGGCCATTTGTACAGATTCTAGCAAGCATCTCTCTTTCTCCAATGTAACTGCAGGTGCTTCTTGAAATTATCGGTAGCACATTGATGCGATATCACAGTGGACAGACCTGCAGTAAAGTTTGACCAACACGTCTTGGTAGGAATAAAGGAACACCAACATTATATCGTAATATAAAAGCAAAAATATTGGCTTTCAACAGTTTCTATTCAAAACCAAATTGAGTTCTGTTTCTCATTAGAACAGTATGATCTCTCCGTTTTCCTAACCCTTTGTCTTGACTTCTCATGTAGGAGTGATTTTTGAAGATTGGTTCCTAAATCACTTTTATTAAAATGGTCTGAACAAATCCTGGAAAAATCAAAGGTACCCATTTACCTTCCATTCCTGCTTTACTGTATTTTTCTTAGGTAATATATGGAACGTCAATGCCTCATCTTGGTAGGATGTGGGAGTATTGTTTTAATACTAGACAAGTGATTAGCAACCAGCAATACAAAATACAAGAATTAGGCATATGACTATATTATGATTTACCTATTTGAACCACGGGCCTTACAGCAGTATGCACCGAAGTAGTTTAAACGAGATTAAAAATTGAGCTCGATTAACTCTAATTTTTTGTATGCACCGTATCGAAATACGCCCTAATCGCGATTAACTTTAATCCAATGATTTTCGAGAATTAAGCTCAGCAAACGCACGTGTGACTGTTGGGTTGGTTGTAAATGTACCTTAGTATTCCTCAATAAAAATGGAAAAATGAAAGTTGATACGAAATATTTTCAGAGGATGAGATATTGCTGATGTTATTAATTTTGGAGCTTCTAGAAGATAATTTGATCGGGCGGAATACTTCCATTTGACATGGACAATATGTTTTTCTTATGGAAGTTCGAAAGGAAAAATTCTTCTGGTTCTTCTGCATATTCAGAAGGAACTGCATAACATCGCTTCAGATATGAATGAAGGGATTTCTGTTTCCCCTGAACATCTAGGAGAGCACGAATCGGAACACATGGAAATAAAAGAGTGTTTAATGAATATACCGTGATGAAATAACTGTTTTCCACTCTATACAATCAGAACATAAATGTTATAAAGAAAAACAAAAAAAACTGTCTGATCTAGATAGACAGATAGAACAAGGTATGTGGGCGGACGAAGCCATAAGCATGTAGGCCTCTCAATCGGGCCCGTTATGCACCCACTACTGCTGGGAGATGGTTCAGTTTTGAAGGTAGCCTATCTCGCGAGCGAAAGAGGCCAGCCTTCTGACCGATACCACCCTCACACTCTCCGGGTTCAGTACGATGCTCCCGAGGTGTGCTTCCCGTATTGCTGCCACTACCGGGCATTCCGTGAGGATGTGAGTGGCTGACTCCTCATCCTCCAAGCACCACATGCATTCGGTATCATCCGTGAAACCAAAAATGTTGAGGTGCCTGTTGAGGTGGCAGTGTCCCGTCAGGAGCCCTGTCACTAATCTGATTTCCTTTCTGCTCAGTGTGAGCAGAGTCTTGGTCCTCCTGGTAGAAGGGCCTCCGATGTGGAGTTTCGATTGCCTCATGCCTGGTGTATCTTTCCATGTATCCTGGAATTTTAATTCCAGAATTTCCTTCATGGTTGAGACGCACCATGATCTTGAAACTCCTATGATAGGTTCTGGTCCCATCGCTGGGCTTTTCGCACCTTGTCTGGCCAAATAATCAGCCCGTTCGTTTCCAGGTACTCCGGTATGACCAGGGACCCAAAGTAGCTTTACTTTATTGGCGGAAGATAGCCTTTGCAGATAATCGATGCATTCAGACACCAGCAACGAAGTGACTCTATATGATGTGAGAGCCTTGATCGCCGCTTGGCTGTCGGTGCATATCGTGATTTGCTGGCCGCGGTAGCCTCTGTTGAGATTTTCTCTTACACAGGCGAGTATGGCAAACATTTCTGCCTGAAATACAGTAGCAAAAGTTCCTAGAGCGTAACAAAGTTCCGCTTTCGGAGACTGCCCGTATACCCCGGCGCCGGCTGACTTACCTATTCTGGAGCCATCTGTGTACCAAATGATCCCCTTGGTCGGAAGCAGGCGGTGCCCGATCCGCTCCAAGTCTTCCCTTTTGGGAATTACTGTCAGCGGCCTTTTACTGAATCTATGGCATGTAACGAACTGTCACCCGGCATTTCAAGAAGGGGACAATCCCTTACCGTCTGATTCCATAATCGAGAATGTCCATACATTCCCTCGCTCCGCCATTGGTTAGAACTTCTTAGGCGAGATGCGGCTTTGCATGCATCATGTTCGATAAGGAGGTATTAGGGGCGTCTCCAGCGCCCTGGTAGGTGCCGTCTTCATTGCACTTGTTATCACAAGGCAGGCAAGCCTTTGTACCCTATCTAATTGGGTTCTCGACTTGCCGGATGTTGCACTTTGCCACTACACGGTGGCTCCGTACGAAATCATTGGGCGTATGAGAGTTGTGTAGATCCAATATAGAATATTGGGGCCGAGCCCCCACGTACTGCCAAATGCCCTTCTACATGCCCAGAAAGCCGCTGTGGCTTTCTGAACTTTATGATCAATATGCTCGTTCCAGTTTAGCTTGGAGTCAAGGACTGCATCTTATAATTTGTATAAATAACAACGTTTCAACTGCTTCTATCCGCAGTCGTCTTCTGGTAAAAAAGAGAAGTGGTGGTACTAACGTAGTTTTATCTCCTGAACGCGAAACCGAAAGAATTTCGTAGGGGTCTCTAATACTTTATGACTTTTTGAATCTTGAAAATCAAACATATTCCAACATTATTTTTTCAGTAAAAAATAACACAAAATGACTCCTTTCTTTTGTCGACACTTTTTACAAACCCATATCAACTCATATTTCAAAATTACAAGTACCAATGCCAAACGTTTACAAATAAAATCAACTTTCTTAGATTACTATACTCATAGAGGTTCATTCTTGAAATAAGTTGGTAGGTTATATATGGGTACTTTACAAGAAGATTGATTTTTTTTTGCTTGTAATTGTGAAATACATGTTAATTAGGATCTCAAAAATGTGTAAACCAAAAGAAGGAGGAATTTTGTGCGTTTTTTTTACTGAAAAAATCGTGTTTGAAAATGGTCGATTTCCAAGATTCGAAAGGTCATAACTCGAAAAGTATTGAAGACCCCCACGAAATTCCCTCGGGTTCGTGTTCAGGAGATGAAACAACGTAAATAACAATACTTTTTTTGTTTCGGGAAAAAGCCTGATAAATTTACTTTTAATTACCCTTTTCATCTGCCATTTTTTTCTCAACTCTTTTTCCTCATTTTCAAATAATATTTTGAGCGACTCTGCGGTACGATAGCATAGACCAGGACCACTTGCATTGTATTCGTTTTCGATATTTTTCCATGCATTTTTCTTATCATCTAGCGATGTTCGATTCGTTTTCTCATCATTTAATACCGTATCATATTCCTCAATATCTAAATTAACCAAACACTGTTTCTCCAATATGGATAATTTTCGAATTTTTTTTATACCTTCATACCGTTCGCTCATTTTTGTGCATATGGGCGTTAGTAACTTTATTTATTCTCAAATTGACGTGAAATAACCAAAGTTACCAATGTCAGGATAGCCAACTTGATTTCCCTACAATTTCGTATTCTCATCCTTTCTTCAGTCTTCCCCTGTCTAAATGCTCATCTATATATTTCATAACCACTTCCTATCATAAGAACCCTGGAATCGACCAAAGTTCATTACTGTAAATGGGAAGTCTGGTTTGCCAATGCAAGCTGTCATGCAGTCCTGTCACTTAACAAGTTGACCCGTATGAAATGTTTTCAAATATGACCGACGAAAAAATTTAAATATTCTTAATTCTCCATATATGATGAAATTGTATTTAATGATCGTTTTTAATGTTATACTGTCACTGTAGAAAAGTTTTTAGTTTTGTGATGTGGTGAAATTGATGCGAAAATTAGTTTGACCAGTTTTTCATTGATTGAGTCCAATTTGTTCCTGATAATCAGCAGTGCGCAGTGCATATTGAAATTTTCTAAGCTGCTCAATATTTTCCTGGTTTTCAGCTTGTTGATCTTGACTTTGTTTCAGCTTCTCACTGATATTTCTTGCTTTGAATTTGTTGTTCACATTTTACAGAACGAAAAGCATCCTCACTCTTTAAAGACCTTTAGTTGACTTTTTCTAGCTTCTCCTTTTGGTAAAACCGTTACATTGACAAAAATACTTCTTGGAACTGACAACTGGCATTTTCTAGCACAGGTTTCTTCTTTGAAAAACACACTCAAATGCCTCCTTATTTCCACCAGCACATTATACACACCACAATTCAACAGTTTTACAATTTTTTCCATTGAAAACAGTTTTTTATCAAAAAATTCTACCTTCTTTTAACAATATCAAAATCAACAAATTCATGCTATTTTATTCAGTGAATATCTGTCATGTCAGGATTGTCAGGTTGGTAAATTGGAAATCTCTCGCCGCCAACTTTTCAAAACAATGGAGAACGTGATGACGAAGCCAATTTTGTGACATTGCCAATGTGATTCCAGAAATATTTAATTCTCGTATCACATGGAATTTTTAGTGAGGCAGTATGAAAAATGAGTTGATATAACCACAACATTTTCCCATCAACACTTTAACTGCACATTCGAAACAATGATAATTATAATGTTTCTAATTGACTAGCAACATTTAAAGCACGAGACATCACGGACATATTTTGGGCAAACATGATATGAATACACATGCGCACAAAAAAATAAAGAGCACATTCTACATAAAATAACCTACTCTAGTGGCTATAACTTAACCTGACCGACCCGACCTTATGCAAACCTAACCGAGCTTACCCGACTATACCCACAATATAGTTAGGTTAGTTCTCTATCTATTTGCGCATATACCAAAAATGAATGTTCGTGATCCGACACGTTTATTAGGTGATTATTTCTTTGCAAAAAATGCCTCCTACATGCTCTGTCTTTTTAAAAAATATATTTTCTGCAATCAAAATATCAATATCAAGAATTTTTTTTTTCAATCCAGTTATGTCACAATTAAATAAAAGTACGATGCAACGTTATCAGATTCCCTAAAATTCCTGATTAATGATGAATATGAAATTTTTGTAGTGAATAGTTTTCAGAAGTATTGGCGCCCTAAAGACTGACAATTTTTTAATCATAATTGATGATAGTGAATAATAATAATAATTCTCCATAAACACTCGAAGAGTGTATCAAAAGGCATAGCATGTGCGGGTAGAGGACGGCTATTTTTGTTATACAGGGTGTAATTTAAATGATGTCATTAATTCCAGGTGGTGATTCCTTGTCACATTTTATGAATGAAAGTTCATATAAACATATGTTCTAACTTGCTTTGTTTTCAAGTGACGGAGTGTCAAAGTTTTAATAAAAACTCGGTTAATTATTAATTACTCAAAAGTCTTCTTGCCGATTTTCATGAAATTTGGTGTGCATATTGGCAGTTACAAGGATCTTGTTTTCATGAGGTTACGTCTCAAATTATAAGCAGCGAAGGGTCACCTGATTGATAAATATGGTAAAAATTATTGTACGCCACTGTTTTTCTCTGAGTTGAAAATTTTTGTCATTTAAAACTATAATGCCGTGAATTTAAAATAGCAACACTTTATCAATCGATATATTTCCTAAATTTATTTATTTCTACCTAAATTATTTTATTGGTTTCCTCGTTGATGGACTGGTTGTTTGTTGTGTTCTTGGGCCCATTATTGTCAACTGTTTCTATAAAAACTTAACAATACGTTTGTGAAAACTTTCTGAATTTTGATGGTGCGTTACTACCAATTCTACGCCAATGACTTTGAGCTGAAATTCACAACATTATGAGGAAGCTTTATTTTTCATTATTTTTTCTGCAAAAAATATGAAACTTAGGGAAAAACAGTGGAGTACAATGATTTTTACTATAAATATCAATCAGGTAAACATCTGCCACTTATAATTTAGAATATAATTTCATGAAAAGAAACCCCTTGGTACTGCCAATAACCTCACCAGGTTTCATCGAAATCGTCAAAAAGACTTTTGAGTAATTGACGAAACTTTGACACCCCGTATCTCGGAAAAGAAGCAAGTTAGGACAAACGTTTATATGAAATTTTCTTCATAAAATATGATAAGAAATCACCTCCTGGAATTAATGACATCATTTAAATTACACCTTGTATAAAGAAAATGCAGATTTGACAATTCGCGCATCCCTATCACTATACTTCGTCAATTCTTCTCAAACTTATATAGCAACTATTATCTGTAATGTTTTTATGTCTTCTTTTATACTTATAGACCGGGATCCCACGCCTATTTTCAAAATTGATTAATAACAGGCTGAATCTTCCTGAGTAGCTTCATTTCGCCGAGACGCCCAACTTTTTCCTCTACGAAAATTCTCGATAGTGGTAGCTAATGAAATGCGCAGGCGTCAATCATGTCGATTTGGTGAGTGAAAAAAATTCATTAATAACAGTTAGTTTTTCAGTTGAACCTCAAGATAATTCGATAAAGTACTCGAAAATAGTTTTGTCCTACAAAATGGATGGTAGGACTGAAGAGTCCCCCACTCCCAAAATGTACCAATGACGTGGTCATAAAAATTCATTAATAACCAGCGGATTTTTTTACCGTTGCTTGGTTAATATTTGTATAATTGAATGGTCATATTGTCCCACACATTGAATGGTAGGTGTTCCCAGTCCTACGCTCCGAATATGTCAATTCCATAGTAAAAAAAAATTATTAATAATTGTAGGACAATGATAACACATGAAAGGTTCTTCACCTAAATAACACAGTGTCCTACAAAAAAACGGGTATGTATCGCTGGCCCTACAAAAATTATTCAAAATAACGAATCATTCTGAAATTGTGGTTTAGCTCATTTAATGTAATTTTATTCGAGAAGTAATGTTACTTTCGATGTATAATTGTTAGTTCAATTCAAAAATATCATAATTTACGTGAAAAGTTTATGAAATAAGTGGAAAATTTTGTTTAGCTTTCATAATTTTTATAAACATATTGAAAACAACAATAACAAAGTAAAAACGTTGAAATAATCAATCTGACCTCCGGGGCGGCTTAAATGAAGTCGCATGCGCTTAAATACATGCAGGGTAACCCGGAAAAACCTTCAACACCACATTGTCATTTGAAGAGCAGAAATTTATAATTGAAAATTTTCAAAGAGGTTAGACGATTTGTGAAATTCTGCTCTACGGTAAAATAGGATGTATGGTATATCCATAGGCCTCAAAAAGTCCAGTTCGAAAGAGATATTATATTTTACGGGGGTCAAGTGGCCAAGTAGTTAAAGTACCGATCTTTCATCCACTCTGATAGTCGGTCGTGGGTTCGAAGCCTAGCGACTGCTTATATTTCTCTGATAGCCCGAGAAAGTGGAAAAGCACGTAAAAAGTGAGAATTCGTTAATCCTTGCCTCTCACAAGTTTCGTCTTTTGAGGGCTGTCCTTCGTAAGGGAACGACATCTGGTTAACGGAAAAATTAATTTTAAACAACAATGTATGCAACTATCATCAAAGGACTCCACACACTTTTAATGAAAAAAAGTCTTATTGTGAAAATGCCTGAATTTTTGGTATTTTGTAGCTGAAGCTATTCTGAGTAAAAGTCTCCATTGGCCCTACTCGACCGTATTGCCAGATTCAGAGCTAGAGGGCGACAAATCATCAATTTTGAGATTTTTTGAAGAATTTGAATGGATAAAAAAATATCAATATACCATTCATATCCAATATTGAACTAGTGAGCGACTGGTCATTACTGACATTTGTGAGAAATATGTTTCATAAAACAGAAAAAAACAAACTGTTTTTCTACAAGGTAGTCAATAATATAATCAATTCTTCTGTGTATGAATAGAATTTGTAAAATAAAAATGATAATCTAATTGATATTCATCTATTCCTTTGAACAGTGTCTTGTCATGCTATGAAATGCAACACCTTTTGTGAAATATAATTTCTCATTCGAATGGAGGGACTTACGAGCTACAAATTAGATTTAATATATTTATTTCTAAAAAAATCGATTTCGAATTTAAACAAAAAAATCAAATCGATTCATAATATCATATCAAAAATGAGGATAAATGTGCCTAATTACAAAATATTTTGATTTTTTATTTCAGAATGTATGATCGAAATATCTGTAGGCTTGTTAAGCCCTTGGCTCACGGTCAAATAGATTGATTTTACTGCCTTGAAATGAAGTTAATTCAATTGGTTTGTTTCACCATGAGCCATGAGCTTCAGATTTGGGTAAAACTAATGGTTTACCATACAATTTTTGCGCTCACCAAATCAACATGACTTTCGCCTAGTTCATTAGCTACTAATATCAAGAATTTTCGTGGAATTGACAATTTCGGAGCGTAGGACTGAGAACACCTACCATTCAATTTGTAGGACAATATGACCATTCAATTATACAAATATTAACAAAACAATGGTAAAAAAATCCGCTTGTTATTAATGAATTTTTATTACCACGTCATTGGTACATGTTGGGATTGGGGGACTCTTCAGTCCTAACATCCATTTTGTAGGACAAAAGTATTTTCGAGTACTTTATCGAATTTATCTTGAGGTTCAACTGAAAAACTAACTGTTATTAATGAATTTTTTTCACTCACCAAATCGACATGATTGACGCCTACGCATTTCATTAGCTACCACTATCGAGAATTTTCGTAGAGGAAAAAGTTGGACGTCTCGGCAAAATGAAGCTACTCAGGAAGTTTCAGCCTGTTATTAATAAATTGTTTTTCATCATGGAATTTACATGTTCGGAGCGTAGGACTGGGAACACCTACCGTTCAATTTGTAGGACAATATGGCCATTCAATTGTACAAATATTGACCAAGCAACGGTAAAAAAATCCGCTGGTTATCAATGAATTTTTATGACCACGTCATTGGTACATGTTGGGAGTGGGGGACTCTTCAGTCCTACCATCCATTTTGTAGGACAAAACTATTTTCGAGTACTTCATCGAATTATCTTGAGGTTCAACTGAAAAACTAACTGTTATTAATGAATTTTTTTCACTCACCAAATCGACATGATTGACGCCTGCGCATTTCATTAGCTACCACTATCGAGAATTTTCGTAGAGGAAAAAGTTGGGCAAAATGAAGCTACTCAGGAAGATTCAGCCTGTTATTAATCAATTTTGAAAATAGGCGTGGGATGCCGGTCTATTATATAATGAGGTAGATCGTGTATTGAGGCACAACAACTTATCCAAGCGAGTTTCATTAATAATAATTTACTTTTAATGAACTCAATGACATTAGCATCAACGTATAGTATCTGACAGTTCACTGACTAACAGTAATGAATGTAAACAATATACATGACATTATCCATTATTGCTTGGCTAAGATTAATAACACAAAATTCAAATCGATTCTTTTCTAAACCACTCGGTTTTTCTGAGTGTAACTCCTGTTTGTCTTTCAGATGTTATGTTGGTTTAGAAAAATTGTCTAAGCATGCTCTGAGTTGCTACTGCTTTGGGATTATGGTCTCTGCAAAGTTAGAGTGCGACTTTAACTTCATTCACATTTGTTCTCGAATTTCATTAGTATTTTATCATGCAAAATTCAGAAATACACGTTCCCTATTCACATCACGTTCATCAAGGTAGAATGAAATGAACTCTCCAAGTGTGGTTTTTAAAGGAATATTTTCACGGATTGGAGCAAAATAAAAAGTTCCAGAAACTTTCAGGAATATAAATGATTGCAAATGAATCCCTATCCCTCCACACGGCATAAGAAGATCATAAAAGCGTTCTTTGAAGGCAGTAGTGACTCGTCGATGCAATCGCAATATTCAATACAGAGGAACAAGGTAACTGGAACAGATGTTTCAAATCAAATACTGAGCTTTATTTCATTATGCCAGTTCTTGGTATTTTATTTGTTTTTTGTTTAATATAAATCAAGCACAATTGAAATAGTTATTTACTAGACGAGAAAAAATGGATTCACAGAAAATTTACTGAATTTGAATCGACGACATTCGAAACTTCCTCCAAAAATTATTAAAAAATCTGATCGTGTATATGAAGACTACCAATTCGGAAATACTTACTCAATATCATTGATCTGAAAACTAAAAATATTATTTTCCCCGATACCACACAAGTATTTTCGAAGGCGCATTTCAATCACCAAATTAGTAGGAAAACTGAACTGATTAGCATTTCTTCTGATGAAGGAAACTTGGGTATCGAAAGGCGCATCTGGAAGTGAAAATTTTCGTGTGGTATATGAGAATATACTTTGTGTTCTCATTTAATGTCACTACAGGCGACCAGTTTTCCATTTTCGATCAGTAATCTGATGAAACACATTTCATTATAGGTCCATACACTGAAATTGAAGTAAATTTCGATACTCGTTTCTCAATGCTAATCGATGCAAAAATGGAACTAAAAATCTTGAGTTTGAGCAGATCACAATCTCTGTACAACCTGAGGTTGAAAAAATGTGCCATGGCTGATATAAATAAACTACTGTTCTTCGAGTAGTAGTGCAGTCCTTTACGATAGAAACAATATCTTCGAAAAAAGAATTATTTACTATTTTGATACTTATGTAACAATGAGTAAATTCAACTGTCTGTTCATCCTAGATAATTAAAAATTTTTCTCTTATGATTACTTTATTGTTTCGGAGGTTTTGTGTTCTATTTACTCATCAAGAATTCTCACAAGGAATTGTCCACTGGGATGAAATCTAGAGACCCTGTTGTCCATTCGATAGCTCCTCTGTTTTCAATTCGACGATTCATGCGAACATTATACATTAACTATTTGTAAATACCTGCAGTTCTGTATATTTCTGCCACGTCAGAAAAACATGTTCTGTAATTTAAATCAGAAACCAAACCAGCGTTTAATTTGGAAAGTTTACATAAATAATGCATTTGTTTGATTTGATAGTAGCTTATTACTATTAGTTCAGTTCAGACATTAATAGATTTATTTGAAGTACTTGAAGTGTCCGTGTAGTGCAGTGTTGTCAAAATGAGTCAAGCTAATGGAGGCAATTGCAAAGTAATGAATCAATTATTCAGATCCCAAAAACGCACCATTTGATGACAGCGGTGTGATAAGTAGTATTGAAGAAAGAAAAGTAAACCGTTTTTCACTTGAGCCACCAATTACGACGAAATCAGTAAACTTACTTCAGTTCTTGAAAAAAAACAGAGGTCAGAAGGAAACAGGAACGAGAAGCCAAACCAAAGCAGGAACAAAAAGTCAAATGGAAACAAGAACGAGAAAAACAGCAAGAGCTCCTGCAACAATTTGAAAAGCGCAACAAACAAGAAGAAGAGAAGCAAAAGATCAAAAAGATTCAAGAACAAAAGGAGCAAAAGAACAAGAGGAAACAAGGAAAAAGTAGAGCTAGCCAAGAAATTACAACACAACATGTCCATCTTCTCCAACGCATCAAACAAAGTCAGCAGTGCTACCAGAATGAAATATCCGAAATAGTCCAGGTGGTCAGAGTTGAAGTTCAAGAAGTCAGATAAGGAATCTATATGGAGTCATCGAAAGGGTCATCAAGAATTAACAGACTTAAATACGGGTGGCACGAGTGGAGGAGAGGAAAAATGAAATGTTGGCACCAGAGGCCATCAAGATTAACGAATAAGTGTAGGACCAAAGTGAGGTCGAAAACAGTACACCTTCCACGCAACCGTACAGTCTTTGGGAAAATCTCCCCCTCTAATAACTGGCAATTCCTACCGACATTACCAAATTCTACACAACTGGGAGTTTTGAAGCCTCCAACATTTGATGGGGAAGCTTAGTGAGCTATGCATCAACGTCCATTTGAAGCGGAAGCAAACGGCTGGTCTCAGGATGAAATAGTTATTTCACTAGTCCTGTGTCTTCGGAGTCAAGCGTTAGACATCCTACAGAACACCCCTGAGAGTGAGCAGAAGGAAATATTCCAAAATTTTCGAAGCTGTGGAGATCAGATACGGGCAGCAATATCTCAAACGAGTGTTCCAGAGCCAACTGGTGAGTCGATACCAAAAATTTAATCGATAAGTTATTTCTGTCAACCGATTGCATCCCTAAGCGCAACCCTCAGTCTTCGAGTGACTTGTGTGAGCTAGGGAAGACGCAACCGTTACCTTTCAACGTGTGATGCCATTTACCGAAACTCTGCAGGAGAATGGAACCGACGTAGATCTACTGATCAATTTGGCGTTCCTACAAGTACCGAATGTGTTCATAGAACAAATTGGGGTGCAAACTTTCATCGAAGACTCGCAAGTTACTACAACTACTAGGACGAATTCAAGCTCTAAGCGCTGCACTGATAACATCATAGGAAATGCAATCAGCCACCAAGTGCCTTATCTAGAAAGCAGAAAGAGGTGTTGCTATAACTGTGGAAAAACTGGATATCTACAGATGAGCTGCTTGGTAGGACTGAGAGTCATAAGTCCAATGAACAAAGTGGAACCCAGTTCTTCGAACTCCATAAAATAATAACGTGGTCATTCCATCAGAGGCTTCAGAAGGTCGTTTACAGCAGAAGGGAGATCTAGTGCACCTAATAGAAGACTCCTCCTCAAGATCCCGATTTCGACATTCAAGAGACACGGACAAAATCTACTAGCCAAAGGCTCCCGATAAGATCAAAAAATGAACCTTCACCGTAGAAACGAAGGCTCCAGGATCACTTATTCGTTCAGATCTAGTACAACAATTTGAGAAGACAACAGGAAGAAATATGCTACTGGACAAACCTCACCAATTATTGGGGAAACGCTTGTCCAGATAGGTGCTATTTCTATGGAAAATTCATTGTTGGTTTTGAAATAACGAATGTGTTTTGGGCCTGGATATTATGGAGAATAATGACTTCATTCTGCATTGCGAAGAAATACTGCAAACTATCATTATAGGAGTTGACTCTAAGAATATTATTTATGGACTGTAAAAGAAATGAAAAGGAGTCGGAAGAATGATAACTATTTGAAGTTAGTCCGAATTTGGCTCAACAATGGAGTGAGACCTGAGAGACAAAACTGTCAGGAAAGAATAAAGTTGCTGCTACAATTATGCTTGCCGTTCTGATCTTACACTACTACTTCGGAGATATGAAGAGGACTCAGGAGGGGCAGACAAGATACTGCGGTGTTGCCTTACGCTCCGGGGGATATTGAGTCCATGATGGAGAATGAGAATTGCCGGATCTGTTAGAACTACTAACCCTCAGGCAAATAAAGGCCAATGAGCCTGATGTAGTACTCTTCGACCGTGAAAGTGAGACGATTTTCATCATAGAGTATAAGGCTCCTGGCGAAACCTCACTCTTCGAACCTCGCAGGCTCTACCCAGACCATTCTGTAAAAATGGCTTTTCTGATATTAGGGTCCCTTGGCGGTGTGATGAATTCCCTACTATCGAACCTAAAGATCATACTGGCATGTTGCAAGATGCCAAAAATTATTTCCGGAAGAATGCAGAAGTTTGTCTTCCTAGGTTCATTACGTCTGCTCTGGTCACACAATTCCCGGACCCAACAGCTGCTTACCCCATAGTTTGCGGAGTGGTTATTGGGGTAGTAATGAGGAAAACGCTTCTTTGGAGTGTGTTGGAGCTTCAGAGACAGGGCCCGACTGTAGAATTTCTCTTCAAACTAAATAATAATAGATCTCTATTTGTCATACTGGGAATCATAATAATTGACATTAAAGGCAAAGTTTAATTCTACGATGCAATATCGTTGATATGTTTTCCAACTCAACCTCAACAGAGCTGAATATTCTGAGGACAAAAAGTAAATGAGAAATAGTTTTCTCATATTAAGCAAACAGAAGCAATAAAAAGAGTTGAAAAAAGAAATAGATTCACAGAGTCTTGTCACATTATAAAATCATTTCGATTTGCTGATTATTTAATATTTTTTCATTAGTTGTTTTAAGTATTTTCATATCTAACAGTTAACCTTCACGGTATATGCCGTTGTACATATATCTATCTGGTACCGAAACGACCGTTTAAATTATTTGGGGTGGTGATTACGTGGAGTTGAAAGACCTTCAAAATGACTATATAGTGCATGAACATCGGTGCGAGATATTATCTTCCCAGAGAGATATTCAGGGGTATTTTTCAAAAGAATACTATGAAATAGAAATGTGTTACAAAATCTTCAGAGGTCTGATCAGATTTCCTGCTTTTGAGTTTACTGTCTGGCTCAGTCTACTAATTGCTACTTCTTTCAATACACATAGGTACAATGGCTTAAGGTGTAGGATTATCTCTAATGCCGAAGTAGATCACGCAAATATCGCCCTTGTGATTTCGAGACAAGGTAGCCGCTGCACTTCCTTCAGCTTGACTTATGTCAAAGTGTGTTGCATGTTTGGCCACTATGTCAGTGTCGCATAGGTAACCATGTGTTGAATGATCTTTTGGTATGACCAGTAGATCATTTTTGATTTCAGACTCCACGCCTTACCAAATACTCTGCAGCATTTCCAGCTTGCTGCTTCAGCCTTAGAAAGAATGTGGTTGATTTGGCTGTTCCATGTTAGTTTCTGGTCGATTTTAATGCTAAGATATGCAACTTCTTTGGAGAATTGGGTTCAACTCAGAGTTGGAATTTCAAATTTGTACTTTCGCCTCCTTGTGAATCGACCAGCACTCTTTTAGTAGGATTGACAATCAGTTTTTCCTCTGCACATCAGCTTTTGCCTGTGTTCAGGACCATTTCATTCTTGGAGACTTTAATGCACCTGGATTAAATAATTCTGACATTTCTGACAAAAAATAGTTGTCAATTTCATGAATCTATTTCAGTTGCAGCAATTCAATAATGTAACAAATTATATTGGCAGATTGCTAGATTTGGTTATGGCTAATTTTAAGTTTACTGTATCACGGGATAATCATTCATCAGTTCTTGAAAACAGAAATCACCCGGCTCTCACCATTGATTTAGCACTGTCATTTGAAAAAGAAAAAAAATTTGTCAACAGTAGCAGCAAAATATTTAATTTTAGGAAGGCAAATATAAGAAGTCTCTATAGAGAAATATATGAAACTAACTGGGATTTTTCAAATCAAAATATAGATAATAATGATAATTTGAAGTGTTTTCATGATTGCATATAATATGGTGTTTTTGTCAAACATATCTACAGAAACTTCAGTCACCGTTATCCTCAATGGTACAATGCCAACATAATCAGACTAGTGAAACTTAAAGCCAAACATCGACAAAAATTTAAGATTTCAGGTAATGAAAATTACTTGAATTAATTTAAAAGACTCGGGCGAATTGTAAAAATCGGAATCAAGTCTGCTTACAAAAATTTTCTTGACGATGTGCAACCTTCAATTCCTAGTGATAGCAAAGAATTGTGGTCTTACATACACTCGAAAAATAGATCGTCCAGGATCCCTAGTCAAAAATAGTATATCATGATAATGTTTTCACTGATGCACAGAATATTGTCATTGTATTTGGTGAATATTTCAACAGCGTCTACTCACCGTCTAATGGAAATAATATAAATACTATCGATGTGCTACATAATGAAAACATTTATTTATACCCAGTCAGTGAAAACGAAATTGAATTGGCTATAAAAAAACTAAAAGAAAAAATGACTGCTGGTCCAGATAAGATTCCCTTCTTTTAGGTAAGAGATTGCTCTGGAGCTTTTGTAAAACCATTATTGATAATCTTTAATTTACGTTTCATATAAAAGGAATACCCTTTGTCTTGGAAGGTAGCTAAAGTATGTCCAGTTTTTGAAAAGGCGAGAGAGAAATTTTAGAAAACTGTCGTCCTATATCAATTTTATGTAATTTTTCAAATGTCTTTGAGATTGTTTTTTATAACCACATTCATCCCTTAGTTTGTAATCAGCTGTCGCAGTATCAGCATGGATTTTCCAATAACCTGTTACAAACCTTATTATTATAACACAATTTTTAACTGAAAATCTTGATGCAGATTGTCAAGTAGATGTAATTCATACAGACTTCTCAAAGGCATTTGATCGCATTGACCATAAGGTTCTACTGAATAAATTGGTATAATTTGGATTTGGTAGTGACGCAACACATATGTCTTAAGGCATCTGAAGCAATGAAAACCTATTGCTTTATCTCAAACTTTAAACTGTTCATTTGCTCGCTCTAAATGGGATTATGCATCTATAATTTGGTCACCGTATTGCAGTTATCATATTAACATTGTTGAAAAAAGCAACTAAATTTTTTAAAGTGGTTATCATTCAAAATTGATGGAGTTTATCACGATCGAGTTATTTAATATAGTATTATATGTGATGGGTCATAATTTTCCAGCCTTGAATTACGACGAAATTGTTCATCCATTTTTTTGCATAAACTATTACACAACAAAATCAATAGTATCGAAATACTTGAACAAATCAACTTCAATGTACCTACTTTCAATGCAAAACATATAGATCTTTAGACTTTCGATAGCCAGAACGAACATATTGTTCAAAGCACTAATTCATGCCACTACGGTTCCATAGTATAGAACTCAGACACCAAAAGTGTTCTGAAAGAAATAGACCCAATTCATAACACAGCCTTACGAATAGCAATTGGAGCATTTTGTACAAGTCCAGTTGACAGTTAATACTGCGAAAGCGGCGAACCTCCCCTGTCAGATCGTAGAAACTACCTTACCCTTTCATACGCTTTTAAAATCTCAGCTCACCCGGAAAATCCAGTTCACCGACATATATTCGCAAAAAGATTTCAAGAAACTTTCAACCACAGGAAAAAAATTGTTCCTCTTTTTATGAACGCCTCAACCAACTCCTCCTGAAACTTGACCCTACACTTCCCAAAACATATGGAATAGCTGAACTCGACTCTGTCGCCCCGTGGAGTATTTTTACCCCAGAAATACATCTACAACTGAGTATCAAAAAGAAATCGGAGATTAATCCCATTATTCTCAAACAACTCTTTACAGAAACGATGATACACTTTCAAAACTTCGAAAAAGTATACACCGATGCATCATGTACAGAAACAGGAGTTGGCGCAGCATTCGCTTTGACCGGACGGGAAGCCAAGTTTAGTCCCCCACTATCAACCTCCATATTCACAGCAGAACTCACAGCGATTCTTGAAGCATTATGTTACGTAAATAACCAAAGTTTTACTCAATCCCTTATAATCTCAGACTCCCTTAGCGCTCTAAAATCTTTATCCATCCTATATACCAGTCATCCAGTCCTGTTAAAATTAAAATCACAACTAATCCAACTACAAAAGAATACCAACATCCAATTCCTCTGGGCACCATCACACATCGGAATAGAGGGTAATGAAAAAGCGGATAAACTTGCAAGAGAAGCCACAAATCTCACACAAACAGTAGATAACCACAACACTGTTCACTCGGACTTGAGACTACTGATAAGAAGAGCAATAATATCCAATTCTGTACCTCAGAGGTAAACTGTACTAAGTCCAATTTTGTCAAAAATGTGATATTGGTACCAAGTGACTTAGCAGTTTCTTGTTTATCAGAGGTAAAGTGTTCATATACATGATATGAATAATAGCGATTTTAGAGTATTTTGAAAAGTATCAAATCCAACATTTGATCCGAGGTAAACAATACTTCGAGGACTTGGTACTGTAAACCATCGTATCATGTCCATTCGGTGGACTTGATATTTTGTACCTCGATTTTTACTATTATTGTTTTTGCAAGTTTTTTCTTGTCTGGAATGGTTATAAATCCATTCAATCCATCAGTATTGTACACATTGTGTATCAGGACAGTTGTGGATGATGAGTTCCTTCGGAACCATGAGTTCAAGAGTTAAATTAATTCTACAACTTGCCAAGGAAATTACTTCTACAAATGGAGAGAATGATTGTATTGAAAATGGTGAGTTTCATGATTTTTCATTCAATAATAATTGTGTGGTGTAGACATTTTTTGAGTGTTGAGTAAATTCCTTGATACCGTATAGAAAAGTAATATGAATGTGATCTTTCTTTTTTGAAGGATTAGTCATAAATACTGAGGATCTTGAGAATCAGATACTGGTTGGAAGTCCGGCTAACATCGTCAGTCCAATTGTCGAAAATTTCTCTGATGGTAGGTATACAAATTATTTAGTGAGTTCAATTTTAATAACATTATCACAATTGATTTTTTCAGGATTTGAAAATGGGGATGCTATTGCTGGTACAAGTTATAATTTGGCCCAACTAGAAAATGTAGATTTCACAAATAATATGTTAGAAACCATTCAGGATTCGTCATGCCCGGTGATTGATAATGACAATTGTTTAAATATAAAGAATACTCATTTTCATGGAGCATCAACAAGCAAAGATCATAACGATGAAATCGATGGAAGTCATTAGGAAAATTCGGATGATAGTATGAAGGATCGTGATTATAAAGTGGAGGAATCTGAATCATCTGATGAAAGTGGGGAGAGTAAACAGGAAGAGGAAGGCGAGGCTGATGTGGGGTTTGAAAGTATTATTGAAACTGGGGAAAATGTTTCGGAAGTGCTTGGAAATGGAAAAAAACGTAAACAAAATAAAGATAAATGGAAATGTACAATTCGAAAACAAAAACGTTTAGCTGGGGAGGAGTACATTACTAAGAGAAAAACTTTGATGAGGGCAAAACGAATGGGTAGTCCATGCAAAGTCAGTTGTAGATATAAATGTAACACAAAGATTCCCGATGTTGAGCGTCAGAAAATATTTGATGGATTCTGGTCACAGTCAAAAAATATAGACCATAAAAGACAGTTTGTCGCATCTTCTGTGAGAATGATTCCAATTAAAAGAAGACGTGAGAGATCAGGTGAAAGGCTTCAGAAGAGACAATTCTCTCACGTTTATTGTTTCACAATCGATAATTTGCACACTGACGTCTGTAAAAAATTTTTCTTAAGTACTTTAGGAATCTCTCAAACCTTTGTCAGAACAGCATTGACAAAAAAATCTCAAGGGGGAATGGTGTCCCAAGACCAACGTGGCAGAAAAGAGCCCCCAAATAAAATATCTGTTGAAGCAAAACAGAGTATTAGAAACCACATTTTGAAATTTCCAATAATTGAGTCACATTATAGCAGAGAAAGGACAAGCAAGAAGTACCTAGGAAATCAGTTGAATATATCGCGTATGTATGACCTTTATAAACAGGACTGCATTGAACAAAATATTCCTGAAGATGATATACCAAAACAGTGGATATACTCAGACATTTTCAAAAGTGAGTTCAACTACTCATTCAAGTTACCATCTAATGACACATGTGATCAATGTGATTCATTCTTGATTCAACTCAAAGACTCATCCACAATCTCAGAAAGAGAAAGAGTACAGAAAGAATATGACGGGCATTTGAATGAAGCAAGTTCCAGGTATGCATTGAAAAGAATTGACAAAGAGAATGCTAAGTCACAAAAAAAAATGAAAGTGGTGATGGTTGATTTGGAAAAATGTTTGCCAACCCCAATGCTTACAAATGCACAATCATTTTATTCCTTGAAGTTATGGACCTTCAATTATACAATCAGAGATTCTTCTGCAAACCAGACAACATGTTGTATGTGGGATGAGAGTATTGCTGGAAGAGGGGGAAACGAGATGGCGTCGTGCCTTCTCAAATGGGTAACGACAACCTTACCAAGCAATGTAGAACACTTAATTATATGGTCTGATAATTGTCCATCACAAAATAGGAATATGAATGCTGTATTAGCGTACTTCACTATTTTGCGAAACGTTCCTACTCTAAAAACAATCAGTCATAAATTTCTTCTGAGAGGACACACGCACCTAGAAGTTGATAGTGACCATTCATTAATTGAGAGGGAGAAAAAAAGAATGGATCAATTCCAAATTATGACTCCCTGGGATTGGCAACAGTTGGTGAGATTGGCAAGTCACAAAAGGCCTTTCAATGTCATAAGTATGGAAACATCGGATTTCAAAAATTTCAAGTCATTAATTGAAGGCCAAAATGCTCCATTTATCTCGAAGAAGAAGACTGAGAATGGAAAAAATTTCAAAATATCTGAGATAGTCGAAATTCAGGTGCGCAATGAGGAAATGGGCAAACTATTTTATAAAACGGATTTTAGCACAGACTACGATATCATTGATTTTTCCCGTGTTTCTCGTAATGCACACTTCCCAGATGAAATACCATTGGTTTCAGCAACTTCAAAGCCAATTAGTTCGAAAAAGTACAAACATTTACAAAATTTATTGAAGTGGGTACCAGAGATATTCCATCCATTTTACACTAATCTTCCACAGGCGGATACAGTTGATGAAGATGAATGAGAATCCGAGTGAATATCCACAGATTCAATTTATTTTTGTGTTAATTTATTTTGAATAAATTTTTCTGCATTTTTTATAGTTTTTTATTTCACTGAAGAAGTACCAAGTCACACAATTTTCCAAAGTCAGTCGATGGTAAAGTGTATTAAGTCCCCAAAAATCATTCAAGGGCATTTTTATTTCTAAAAAAATCCAAGATATCGTAGATATCAATATCCTAAGAGTTTTGTCCAACTTTCATAAAAATCAGTTATTAAATGAAATAAATAATTATGATTATTTGTGTGTTCAGAACTTGTTTCTCTCATCCTGAAAAAAATGAATTGTGTGACTTAATACACTTTACCTCTGAGGTACAGAATTGGCAAATCAAATGACATACGTCAAATGCCAAACTAAAGGAGGTGAAAAGTTCAGTGATGCCTTGGAGACATACCACAGATCAGCGCAAAAGACAGTTAATCCTCTCACGACTAAGAATAGGACACACTCGTATAACACACAGCCACCTCCTTAAAAGAGAATATCCACCTATATGCTACATATGTGATCAAATAACAACAGTCAAACATCTTCTCATCGAATGCCCGTTATACGCAAATGAACGACAACAACACAACATAACAGGAAATCTTAAATCGGTAATTGGTGAAGAAGCAAATCAAGAAAATCTATTTGCATTTCCCAAGGACACTAATTTACTGAACTCAATTTAAAATCAATTCCAAATATTGTCAAATTTACTTACTGTATAATATAGCTCAGCTAATAACCCTATGTGGTTGATGCTTAATAAAAAAAAAATTCATGCAATGTGTCAAAATTTCAGTAGAATATTGCGATATTCACTTTGTTTCTGATGCTGAAATAGTTAAATTAGCTAGAGTACATTTAGAATAATAAGAATAATCATATTGTATTCTTAGACTTATAATATTGATTTGGTTTCTTTTCAGTATTGGTAAAATTGTTACATGTATAAAAAGAAAATAAAGAATTTCAATAAAGCTATTATTATTATTTTTATTTGCATGCGATTGGAAATCGCTCCGTTATGTCTGCCCATGATAGTGATGAGCAAGTCATCAGCGTAACTTGAGTCGTGAAACCAGCATCATATAACTTCAGTATCAGGTTATCAACAACCAGTGACCACAGTATAGGCTTCAAAAGAATTGCTGGCGAACTATTCACGCGTTTTCGTTTTGGCACTGTTCTCACGATCGCATCAGTGACGTCATGCCAATAGGAGCGCTTAGTAAACGAATGAGACAGCTCCACATAAACTTTTTTGGCTTAAATATTCCTAGATTTTCAATAAACTTTCGGCATTTAATTTGAAGGTCATATTTGCTGATTTTACTGTATTCAAACACATTTTTATTTTTGTGAACCACCCAATTGAAACTTTGTGAAAAACCCATTGAGACGTTGGACGACCAAAACTCGCGGGTAAACAAGTTATTACGTCGACTACAACCTTCAAACAATCACCCATTCAATTGATCCTTCATATCATATTCTCGAAAATTCGGGGCTGTTGCACCACTTCCTCCCCTGAAATTCGGTATTTCATTCGCGTGGAGCCGTAATGAAAATACAAGCGATCAATCGAGGTGATAATCCGTGTTTATTGGGAAACGCGAAATCGTTACACCGACTTACCGAACGCTGAGCGATCCATCATTTTAGAATTTGAGCATCAATTCCAGAACGTGTATAGTTTAACTGCAGGTGCTTGCCATTTCAGGTAAATGGAATTGAGTTCCGTCGAATGGAGAATGTTTCAATTTGCATATATGAAACATGATTCTTGTCTAGTCTTCGATGCCGACGGCAGGTTCTTTCCCGTTAGGTTTCAATCCTATATGTGCATTTTATCGATTGTCCTGGTAAAAAAATAGAATACGAAGCCTTACGAAAGCGTAGAAGGGCCACAAAGAATAAAATAAATTAATTCGCATAATTCCGACTTCGCAACTCGAAATTAGTATAGTTCTGACTTTAAAACTCTGAATTAGTTTAATTCTGACTTTACAACTCGGAATTAGCCTAATTCCGACTTCACAACACGGAATTAGCCTAATTCCGACTTCGCAACTCGGAATTGGTATAACTCCGACTTCAAAACTCGGAATTAGTGTAATCATTACGTGAACTTTGAAGATTTAATACAACTGAGGGTTGGCCCTAAGATCTATGAAAAAATATTCCAATTTTAGATATGCTATTAATGTGGTTGAACGCTAGGCGGCAATACTAAGATTTTTGGATACTGTAGATTCTACTCATAGCTTGATGCACCAGTCCACCCGACATAATGCATATTTATTTTCTAACATCATCCACAACACCTAGGAGTCCGCAAGGAGTGCAAGGACATGCTGGAGGAGTTCCTGTTTTTTCTTTGTTTTTCAATTAGGTACACACAGCACCGACAATGTTGGCAGCAATTACAACAAAACAGAAACCCTTTGATATTTAACGCCTTCCAACAGGAAGTTGCTGCAACACAACAAGTTTTGTTGATGAAAAGTTTCAGATTTGTTGTTGAATTTTTGAAGAAAATGTTTTGTTTCTGTTTTGTTGGTTTGATGTGGACGCAACATAATAAATGAAAAAGTGTTTTCCCTTTTTTTAATGGATGGAATGGATTTGTTGTTGAATTATTGTAAAACATTGAGTTTATGTTTTTTTTTGTATTTTTGGTTTGATGAGGAAACGGCGAGTTGAAAACGTGTATTTTTACTTTTTTTTAAAGGAAATGGGAACGCGAAAAGTTGCTGCAACCAAAAACACAACACCTTTTGTTGATGAATAGATTCAGATTTGTTGTTAAATTGTTGAAAAACATTGATTTGATGTTTTCTTTCTGTATTGTTGGTTTGATGTGGACCCTGCATATGAGTTGAACACCTATTTTTTCCTTTTTTTGATGGAAACGTATCAATTAATGAAATAAAAATCTGTCAGTTTGACAAGATGAAACAATGTAATGATCAATAATAAAAGTATAGTTAAATAGAAAAGTTCATAAGCATAAAACTAGCACCTTTCTTACGATTTTCTTTCGGAAAGGTATGCTCATTTTTTCCATTAAAAATACTTAACAAGTGCGGAAAATTATACTTTCCCGCACGCTACTGCCGATGCCCAAACGACGCGAAGCGGAGTTCGGCAAGAAGCGTGTTTTCTAATAATATTAAGTAATAACTGTATACACAAATACATATGACCTGACGAGTTTGAACGTTAGGGATCAATGTTCACACTTTTACTATAATTCCAATGGAATCGCAATGATTACACTAATTCCGAGTTGTAAAGTCGGAATTATGATAATTCCGAGTTGTAAAGACGAAATTATACTAATTCCGAGTTGGGATGTCGGAATTAGACTAATTCCGAGTTGTGAAGTCGGGATTATACTAATTCCGAGTTGTAAAGTCGAAATTATACTAATGCCGAGTTGTAAAGTCAGAATTATGCTAATTCCGAGTTGTGAAGTCACAATTATAAATTTTTTATTCTTTGTGGCCCTTCTACGCTTTCGTAAAGCCTCTATAGCATTGTCCTCAAGTTGGATGAAACAAGATTTTTGTGCAGTCTGTGATTCTGACGGTAGATACAATTCGTTTCCCAATAATTCATTTCTATTTCCATCCAAGCGGTTTACCTTATTATATGGAAAAATAAATACCTAATGACAGTATAGACACAAGAGAGTTAATAAACTGCACTTAATATAAACTGCCCATTTTAAATATTAATAATACACATGGTACGAATCTGGTTACCTGGTTACATGAAGAACACACTATACCAATTAGTTGTTTCTAGGAAGTTATTAACAATAGTACAGTCTAACACCTTTCTTTGGAGAGATCAATTGAAATCTTTAGCTGTACGAAATATAACTGGAAGAGGAGAGCGTGGAGTGTGTTTCACTCTTGTGTATGATACTCTGAAAAGCGAAGAGTAACTATAAATATGTGTTGGAATATATAGTTTTATTATACTTAGAATATTGGAGTTCGAATAATAATTATTCAGTATTTCAATCAGGAACATGCACATGTAGACGAAGCTATAGAGGTTTTTTCCACCACAAAATAAAAGACGCAAATGGCATATACTTATATTTATAAGTTAGTTCGTTAATGAAAACCCCAGTTTTCACCCCAGCAAAATCGCTTTGTGGAATTTTTTAAACAAGCAATAGTGAAAAAATACAACTTTTTTGGTTTTTTAGAAATATCCCAAAGATTATTCAAAGCATCGTTTTACAGTCAATGAAACTTTTGTAGAAATTTATAAAACCAACAAAATGGATTTTCTTGAGACCGGACCAGTGCATTTTCCACTGAGAAAATCAAGCAAAACCTCAAAAAAGAAGCCATTTTCCGAAAAAAAATTATTTTTCTAAATCTGAAGCTGTCAAACAATATTGCGGAAACTGATAGATGATAATATGCGGTTCGACTGTGCACAAGATGTTTTCTGTTTGAGATGTGGGATATGTGTTGAAAAAGTCATTAAAAGTTTATCAAAACGCTTCAAAGTGCTACCGAAGTCGCACTGAAGTTAACTCGAGTTGAGTTCGGGCGACTTCGGGTGCACTTTGCAGCATTTAGAGTAACTTCCAGTGACATTTTTAATATATTTCGCACCTCTCAGGTGAAAATCCAAAACATAGAAATTGTAGATATTGATCTCTACTTCCAAATGCCGTTTACAGAATTTGAATGAGGTGATTTCCCTTGAATCGGCGCATTTAAAAATATTTGCTCTTAAATTGTTTATAACGCGATTGTGCAAAATCTACACATCAGACAAAAACTATCTTGCGCTCAGTTGAACCACTTGTTATTATCAATCAATTTCCGCAACTTTAGATTTATAAAAATCATGAATTTTTAAAAAATGGTCTCTATTTCGTGGTTTCCCGGAAAAATTCACCTATCAGTTAGTATAAAAAACATTTTGTAGGTTTTATAATTCCCTACAAAACTTTCATCGACTGTAGAACGATTCCTCCAATACTTTTTGAGATATTCGCAGAAAAACAAAAAAGTTGTACTTTTTTAATACTTTTATCTTGTTTAAAAAATTCCAAAAAGCGAATTTTTTGGGGCGAAAACCTTGGTTTTTATCAAAAAACTATCTAATAAAAATTAGTATAGGCTGTTTGCGTTTTTTATTTTGTGTGAAAAGAGCCTCTCTTATTATCATCTACAGCTTGGACTATTAGTAACGTTCCTTCTCATGTCTAGTGATGACATTTGGTGTGTTTTTCTTTACTCTGTTGTTCTTACTTCATAGAAATCTGGCCATATGTATAATGTGTATCAATGAAGATACCGTAGAAATATATTCTGAATTTTTCAAGTCTATTCAGGTTAGTCTGTGACTGTGAACCTCATATAATACTACTTTTAAAAATCTAATTTTGACCTAACAAGGGTATAATGTAACATTTTGAGTGTATTTCTATTATTAAAAAATTTCGTATTTCGAATAATAAAGCCAGAATTTCATCACATTTCCCAGCCACATGCTTAACATGAAGTGCAAATTAAAAGGTCGAATCATCCCAAATTCAAAGATCTTTGATATTTTTTTTTTATTCAACGTAACTGAATTCTCGTCATAATCAAAAACTATTGAATTTTTATTCAGAGTAAGTGTCCTACTGAAACATTTGTTTATATTGTGAACTTTGTAAATTATTTGCAATACTCAAAAATACTGTTGATATCCCTTCAGAGTGCCTGGCAATCCCCTATAACAGTGATTTATTTGATCTCTTCGAAGTCGTTAGCAAATCAGAGCTCATATGAAGATTTGATAACTGTTGGAAGGTCATTTAAACAGTTGAGGTACTCCAGAATTAATATCAAATTTATACAAATTCTTTGACAACAACATTTATTTTTCAAATGATTTGTAATAATACCGTATCTGATGATGTGTTTGAAATTTTCAAGTATTTTTTCGAGATCTACCTTATCAAAAGCCTTAGTTTGATACTAAATGGTTCAGGTAAAAAATAAAGGTATGAATGGTGTACATGTTCTAGGTGACCCTAGCCACACCGTAGGTGCAGATGTTTCATAATCTGTTCATAATCCTCCTGTTCTTAGGCATTAAAGGTTTGTACTTTTTCGCGTAGTGCCAGTATCAGTGCTGCAGCTTTTTCTCTTTCATTCCATCCAGTTGCTTTGGGCAGCTTCAAACTGCTGGCGTCAATTTGCCAATAGAGTTTTACAATCCATCTGTGGCAGCGTCAATGAAAACTTTCCTGCTTCAGCATTGATTTTGAAATTTTTCATACCTTTGAACTTCATTCAAACTCAGGGCGAGTATTGACTTTTTGTTAACAGTTCCTGAGGTGCGCGCAGTATCAATTTGGGTTTTCAACCTACTTATTGCTCTCCTTATTCTGTCAATTTCTGCCTCGATGCCGTCTTCCATTCCCTTACGGATCATTTCCTTCATTTTGTCCATATCTGCCTTGATACTTTTTTTGATTGAATCTACCCCCGTGTTTATTTGCTCCCTAATTATGTTTATCTCTACTTTGGTGGTTCCTATTCTTTATCCTAGTAGGTTCTCTACACCCCAAGTAGCAAAATCTGTTTTATAAGAGTGATATAAACTGCTATACAACAAATGTAGTAAAACTACAAATGTCTTATAACGCCCTTTACAGCTCTAATACAGTACATATACAACCAAAAAAGGCCCAAATTATAAAATATTTTGGTTCTTCAACACTTATAACTATTTATATCATCTCAATAAAATGTCTTTATGTGATAGTTAAAAAACTGTTTTATAATTATGTCTATTAGATTATTTATACAGCATATTCAAATATGCGGTTTACAACTATTATAAATTTCTTAGGGATGCTATAAAGCGGTTTAAGACTATTTTAAGAATAGCTATACGGACATAAAAAACTTGTTTTTTAAGGATGATATAACGCTGTCTGTTCAGTGTCCTATAGATGAACAAAAGTGAAATTATATACGATACTTTAGAGACGCAATAAGTATGTCGAATAACGTTGACATAACGTGGGACGATGAAACTTCATCGAAATGGTAGTCATAGTTCGAAAAGATACAAGTGAAACAGTCGCCATAATAAAAAACGTGAAAATATGCGATCATCATTGGGTTTATAAAACTCTTGAAATGGGTTCAGCACCAAGAATGACCCTACGCAGCGAAATTATCTGATTGAATATATACAGGGTGTCCGGTAAACCTTGTACAATATTGAAACTTGTGATAGACCAGGTCATGACTATTCAGAATATCGGAATTTCACCTCATTAAAAATCTCACCGTTTTCGAAATAATGAGCAATTTTTAAATTTCTTGAAAATCACTACCTCATCTTGGATTTTTGAGTGCCCTGTCTACGAATTGGGACCAATTCGAATATCTTTGCTGCTGAAGTTTACTGATGAGTGATGCTTCTAGATGTACAAAACAGTATTTCAGAAAACGATACAATTTTTTCAAGAAATGAGGGTAAAATGCCAGATTTGAGTTTTACCAATTTTTTTAAACAACAGTTTGACATTATTGTTTGAAAAAAACATAACCAAGTGAAAATGGATATTCATTACAAAAGAATGCCCAATTTGATCAGACTCTAACCATGGTATAAAACATACGATAATTATTTTTGGAAGGAGTAGAATTTCGATTATATTAGAGTGTGATGTTATTCTGAGCTAAAATCAACTCCATTAGACTTTTTCAGTCTTTCATTTTTATCGTATCAAGATGAAATGATTAAATATTTATGAGTAATAACGAATCAACTGCTTAGAAGCATTGAATGAGATGTAAAGAAGTAAATACTAATTCAACGTTTTTTTGAATCAACATACACTATAAACCACAATAACGATTATTCAACATCGCACTGAATAATATTTCAAAACACTACGACAGAAGTCACAAGTTGTTCAAACAAAATGTGACATCCAACTACTAGATTTTTTCAATTCTATTCAAAGAAGATCCGTTCATGCACAATGTTGTATTTTATTTTTTCAAAAGGGAACTACCTATTGCTTCTACGGACACAAGACAGGAGTTAGAAAAGTTTTTGATTTTCGACAAGGATTCACCTCCTAAAAAATTTAGCACTCATTTGGTTACACCCTGTATATCTGTCGGTCTCTGAAACTTCGTTGGAATTCGTATTAATCGGTGCCATGTCGGATAATAGACATCTCATTTCGATAATTACATAAGGCTCAATTACATGAAAAGTTAATGACATTGACATACGCAAAGCAGTCTATTCTTTATTATTAATAATCATTTCCACATTTAATCTTGATAAAATCGAAATAAAATAATTTTTGGTCGTAAGTATAAAAGTTGATGGAGGCCTAGAATGAAACCACGCCTAATTCAATGGAAATCACTTCCTCCAAAAATAATTATAGTTTGTTTTATACCATGGTAGAGTCTGGACAAAATGAGCATTCTTTTGAAATGAATGTCTACCTCCACTTGGTATTTTTTATTTCAAACAATAATGTCAAAAAAATTGATGAAACTCAAATCTGTAATTTTACCCTCATTTCTTGAAAAAAAAATTCACTTTTTGAAAAACTGTTTTTTACGTCTAAAAGCTTCACTCATCAGTAATCTAATTTGTATACATGGCACTCAAAAATCCAAGGTTAGGTAGCGATTTTTCTGAAATTCTTAAAATGCCCATTATCTCGAAAACGGTGATATTTTTACTGAGGTGAAATTCCGATATTCTGAACAGTCATGACCTGGTCTATCACCAGTTTCAATATTGTACAAGGTTTACCAGACACCCTGTATATGTTTTTAGTAAAAAATAGAAGCGCCTTGAATTAGTAACAAATTGGCCGATCTGATAAAAATATTAAAATATGTACTGTATTTTTCGAAGTCATTAATTTTGATCGGAAATACCTGTATAATGATCGATTAATTAAATAAATAGAGTGTAGCGCTCTATATTATTATTAAAGGTTCATTATTGCTTTAAATATATGTTTTTATATTCCAAAATATTTTTCGTGAACAATGGCGGCTACTTGCAAATGCTCAAACCCGCAAATAAATATGGCGTTGAGTTATACAATAATTATGTGCAAATAAAAACGTTAAAGAAGAAATTTATTATATAAGAAACCTTATAGAACCTAATGATTTTATAGAGCTCTTTTGAATGGCGCTGAAAAACAATTTTTCCAGAACAAACCTATATTGATTTTATTTATTTCAGTGGTTGCCACATATTGTTTTTTTGAGTCTGGTTTAGGGGTGATCATGTCAAAGACACAAAGAATTTTAATGCTTTTTTACATGATACATTTCCATCGTCTCATTATTGATTTCTTGTTATATTACAACTAAAATATCTCCAAATTAAAGTTAACATCAGCCATATTTTAATTTGTGTTGTTTTTTATTCTGCAAAAATGGTCAAAAATAATGTATCATATCAGAACATAATTTTCGATCTCCGAGTTAGGGAGGAAAATAGTACTTTATCTCCCACCAACACCGAGGGTAACTTAAGCATCTTCAAAACAACCTGCGACTGCTATTATTTTTGAATAACCAAATATGTTAAACCAAAAAAGCATTTATTGCCATTCATGACAACTTCTAGGTATTTATCATATCCTGCAAAACATTTAAAATGGCAAAATCTGGAATAAAAAAAGCTGTGAAATAATTGATTATATACACACCGTACTTACTAGGGTCCTATATATTTTTCAAAAGTTTTTGTTAATTTAGAACAGCAATGCTTATTATTGCCCCGTTTAATTTATTCCAACGTATTCGTACACAAAAGAGATGAATCCGTTGAGTATTGCCAATAGTATATTGAAGTCATTAGGTGTATTTGAAGTTCTGCATTATGTGGCAACCCCGTGTACCATCTTTCTGTGAGTATCGTGTAGGGAAACATCAAGCGGCATTATAAATCATAAAGTCGTAAAACCTAACCTGTAAATTGTAAAAACACGTGGTGGGTGAAAATAAGTTATTGTGGAATTATATTTTGTGAAAAAAATGTTCAAAATAGTGGAGACGGTGGAAAAGGGTAGAAAGGAACTAATGATTGTACCGGAAAGCTGGGAAAATGGTCAGGGAATATTATTTTGGACCAAAAAATGTCTTTCCAAATTGCAAAGAGACGCAACATCCGCTCCCGACCCAAGTCGGTAAACTTTTCGTTGCAAATGGAGAAGGAGCCACATGCCTTCTAACGAAGTGGCCGAGGCGGAAATGGAAAGCATACTGGAATCAAACGATACAACTAAGCGACATCAACACCAATACATCAACATCAATACTGTCCTGTTTTGTATTTAACCCTGCGTTACATACGTGGGGTGTGATGGACCCCATCCGCCGAATATCGCTTTGAAAATATGCCAAACGTAAACTTATGCGTACGCCCCTCCTAATAGCTTCCAAAATATGTCTGCATCATCGAATTCAGGCATTTCCGCAGTATCTTGTGGACACTGAGTGAAGTTATAGGAAACTTAAGTGCTTTGGGGTGTGATTACTTGCCAAAATTGCATGGCTCAGACAGAATTTTTTTCCTTTCTGTTATTCAATCTGCAATTATTTTCTTTATATTTCATCATAATCAAATTTTAGTTTCCGAATTTTCATTCCGGGGTGAGATGTTCATTTATCTCACATGATTTTTTTTGTCGCGGTGTGTTTTTTGGTACATGAAAAACTAGCCTTTTTCAGTTTATATCAGATTTCTTGAAATAAAGCCTATTTGATTATTCCTTGCGTGTTTTTATTGTTCCGAAATGATCCCCTGATACTATGGAACAACGTAATATCAGAAAAAGTACAAGATAAAAAAAATACGATTTTTCAGGAAATGGGGTTTGTCACACCCCATGTATGTAACGAAGGGTTAATTCTGACCTACTGTTTGATGAACCTAAAATACCAAATATATCAGTTATATCGACTCTATCAAAGAAAATGAATATCTAAAACTTACAGCCATTTCATTGAGTTCACGAAAACTACAATCATCTGAAATCTGCAGATACTTTTTTTCACATTTCTTTTGAAATTGCCACTCCTTGTTATTTTCTTCCAGGGTGATAAATCCATATTATTTAACTGATTCAAGGACTAAGGAAATTATAATAACGCAATTTAATTATTAGTTGAAAATTTTATAATGAGGAAATTTGTAACAATTTTGCTCTTTTGATTTTTACAAGAATTCAAACTTGGGCACTAAAGGGTTATTATAAAAATGTTCAATATAGTATTTATTGCGCACACACTGTAACGTTTTTGTTCCAAATACTACTACTTTGCCCTATAAACTGTTTATAACGGAGTAAACGACGCCTTTATAGGTAGACTATAAAACAATTTTATACTTATTTTATAGAGCAATTGTCTCATTAAAAACTATTTTATTCATTACACTATAAAGCTTTTATACAGCTTGTATATAACTGTTATAAAACTGCTTTGTACCGCAGGACTTAAAGGTGTTATACAGAAACTATATAATCATTATAAAGCACTTAAAACACTTTTTCAAAACAGTTTTATTATGCGCTTTAAAACTATTTCAAGCCAAAACCAAGCTTGAATTTTATAATGCAAGTTGTATAAATATTTATAGAACAATGTTATATAAAAATTTTTCTACAAACACAAAAATATCGCAGTCAAACTCACTAAGTGATAAAATTCTCCTTAATTTGGCATTATAAGATACTTATAAAATATGTCAGTTCCATAAAGCAATGATTTTGTTTGTTTAGTTTTTCAGGAGCTCCTTGAAGTTCTTCTTCCAAGGTCTTCGAATTTTCCAGAAGCTCTTTATTCAGGTAATTAAAATTTTCCTAAAATTCTTTACTCATTCTCTCCGAATACTTGAAGTTCTTCTTTCAGTTCTTTTCTCAAGCTCTCATAATTTTCTAGAAGGTATTCTTTCAAGCCCTGGAAGTTCATCTTCCAGAATGTTAAAATTTTGTTATCCTCCATGGATTTGGTATTTTCGTTCATCAAATTTGTTCAATATTGAATTCGAATCGATTTCACGAACTCTAAATAAACAGGTTTCGGGGTCTTCTCCTAATTGAATCAATCGCTCCGGTTTCTAGAGTACGGCTTTAATACCAGTTGAATCAAATTTCCTTTCATACAACTCTTGCATCGAATCGGCGACTTTCATATCCATGAGACGCTCTTTCAAAGTAAACTTTTTGACTTTCAGTATCTGGGGACAGTGAACAGTTATTCGTTCAGCGAGATATCAGTCAATTTCTTACGATAAGTTCAGTTTTGAGGGTTTATTTTTTTGAAAATCGGAAACTATCCGTCCAGTTCGTGAACCTGATTGTTCAACCATCACCAGTATCTGTAACGCGAGAAAATATATGATCAATTATTTATCCGGAGACTGATGTCCACTTTGCAAAATCCTTCATTCTATTATATCACTTCCGGCACTTATTGAAATGAAAATAATCTGATTTTGAATCAATTAATTCGTACCAGTAGTATAAATCCAATTCACTCACACTATGTTCAACTGCCTTATGTTGTTCAACTGCCTTATCATTCACGGTCTTTTCATATCTATCCACGTATATTCCTATCCTAATAGATTACGATTCTCGAGAGAATGGTTCGGAAGATTCATTATTTGGAAACTAGCATCTTGATGGCATCTAGATGCGCCGCGAACTCTGCAAAGGTGAAATAATGCTTCTCGTCATCAGGCAGGTCCGGCTCCACATCATTACAATAGATTCTAGTCATTCGAGGCCATGTTGCCAATTTACTTCATATTATATAAACCAATCAAATGACCTAATTTTCTCGTTTCACACCAATGACAACAAGACTTTTTCAAAACCTTACATCGAGCTCGTGGTGTTCTCAAATCGGTGTTTTGATGATTTCATAGTTCTCCGTTTTCGTAGTTACAGTAACCACGCTGAATATAGAAGCGGCACAGATTATGCCGAAATACTGTCACCTTGTCTGTCATTCAAACTGTGCTGCTGTACAAAACACCACAAGCTCTCTTCGTGTTTCTAAGCAAAACAGTGTTCGTGACAGAAAGGAAAAATAATTTTTTGATAAATCAATTGCCTTGTATTTTTATAATTTAATGAGACCATATGGATACTAATAATATGAATGACTCCCAAGATATTTAGCAAGAGGGAGTTATTCTTTGACGATTATTGTTTATATGGTTGAATTATCTCCAAATACAACTCGAGATGAATTAAAGAAAATAATAGTCTATATTTGTTATGGTCTAGTTGTATTCAGGAAGATTATTGAATGAACATCATAAAATCATTCATATACTCGTTAGCATTGTTTATATAGAAGTAAGATAATTAGCCAACCTTATGGGATTTATATTGGATTCAAATGGATGCGACATGTAGATGGTAACAGTGATCTCGCATCCAAGTAATGTCGTAACTTCAGTGATCTGGCCTCCTAGTCATGTCGTAACTTGATTAAAACAATGGGACAGCATTAAAATCAGGGTTTTTTGAAGAAACCTGCATTAAAATGATGTCAAATATTCATGTTTGTAACTAATCACGCTAGATGACACTCGCGTTTGGCTCCAACACCTTTTCCACAGGCTTTGACTAACTATCTTCTATTTAAACAATGTCGTTAGCATATCCTTTTCAACATTTGATTCAACTTGTGACTGATAACTGTGAGCCATTTGTTGTCTGCGCACTTTCGATTTCCTCCTTGGCAAGTTTTTGTGAATCGATCTTGCCAGAATAGGTTCTCTTTTGGACTAATCGATTTTGCAATAGATACCCCCTTCTCTACATATTAACTCTACAGATACTATTTGAAAAAAATTCTTCTCTAGGTCGTCTGGGGTATGGCATTCAGTTCATCTAAAGTAAGTGCTTCTGAACTTCATTTTCTTCATTGAGTACAACTTGTACATTCGAATTTTCGAATTCGATATTTCTGTTTCATCTCTACTTGATGTTTTTTGATAATGCCATGTATATCATTGCTTCCCCAAAACAATATTTGAGACTTCAGTAGCGTAATTTGATCTTGTCTCAGTAGATTTTGGACCCTTCCAAGTAATGTTTGATGGAGGTAATTCATTCTATTGAATGAGTTGATCCATGGATTCTTACCTTTTCTTACCTATAAATATTGGTGTTCCACAGAATTCTTTCTCAATTTGTTCTTTATATTTCTTGGTTTGTAACGTACCATTTTTCTTTCTTTGGAACTCAAAAATATTCACGAACTCTTCAATTTGTCACACTTGTTTGCTCGGTGAAAACCCTGGTCCATTGTGCAATATCGCGCTCAATAGCCAATATTCGAACAAGAATGGACTGCCACAATAAAGCTTCATTGCATGCATGATAAACTCCACAGTTAACGCCGACGGTATTCCATTATTAATAACAAACTCGCGGGAGAGCACAATTTTGCAATATCTTCATAACCACGTTTCCCAAATTAAAATGAATTGTGCGCTCTAACAAGGTGATAATATGGGCTTAATTAATTTGTTGGGGTGTCAAACGTGCATTAAACTCGAATTAGAATGAATGGCGCCGGCAAGGCACCAGATGACGATTGTAATACGCCTGAACGAGCTTTTCCAGAGTTTAAACTCAAATCAAGCAGTCATATTTTTCGTCTTATCGTCTTAGTGTCGGGAACAAGTTCTGTTCTTACAGTCGAGTGGTGGGCGCAAGTTGAGATGTTAGAATCGTTACGAACATAATCGAAAATTTATTTAGAACAGGCAGGCAGAAAGATTTCAATAAATCGAAATTCACTGGATAACTCAATTTCTTCAAACTAGGATATTACACAGCGATCATTCAATGATGGCTAGTAGAAAACAATTAATTTTTGTTCTTATACATATTTTTGAGTTTTGTAGTGATATCAGTCATCACAAATGCCACAAGTTTAATTTGGCTTTAGGCTTTTATAATGGCCACTAAGCTGTCAGAGTGACTCGCGAGTAACTCAAGTGGAGACGGGAGTGGGTCATCACAAAGTGAATTGTGATGAGATGTACGAATGTTGGCGGCTATTTGAATATGCAGGCTTACCCTATAGATTATTTATACTGATTCCCATATAACACGAATAGTATTAAGAATTACAGTTACCACACTCTAAATGATAAACAGCTTACTGTTTGAAGAAGAATAATTATTAAAATCATGAAATGACTGTACGGGTACGTTCTCACACAAAACTAACTAGCTATATAAATACCTGAGGATTATCAAAATCGACCTTTCAATTACAGGTACAGTTCAATGACCACATATGTTTCAAACACTAACAAACCTCTTATGTGAGATTATACAGGCACTAGTAAATTAAAAGGTTAAATAAATCCAGCATTACACACAAAATATATCTAACGCTGTAGGGTAGGAGAAAAGAATATGTCTTAATCCATCCGCAATTTTATGGTGCACCTTACCTTGTAGCGTTCACACATTAGCATTAAGTTAAAGATTATTCTATAAAAAAGGATAGCAGTAGGATACTTGGTGCTATATCTGGTACTTGGAGTGCAACGTCAGGTTAACTAGACTGGTACAACCAAGCTGATATTAGCTGCAACGGTGTTCCTTGGAGAGTCACTGCTACAAGGGCAGCAGTGTTGCCTCTTCGAAAGTCTTCGCTACCAGTACATGAATACGCTACTCAATGGCTATAGTAGGTGGAAGATTGTTACCAGGAAGACATACCATACATCAATGGAGTCATGAAACTTCAATCAGAGAGGGAAGGAATGCTGTCTTAGGGACAGAACGAGAGTACCGTATACATTAACCCAGAAATGCAACAAGAACTTGACATTTTGTTTAACAACTTCGATGACCTAATAAATACCTCTGTCTAGAACAGTCCTAGGTGCTCCCACATTGGAAGATGCTTTCGGTAGGCTCTTTGAGCTGTCAAAATATCCTGGTCAGCGACACATAGGGTCAAGTACCCAAAAAGCCTAACAAATCAGATCCTAAAGTACATGAAAATTTGCCAAATGATAGAAGAATACCATTTGCGAAACTTACCAGAGATAATTGGGTTATAGAGTTCCCCGAGAGGTAAGGTTCAGAAATATGCATACACAGCAGTTCAATCGACTAAACGAAAACTGAAACCTACGAAAGCGTAGAGGGGCCACAAAGAATAAAATAAATTATTTCGCCTAATTCCGACTTCGCAACTCGAAATTAGTATAATTCCGACTTCACAACTCGGAATTAGTATAATTTCGACTTCACAACTTGGAATTAGCCTAATTCTGACTTTGTAACTTGGAATTAGTATAATTCTGACTTTGCAACTCGGAATTCGTATAATTATGACTTTACAACTAGGAATTAGTATAATTCCGACTTCACAACTCGGAATTAGTACAATTCCGACTTTGCAACTAGGAATTAGTATAATTCCGACTACACAACTCGGAATTAGTATAATTCCGACTTCACAACTCGAAATTATTCTAATTCTGACTTTCAAACTCGGAATTAGTATAATTCTGACTTTGCAACTCGGAATTAGAATATTATGACTTCACAATTCGGAATTAGTATAATTCTGACTTTACAACTCGGAATTAGTATAATTCCGACTTCACAACTCGGAATTAGTATAATTCTGACTTTGCAACTCGGAATTTGTATAATTCCGACTTCACAACTCGGAATTAGTATAATTCCGACTTTGCAACTCGGAATTAGTATAATTCCGACTTCACAAATCGGAATTAGTGTAATCATCGATTCCACGAGTTGGCATTGGAGTTATATATGTGAAAATGTAAACTTGAACCTTCCAGCAAGAACTTTGAAGATTTAATGCAGCGGGTGGTTGGTCCTAAGATCCATGAAAGAATATACCAATTTCAGATATGCTATTAATGTGATTGAACGCTAGGCTGTAAAACTAAGATTGTTGATAACTGTAGATTGTTGCACCAGTCTACCCGACATAATGCATATTTATTTTCTAATATCATCCACAACTCCTAGGAGTCCGCAAGGACATACTGGAGGAGTTTCTGTTATTTCTTTGTTTTTCAATCAAGTAGACACAGCACCGACGATGACAACAAAACAAAAACCCTTTGATGTTTAACGCCTTCCAACAGTACCGCGAAAAGTTGCTGCAACACAACACGTTTTGTTCATGAAAAGTTTCAGACTTGTTGAATTTTTGAAGAAAATGTTGTGTTTCTGTTTTGTTGGTTTGATGTGGACACAACATAAGAAATGAAAATGTATTTTCACTTTTTTTTTGATAGTTAGATTCAATTTGTTGTTAAATTGTTGAAAAACATTGAGTTTATGTTTTTTCTGTGTTCTTGGTTTGATGTGGACACGGCGAGTTGGAAACGTGTATTTTCCTTTCTTTTTATTGGAAATGGGAACGCAAAAAGTTGTTGCAACCAAAACAACACGTTTTGTTGATTAATAGTTTCAGATTTGTTGTTAAATTGTTGAAAAACATTGATTTGATGTTTTATTTCTGTATGGTTGGTTTGATGTGGATCCAGCATGAGAGTTGAACACGTATTTTTTCCATTTTTTTATGGAAACGTATCAATTAATGAAATAAAAATCTGTCAGATTGACAAAATGAAACAATGTAATGATCAATAAAAAAAGTTTCTTGAGATTTTCTCTCAATGAAGTGTGCTCATTTATTCCATTAAAAATACTTAACAAGTGTGGAACGTTATACTTTCCCGCACGCTACTGCCGATGTCCAAACGACGCGAAGCGGAGATTGGCAAGAAGTGGCGTGCGGGAAAAATATTTTCTAATAATATTAGTATTAACTGTATACACAAATACATATAAACTGACGAGTTTGAACGTTAGGGATCAATGTTCATACTTTCACTATAATTTCAATGGAATCGCAATGATTACTCTAATTCCGAGTTGTGAAGTCGGAATTAGGCTAATTCAGAGTTGTGAAGTCGGAATTAGACTAACTCCGAGTTGTGAAGTCGGAATTATACTAATTCCGAGTTGTAAAGTCGGAATTATACTAATTCCGAGTTGTAAAGTCGGAATTAGGCTAATTCCGAGTTGTGAATTCAGAATAATAATTTTTTTATTTTATGTGGCCCTTCTACTCTTTTGTAGAAACCTTTTGGCAGTTGCAAGATAAAATCCCTTTACGGACGATTCAAATGGAAATAAAATTCTTACAACTCATTTCCCAATCACGTCAAAAGTGAAAAGCACAGCTTCTTCTTCGTCAAAAAACTTCAAGTCAAAATGTCAAGTTCATGTGCATTGTGGCCAAGTACACTCCTCGAAGAGTATTACACTTTCAAATTATTATTGTTTTTCCACAAGCTAGAAAGATATTATGAAATCCTCAAATGAAACACGCCTGAGTAATACTGCATGGCATAACCCATTTCACCTCTTCAGTTATGAAAACAACAAAAGTCACTCCGTGTTACTTCAGCTGAATGCAGAAGTTACAATAACCACAAGTCAATGGCCTACTCCGCTTGCGCACACTCAAGAGCTGGAATGAAAAGTGTTAACAGAGTTCCAAAATTAAACAACTAAATCACAAATGACAATTAATAACCTTGGGATAACTTGAAATATGACGTTACCAAAACATGATGACGTAAATGTAAAATGGATATACATGGTATTATCATGCAATGGGGACGCCTACTTCCGTGTTCAGTTGAGAAATAGATGGAATGATTACAAGTGAATACACTCTCGAAGAAGCAACATTTTGAAATCAATATAGGTATTGTTGGTGTTTGAAAATTATGAAATAAATGCAGAAGACTTTATGGAAAAATTCGATATATCCTGAAAAGCTAATAATAAAAAAAATAACGTTACACAAAATCTTAAGAAATAGATGGAATGATTACAAGTGAATACACTCTCGAAGAAGCAACATTTTGAAATCAATATAGGTATTGTTGGTGTTTGAAAATTATGAAATAAATGCAGAAGACTTTATGGAAAAATTCGATATATCCTGAAAAGCTAATAATAAAAAAAATAACGTTACACAAAATCTTATCACTTCGTAGTGCGCTACCTCTTCTGTTCGAAATGTTTTCTGTTATATTTTACTGCTAAGTTTTTCTTCATCTATCATGATCTATTTCTTGAGTGCCTCAAGTGAGCTGGGCGCGACAAACTCTAGGGCATAGACTTTGCGGCGATTGGGAATTGGACAGTTGAATAGGAGGGCAAGTGTCATGAGACGTCAGAAAACTGTGCTGTCACAGTTGTCACGTACAATTTTGTAAATAATTCTTGGGATTATTGTGGATAATCCCTCAATAGAATATCAATATCAATTCTACATTAGTTACCATTGATAATTGAGTATTGGTATCAACTGAGAATCACTGCTTCGTTGTCGCTGGTTCCTGCTTGCTGCTGCAATCATTCAGGTGACATTTTTTCCTATCTATTCCCAGAAACATCTAACTTTCGTTGCCCTGATAATACAATAAAACATTTTTTCTACAACAGTGCCTAAACTAAGCTTTTACGCACTGCTGACAGTGCGTAGAGTAATACTTTTCCGCACAAGTGCGTAAATCAATCACCTGGGCGTAAAATCATCAACTGTGCGTTAAGTAACTTTTTACACTCTGTTTATACAATTATGCATTTTTGAAAAATACAATATTTTGCGTCAAATATAACTCGGAAGTCTTTATTTGATAATACGTCGACAATTCATATCATTAAACATTCAAATTAATGATATAATTGCTACAATTTGGCAATATAATAACAGTCGAAGAAAAACATTGTATGAAACACTTGTGAATTTGAACTTTATGTTATAGTTTCGGCGCGTATTTAGATTATTCAATTAGGTTATTTTGACTAAGAACCTGTGTTCTTTTCTAATAAAAAGTTCTTAGGGATCTGCCTATTTCCGTTTATCTGGTAACCTTTTCCCCTGATTACTCATATCTATTTCAAGAGTATCATTGGCTCATTACAACTTCCAGTAATAACTTGAACATCGCCCATTATGTAACCATTAGACATTTTCTATGAGTGAAAACGATATTGAAGTATTGTGAGATGTGGCTACCCACGTAGCATATCATATCGGCTGAACCTTGGTTTTGTATTAGGGCTATATTGTGAATGAAAGAATAATATTGATCCAATGTGGGTGAATATTCAAAAATTAATATTATATTAATAATATTGGTGGAATATTGGCTGAACCTGTTCTGAATGTAGATTGTCACATGTAATATTGGGTAAATATTGGTTGAATAATTTTAACCAATATCGATAATACAAAACTGTCTACATATTGTTTTCAACGTCTAGATTAAATATTGCAATCCTAATATTCCAGTAATATTGATTCTAGGAATAAAAAAATAAATTGTATCTCCAAGTTTAATAAGACATTGGTTGAATATAATTTCAACTTTATTCAACTAATGATAATAACACATATTGGATTAAAATAAGTTAAATGATATTTACGAATTACGATAAAATAATATTGTCTTCATGTTGTTTTCAAAACCAAGGATAAATATTGCAATTCCAATATTCCTCTCATATCGATTCTAAAATTGAAAACTATATTGTATATCCAAGAGTAATTGAACATTGGTTGAATATTATTTCGCCAATATTCGATAAATTTCATTAACTTATATTGGGTCAATATTGATTTAATAATATTGACCGATATCGATATAACAATATTGTTTTCATATTGTTTCCTACATCCAAAGTAAGATGAATTTCAAATATTGGCCAAATATTCAATAAACCATATTGAAATTATATTACGTATAATCAAACCTGGATGAAGCTCCTCTAGGTGGCTCTACATATATAGAACGTTTTCTGACACCTAACAAAATTTATTAAATACTTCACATAATTTGTTTTCAAGAAAGCATACTCAGTGGTTATGGCTACCAGAAGGCAGATTCTTGTGTCAACTTTATCAACTAGAAGACATTAAATTGTTCACCAAGGCATATTCACTTCTACGAATATATTCAAATGAAATTGTACCAATATCGATGAGTGTTTTGAGGCCATTATTGCTTCAAGAATATTTCATCGATACTATTTTTGAAATGTCTAAACTCTAGTTGACCAATATCGCAAAATGTTCACATTTCACTTCTGGACAATATAACGTTTGAATATTTTGCCAATATTATCAGAATATTGTACCAGCGATATTGTACCAAAAGCGCTGAATATTTTGATGCCAATGTTGCTTATAGAATATTTTTTCAAAATCATTCAAGTCATATTGAAGCAATATCTCCGAATATTCACGGTTTTTTAGTTAATATTGCATTTTAAATATTTTGCCAATATGTTCATCATATTGTACCAATATTCCAGTAATATACGTGTGCTACTTGGGAAAAGCCCCTTTTTGAAAAAATATCAAAGTTTTAGTAGCGAATTCTATTACCTATTCTATTATTATTATTCTATTAACAAATCTAAAGCTAGCTGGAGTATAATAAATGAATTAAGAGGAAAGCAGAGCAAAAATAAATCCGAAATAACTCTATCTCCCAATGAACTAAACAATCACTACTGTACTATTGCTGGTACACTAACTAAAGACTTACCAAGAAACATTAATCCCATGGACCACTTTTTAAATCCCCCTATCCCTCAATCATTTTTACTTTATGAGACTGATATTAGAGAATTGAAAGAAGTGATAAAATCAATTAAAAATAAAAAAACCTATGGGTTAGATGAAATTTCTATAAAAATCTTTGAAAATCTCCCAGATCAGGCTCTTGATGTTCTGGCCAAATTGATAAACGACTCATTTAACAGAGGAATTTTTCCTGATTTCCTGAAAACGTCCATTGTTATACCTATACACAAAGGGGGAAACCAGGATGAGCCGGCAAACTTCCGACCAATATCTCTTATACCCACTCTAGCTAAAATCATAGAAAAATTAGTTAAAAATAGAATTACAAAATACTCTTTAAAATATAACATAATCTCGCCAAATCAGTACGGTTTTCAGGAGAGAAAAAATACCAGTGATGCCATCTTCTCTTTCCTACAGGGAGTATATACAAATATCAATAGTGGTGAAGCTGTTGCGGCAGTCTTTTGCGATTTCTCAAAAGCATTTGACTGCGTTGATCATGAGATACTTTTGGCTAAGCTTCACCACTACGGATTCAGAGGTGTAGTTTTCGACTGGATGAAATCATATTTAACCGATCGTTACCAAATAGTGAAAACAACAACCTTGTCAGCTACGGCACCTGTAAATTGTGGTGTACCACAAGGATCCATATTGGGCCCCACTCTATTTTTATTATATATTAATGATCTGCTTGGAATAAACATATCAGGAAAGTTCACAGTTTTTGCGGACGACACAACTATTTTATGGCAAGACAAGAACACAAACTCTCTGCAGGAAAAAATCCTTACTGATACAAAAACTTTAAAACAGTGGTGTAATTCAAATCGTCTGATCTTGAACGTAACAAAAACCAACCTAATCTCTTTCAAGTGTGAAATAAACAATATCAAATTGGATAATAGTTATATCGAGAGCCGTGATAACACCAAATTTTTGGGCATATTCATCGATAGTAAACTGAAATTTGAACAACATGTTTGCAACTTAAACAAAAAATTAGCTTCTGGATGTTATGCTGTGAGACGTGTTACAAAAGAGCTAGGACTCTCAACAGGAAAAACAACTTACTATGCCTTGATAGAGTCCCACCTAAGATACGGAATCCCATTTTGGGGAGTATGCAATAAAACTCACCTGCAAAACACACTCATCTTGCAGAAACGGGCAATTAGATACTTATCTACAGCAAAGACACGCGATCCCTGTAAACCATTGTTTGTATCCCATAAAATACACACTGTCTTCGCCATCTTCATCCATGAAACAGTATGCTTAATAAAAAAACACTTTAACCAATTCAATAGTACTCCTTCCTATTACTCTATACGCAAACAAAATAATATTAACCTACCAAGGCCAAATTCACTCACTTATTTACAATGGTTGCAAGATGTTCAATCATTTACCAGAGCATATAAGGAATATTAGCAACACCGACCATTTCAGAAAGGCTGTGCAAGTGATATTAAGTGATCGACCTTACTATAGTCTGGAAGAATTTTATTCTGACAAATTTTAACCTCTGACTCCTCTAATTTTCTTTATACTCCTAACTTTACAATCATATATGTTTACTGTTTTGTTTTGTTGTTCTCTCAATGTCATGTCATGTCCACGTTATATACCTATAGATATCATTTTTAGATTTAAGTGAGCACTTTGTCCATAAGAATGTTTTTTTTTCTTGATGACAATAAAGTATATCTCTCTCTATAAACACTTTTTCTAGTCCTACGAGATCCGAAATTGATGTTTCCAGAAAAAATCTAGAAGTTATTTTCTCAACGGTTATACATGTATTTTCAGTTGCTGAATCCGATATCCATCTTTGCCACCTCGTCAGAGGTGAGCTAACTTGAGAAAGTATTTTGGGGTTTTTGCTTATAGCTCACGAACGTTTTTTTTTGGTAATGACCAATTACAGTTTCCGTTCATCTATTTAGTTGAGTTCAAAATTAGGTTTGTTCATAAATCAATGACAGTAAAAATTCTCTTGCAAACCCTATATCTACGCCCTTGCTTTTTGAGATTCTTCTCTGTGATTTCTATCCCCGCTATAGACAGTACACGAAAGAGGATGGAAAAAAAGGCTTCGTCGTGATAGAACGAAAAATGGCACTGGGACGAATACCCACCAATTCAAGTTCACAAAATGATAGAGTTCTCTCTGTTCTCTCAGTACAGCGCCGGCCGGTGCATGCTCCATAAGTGCATCCTTCAAAACTTGCCCCAGTTATCTCTAATCTTCAATCATTCAAAGTGAGGAATCACAGTCGATTTCTCTCTCTTTCTCTCACACACTCAACTCCAAAGAATTCAATCTTATGGATAATTTTCATCGATCATGGATTTGATTTTAATATGGAGAACTGCACGCTTAATCGAACCCTTCTTTCTATACGAGACAATTGTGTATGAAATTGAGGTAGACTCAATTTTCTACATTTCACCTACTATGCCAACTTGACTCCTTCAATGTTCCAAACCGCTGCTAGAGTGGTCACTTTTTGTCACTTGGTAAAAAAGAAATGCCATTTTGAGAAAGTATGGAGGAGGCGCGATATAATTATAATAAAAATAATAATGTCGTCATTATTATTTTCCTTCATATCCAATAGTACATTCTATTGAATAAAAATGAAATACATAACTTATTATACTATAGTTTCGGAAGAAAATTAAAGGCGGTGTTCAATTTCAATAGTGACGAGTCACCATGGAAATTGCTATAAACTCTATATGAAAAGGTACCTACAATCCAAACTTCAAAGATGCAATAATATATAAATGATGAAAATTGTTACGCATATGCACACAGTACAAGAGAAAATTCCAGCCGAACATGAAAAGCGCAATCAAAAGATCGCAACGAATCAAATTGTATCGTTCATTTACTCAACTTTCACAATATTGAATTTATTCATTTTCAGTTCTCAGAACAGTTACACACCCCTACGGCTATGTGGAGGCACTAAAACTGAAACCGGTATAATGTTGCTTGAGGCCAACGGAAAATATGTATTTTGAACATATTTCTTGGTCAAATAATAATGAATAATGGTAGTAGTTTCATTACAAATATGGGGTGGTTAACCGTAACACACTTAATAGATTAATTTACGTGTAGATACAATTTTCTTCGTTTAGAAATAATAACAATAATGATAATGATTTCGTTAAAAATTCAGGGTTTGGTTAACTTGTATCAAAGCGATAACAGTTTGTATAAGAACTTGGAGTGTTAAGTTATATCACCGTGTGTGTTTGAAAAGTGTATCTAGGGATATCAAGAACGAATTTGCGAGTTGTGATTCTGATTGGGAGAGAGGTCTGATGGACAAAGTCAATTGGAGTTTCATTTTGGTGAGTTGCCTGTTTTTAGATACCATCATATAGCAGTAGAGCAAGCATTTTCTTACTTTATGAGAGAGTGACCACTTCATTCTATGAACTGAGAATATTTTAGCACATTTATGAACTCTTTCGATGAAATCTACATAACGATTGATTGTTTCACAAGTTCATGATATTTGTTGTTGGAATATTTTCCATTATTTTATTTCATTCATAAAATCTGTTAATTTAATCGACTGCTTATTATTTCGATGATATTGTTTCTAAGATAGATATATTGTTGCCATAATACCGTCTCCTAGTGGAGACGGCTGGACCTAAGCCTGTTTGGAATAGAAGAGACATTAAAATAAAACTGAAAAATAATTTTGAAAGAAGCTTTCATTTATCAACTATTGATCTGAGAATGAATAAATAGTATCCATTGTATTAAAAAACGAAGAACTTTTGAAAATTCAAATATTTTCTCATAAGCTTGAGGCTTAATTTCGAAGAATTTTTTTTAAATTTTTAAAAGTTTTTTGTTTTTCATGAAACAAATATATTTTTCCCCTTTTGAGTGCAATAGTTGATAAATGGAAGCATGTTTACGTTCAACGTTATGTCTATTAGCATTGGAATATGTTCAATTACCTCTCTTAATAAGTCCGCCAGGTGCCTATAGGTGAGAACGGTGGTGGCATGAAATATCTGCTACCCCTAACCATTTATCTTCTCGGCACTTGCCCCACCTCACTGAATATATTCATAATGTGTCAACCAATGAAAAGTGTAACAAGATTTTCCGATTTTATTTTCACGAGTTGTCGCAACTTTTTTAGAAAATACAGCTGTCCGAACCCCTGACCGACATTATCTGATATACGTACTTCTCTACGTCCGAAACTGTAGGACATTTTTCCGAATTCCTACGATTTGTTTCTAGCCTTCAAGGAGGCAGAAGGTTTATATTTCAATGGTTCTATATCTATATGGAATATTCGGATTTTATTGTGAAGAGTTGTTTCTTCCAAGAAGTACGGGGGTCTGAGATCTCTGAACAACATCATCTTGCCATCATTATTCATGTCCGAAACCGTCAGATTTTTTCATAATTCGTAGGAGTTCTCTATTTAATCTTCAGGAAGCAGGACGGTAGATTATTTGAAATTGAGTATTTCGACGGCCCGATGTTTATCACTATTTTTGCTGTGTTTTACTCTTTATTTTTCAAATTTTATTTTAGCTAATTTTCTCAACTCTCTTGGAGAAGGAGGAGGTTCACTGCTTCTGTCTGAGATCTGTTTCCCTGTAAATTTCAAAGTCTGAAACAATCAGAAAATGTTCCGAATTCCTTTGCATTTTCTATCTATCCTTTGGGAAGATGAGCGTAATATTTTTTTCAAATCGTTCATTAATACGTGTGCAAAATTTCAGCTCAATCGGAAGCCAGCAAGTGCTTGAAAATGGATTGCAAGTTTTGAACCGCAGAGACAGACCGACAGACATCCGAACAAAGCTAGTTAAATAAAGGGTTGTAATAAACAGAACTAGTTGAGTCATAGGCAAAGCTGGTATCTCCTATCCAGCAACAATATTTCAGTTCGGTTATATAACACCATCAAACGATAGATTACACTAGTGACCAATGTAATATAACCTATAATATAGAACGAAAATAATAGTCAGTGACGTATTATAACCCATAGGCTCAAGCGACGCAAAGAAAGAGGAAAGAAAATTCCAGCCACTCTTACTGGGTTATTTCTGAACCAGTGACTGACGTCACTGACTTTTATTTTCATCTATTATAGTTGTTACGAAAATTTCGGGTCAGTAGCCACTGCCAAAAAATTAAAAATTGGAATATTAGGTACTACGCAGGTGTCAAGAGGGAATATCGGAGTTTGATATGATGATCGAATGCATTCTCTTTCGATTTTTAGCGTTTGAGGAAAGCAGTTGACTAGGGTTTTTGGTGGTGGAGCTTTGTCCGGTGATGTTTGATCTTTTCAGTTCCATTGCTAGAAATTGTTATTGGATTGATTGGTTGAGTGCCTAATGTATTATTTATCTTATGCATCAACTTAAAATTGTTGTTTTATACCTCATTTCATTGATATTTGCACAGTAAAACTGCATGCGCTTGAGCTATGAATATTTTGACTTTTATTAAATCGTATTTAATTACTAATCGTCGAATTAATAAGTAACCTGCTTAATCTCTATTTCCCAAATTAATTATTCCATTATATATTTTTGACGGTATACATGATTTTGTTTGAAAATTCTAAATACTACGGTTAAGAGGTACGGATCTTGAATTTCCTTTTATCGATCAAATCTCTAGTTAACGTAAAATTTTAGTATTATTGCCGTGTTCCTATCGGAGATTGAAAATTTGCTTTGATTATATTTTTCACAAAATCTGATTTTCGCTCTCACATAAAATTATATAACTCCTCCATCGTTAAATTTTTTGTGTTTCAGTATCTATACTTTTTGCAATTTCAGGTATCAGATAATTGATTATTATTGTTGGACTACTTTTTTTAAACAACAATTTTATCTGGACATTGCTTCACCTCCACACTTCCTGTCAAGCTTTTTGCTGAAATTGAAAGTATAAAAGAATATTTTTTCACAGGGTTTGTCACCCATTTTAACGTGTCTTACTTCTAGAATTCATGAGACTTATCGGACATAGTTTGAAGTAGGACTTGCCACGCTTGTAACTTTCTTCCCGAGTTCAGAAAACTCATCGGGCTTATTTTAAAAATAATTTTCCAGCCTTCATTTATCATTTTCCTACTCATTTCTCAGAGTAATTTTGGAATTTGTAATTATAATTTACCTAGTAACCTATGGTACATTAACAATTCACCAAAGGAATTTTCGTAGTTTTATTTAGCACATACCGTTGATGAATTTTGGATGGTTTTCCAATATGGGTTTTTTGAATATATCCAAGTATTGACTTGAAGTTTAGCTATTAATTTATAATTGTATAACAACTATTATTTTTTTAGGATATCACTTTCTCTAGTCAAAGTTTCTGTCAAATATTAATCGGTAATTATTATTATTGCTATTATGTTTTCTTGAAGAATATCAAATTCTCTAGTATATCTTTCTTCGAGAATATTAAATTCTCTAGTATCACTATTACTTTTTCCAGGAGAATATTGATTCCTCTAGTGTAATAGTTTTCTTTCTGTAAAATATTTACTTGTAAGCACTCAGTCAGAGTGTGTTTCACTTCACCAGATTTCTGTGTAGAAATCCTTAAATAATAAAATTCAGAATATAATCTTGCGGTTCTAAGGATATCCTCCGCCCCAAAAACATTTATTGAATCAATTTTGATTTCTTTCGTCTGCTTCGCAAGATATCGAGGAGGCCATAAACTGGGTGACGGACTGGTACCACAGGGAGGTTGCTTCGCTATCTAACCGAGGGTCAAAGAGGCACAAGTATCTGGTACAGCCAACTGCAATCACAGTGAATTATGAAAGAGACCAGCCACCAGCAAGTGAGCCAAATTTTGTTAGCTACCAGGTGGTAAAACGTTTAAGATCCAACCACAACGCTTCGTAGTGACCAGCCACGAATCAACTAGCCACTTCAGGTGTAGACCAACCAGGACCATCTTCGGTTGAATAAGATTTTTGTAAATGGTCTGAATTTTTTTCATTCTTTTTCTTATAGCCTTCAGCTGATTTATAATTTCCAATTGTGGTTGGTGTAACTCAGGTTATAGTATCCAAACAACGTGTTTGCCTATGGCGTTTTACACGTGATACTTTTTTGGTGGTGATTTTGAAAACTGTGCAAAATTTATAAGCAATTTTTTGTGTGTTTCTGAGAAGCTCGAAAACTTCAGTAGGTACTGTGAAAATTTATTGAAGTTATGAGTAGAAGTTATAAAAATCCATATTCTTTATCAAAAAGTATGATTAAAATTTCACTACTGTACGTGTCAGCAATAGTGTTAGTGTCAGTGTTAATAATGGTAAACAGCTATCAAAATCAGTACCAAATCAAGTATTACACTTGAAACGCCGAAAATAAAGACACTGTTTATATAATAATTCCTGACTTAAACCAACCAATTCAAGCGTCGTGACGTCACACTGATAGCGCGTATAGTCACATAATCTTCCTCAACTATTCAACAATCATTTGTTGAAATAACATCTTTACCGCATAAATCTGAGCGGCCTATCATTAATAGGTGATACAGTTCGATTATTTTATCTTCACCCGTGCGTCATCATTAAAGTAAGTCGAGAAATGTTAGTCAAAACAAAGTCTGGCTGTAGAAGTCGTGGCTAATATCCCGATAAAAATTACAAAGTGTAGATAATAAGATAAGATAATGAATTACTAAATTACAATTTGAAATTCATAGAAATGGCAAACCTCCAGGCAATTAGAGTTTTTTTTTTAATTCAACTGCTCACAGTAAATATCCCAATCATTACGAGTCCAGGGACATCAGGTTTGATAGGATAATGGAACATAGAGGCACAGAAATGTTCATAAAATTTCCTCATCTGGTCAGTGAGTTTACTACAAACTTTTGACCTACCTACTCTAATCTAATTTCAGTCACGTTCATATATGGAAGTTGTTTTATCCATACCTCAGCAGTCGTAAATCCATATCAAATTTTAATAACCTCAGAAGTTATTTTATCCACAATTATGCAATTTCTGTAGATGTAACAGATAACGAAAAAAGATATTCAGAAAACTAGGTTGTTGAAGTTCAAAATTTCCAAAACCTTTGCATACTTTGATATCAAAAAATGAGTGTACATTCAAACAAGACTAAAACTCAGAAAACGGAATTTCTAGACTTAGGTATTTAAACTTTTTCATTTACCTATTCGTGCATGGATGCAAGGTTGATGATGAATAAATATAAGAGGTAAAAAAACACCAGTTGAAATATAGTTGGTGAGGAAATACTTAACACATGCTTAACATGAAAATTTATTCATACATTTATTTATGTATTGCGAGCATGTAGAACTATATACCATTTATGAAAGAAAAACCAATATTAATAAATTTATTTACTTTCAGATTCAGAACTTTCACCAATATTCATAATAATGGGTTCAATAAGCATATCACAAAAAAGCTTTTCTCGTTCGTACCATTTTTCTATGAGTTCTTCAGTTTGTTTCACACATTTTGCCCAGGATTCAGCATTGCACTTCTCTAATGCTTCATTCCACATACTCAATACTTTTTCATCACTGTATCCATCTCTGCCAATATGTTTGTTGTAATATGTCTTACAATCAGCCCAAATTAATTCAATAGCAGCAAAGTCTGGGTGATAAGGTGGTAATCTTAATACTTCATGCCCATGTTCTCCTATCAGTTCATCTATAATATACATGTTTTCTTTTCGGTTTATCTTAGACAATTGCAATAATGTTGGTTACGATGATTTTTCATCAAAATTAATGTTATTTTCCTAACTAACAATTTCCGATTTTCTAGGAGTGGTAGGCTGTTTATTCAAAATTTCAGTGTGGTATGGTGCATTGTCCATTAGTATCAAAGATGGCTCTTCCAAACTGGTAATTAACTGTGAAATGATCCACTTGATGAACATTGTACTATTCAGTTCTCCATGATAATCTGAAGTCAAAGATGTCGAAAAGAACAATAAACTGGCTCCTGGAACAAACCCTTTTGTAGAACCAGCATGCACAACAATCAATCGTTTACCATCATATCCTTCGGGTTTGCGTACACTTTTGGCATTATTATCCTGCTGAGACTTTGTTTTATTTCATCTAGAATAAATTCATGTTTCATCTGAAGGAACCACTTTTTCGGTTTTCCTGGTATTTACGTAAAAAATGTACTCTATGTGAAACAAAGTGAGTTTTTTCAATAAAAGCACTTCGATTATCGTCTTTTTCAAATTTAAATCCCAGCTCTTTTAGTAAAACATTCAAAGATGATTAGCACACATCAGAAACAATCTCCTCATTGTTCAGATCATCGTCCAAAGATTGAAGAGTAACAGGTTTTTCTGGAAGAAAAAATTCAAATAAATATAGGTACTTTTCAAAATTCATAGGATAGGAAGACCGATATTATAACCGCATTTTGAAAACGAGATACAAGTGAAGCTTCAAATTTGAAAGAAAAGTGGATGTGACAATAAAGTTTGACTTTTCAACTGATATACATAAATTCAGTGACCTTCCTGATAGAGTTGTGATTGATGAAAATGGGGCAGTTACATTTGTTCAGGAATTTTCCACACTATAGTCAGTGACATGTCCATCGAATGAAATGATACATGTCAAAGAATTTTTTTTATCATATTGACGTATGAATAGTCATTATTCTCTTCAATTCCCTCACCATGTAATTAGGTGTACTCACTTTCTTTATACATATCTGTCCTTAGGTAAATCAGCTGTTTTCTTTTTGAGTCGATATCTACATTTTCCTGGAGTTGATGGAATGGGTTTATTTCCGTTTCTTTTTTGATGTTGTACACCATTTTTCCAGATATTTTAAGTGCATCTGCAACTCTCTAAGATAAGAGTAAAGGAACGTTGTGACATTCATTTGGTGGTTTCAATTGTTACCTCTTGAACAGATGGAATTGGTAAAAACGGCCCACCATGCGCTCTTTCCTATTCAAAATACTCGCACAAGTTCAACACAAATGGTTGTGCTTATGAATGGAGAATAGTTCCAGGCATGATCTGAAAATGAGTTAAAATATATTGTGAATGTTTTTGGATGTAGATTAAGGTAATGTTTTTTCTCAATAGAGTTTCCACACTCTGAATTAATGTTTAATGTGTGAATATCCCGGTAATATGGAATTATAGTCAATCTGTCAATTGTGAGGTTAGAAATTGTAAAGATCATTCATGGATAAAACGTTGTATTGAACTTACTTTGAAAGTAATGATTCCAAGAGAAGTTTAGCTTTGAAAAAACTGTTTTTATAGTATATACAACTGCAAGATGAAGTAAAACGCATCAAACAATACCTCAATGACAGAAAACAATGATGTAATTGATGGTACTGCTCTAGTCAATACAATGCTCGGCAAGTTTATTCGGGATGTAAAACACTGTCGGCTTTATGGCTATTCTCTTTTCACTGTTTTGGGTTCTAATCGATCATCACAATACCATAATTCTCTGCTTAGAAGACAAATTAATATTTACGAATTTTGAATCGCTTATGGCAGTTGACAGACAGAGATGTGAAGATACAATAATCGAACTGTACTTTCCACAATTTTAAATGAAGATTTATCAAATTTGCATTTTTGGAATTGTGAAGGGTTACTTAGTATATCAAGAATTGCCATTTCAATGATATGAAAATACTTCCTTGAGTGGCTGACTTCAGAGCGGTTGTTTGCTTTGGTATGGGTTTGGCTAGAACCCAAGATATCCATTGGCATAGCCACACTACTGGGATTAATGTTAGGCGTATCTTTTCCGTGTTAGATAGTTACTGCCCATTGCTCCCTTCGAAGTTGCCACCCTGTGAGTAATTTGTGTTTCGTAGGTCGCTCTTAATTGAAACATAATTCGATATTTTCCAGAATGAGAAATTATTATTCGAAAATTTCCTTGCATTTTTCGGAACTTCATCGAAATTCCGTTCGTTATTCATGGTACCCGCAAATTTTCCTTTGAACTTCCACCTCCGTTTGCTTTGTTCAGGCTAAAATAACTTGGTCAAATACCTCGGAGCGTAATAATACTCGCTTTTCCATCGCGATTTGAAACCCGATCTGTTACTTTAGCACTTATCCTGTCTCGAAACATACTGAATCATTAATCGCATACTTCACAAACAACTCCTCTCCTTGGAAAAACTCCCGTTTTCGCTGCCGTAACTTTATCGCGTTTCATTACCCCGAGCTGAAACAACTTACATTCACGGCAAGATAAGATGCCAAATTACTCCTTAAGTAGAGTTTAAAGCATGAAATAGCTGGAAGTGGAATATTATTGTCATCAGGTGAGGTGTGGAGTTAATCCTGGATCTGAATTGCGAGGGAGTTCGCTACGATTCGTGTCGGAATGAATATGTGAACGACTGATAAGTCTCCGGATAAAAACTTTCGAAGGAATTGAGTAGTTTCCGTAGAATGAAGTTTCTTGATGGTTGTTTCAGAAATAACTTCTATATGGATAGATTTGACATCAGTAAATGTTATGATGATAATAACGAACAGTCGTTGCCGACCGATGATGAACCCTTTATTCCCATACACACCTACTAAGTAGGCTTATAAGGCAAGTTCCTGTCAGAAAACAACTACACCCCTGGCAAAGACCACGACGGGTATTGAATTAAATCTAACAGATACTTGTGCAACGTTCCTCAAAATATCAGAGGACGCAATTGGAAGTGTCCTCTGTGACCAAACAGCAGAATTATGTTTTGATTTGGACAAGGTGACCACCTGCAGACTAGTTTCGAGGTTGTTGCCTCTCATCAGTGCAAAAGTAGGTCAACACAGACAGCACTGAAGCCATCTGTTCCCCATCCAAACCATAACACACTTCGTTGCTTGGTCAACTCTGGTTCAGGCAATAAAGCGGTTTCTAGGCCGCTCCAGCTAGCGAACAGAGAAAGAACACTCCGAATCTCCGGGTTAAGAGATTTATGTGAAGTTAACAAAATTCTTTAGGAGATCGTTTAATAACGAACAGTCGTTGCCGACCGATGATGAACCCATTACACCCATATACACCTACTGAGTAGGCTTATTAAGGCAAGTACCCGACAGAAAACAAATACTCCCCTGGCAAAGACCACGACGGGTATTGAATTGAATCTAACAGATCCTTGTGCAACGTTCCTCAAAATATCAGAGGAAGCAATTGCAAGTGCCCTCTGTAACCAAACAGCAGACCACCTGCAGTGACCACCTGCAGACTAGTTTCGAGGTTGTTGCCTCTCATCAGTGCAAGAGTATGTCAACACAGACAGCACTGAAGCCATCTGTTCTCCGTCCAAACCACTGATGAGAGGCATCAACCTCGAAACTAGTCTGCAGGTGATCACCCTGTCCAATTCAAAATATAATTCAGCTATTTGGTCACATAGAGCACTTGCAATTGCGTCATCTGAAATTTTGAGAAACGGTGCACAAGTATCTGTTACAATTAATTCAATACCCGTCATGGTCTTAGCCAGGGGAGTAGTTGTTTTCTGTCAGGTATTTGCCTTAATAAGCCTACTATGTAGGTGTAAATGGGAGTAAAGGGTTCATCATCGGTCGGCAACGACTGTTCGTTATTAAACGATCAACTAAAGAATTCTGTTAACTTCACATAAATCTCTCAACCCGGAGATTCGGAGTGTTCCTTCTCTGTTCGCTAGCTGGAGCGGCCTAAAAACCACTTTATCACGTGAACCAGAGTTGACCAAGCAACGAAGTGTGTAATGGTTTGGACGGGGAACAGATGGCCTAAGTGCTGTCTGTATTGACCTACCCTTGCACTGATGAGAGGCAACAACCTCGAAACTAGTCTGCAGGTGTTCACTCTATCCAAATCAAAACATAATTCTGCTGTTTGGTCACAGAGAGCACTTGCAATTGCGTCCTTTGTTATTTTGTGGATTGTTGCACAAGTATCTGTTAGATTTAATTCAATACCCGTCGTGGTCTTAGCCAGGGGGTTAGTTGTTTTCTGTCAGGTACTTGCCTTAATAAGCCTACTTAGTAGGTGTATATGGGAGTAAAGGGTTCATCATCGGTCGGCAACGACTGTTCGTTATTAAACGATCTCCCAAAGAATTCTGTCTACTTCACGATGATGATAATATTGAAAATAACGACGACCAGTTCAACAATGAACAACTTGTGTCTACGAGACAACATTCTGCATTGTCACGAAAGCAGTGAACTTACCCGAAGCATTCTGGAACGGAGTATTTTTTGGCAAATGAAGTTTCTCAACCGTTGTTTCCAAAATAACTTTGTTATGGAAAGTGTTCAAAAGAGTAAAGACAATAAAGAAATTTTTTCGAATGATGATGACCGGTTAAACAATGGACGCCTTGAGTCCTAGTGAGTCAAAGCACTTCGGTGCTCCTAAGCACTGTGCTCCCAAGCACTTTCTTGGACCAGTGCTTAGTGCTTCGGAGCATTTAACGAAAAGGCTTATAGTATTTAGTAATCCCGAAAAGTGCTCGGGAGCATTCCAGTGCCTTTCCATATAATTGACTCGCGTCAAAACAAGAAGTCGCGGAAGATGATTTCTGTCGGCAATTTGTTCCGATGAGTTACTGTAGTATATGCAGATGACTATGTAACTGATAAGGAGGTGAAACAGAATATGATTCAGTCTGTATCGGGAACCCGAATGTGAAAGAGTGATAATAAAGGCTAAGAAAGTGTTGAAGAGTTTCATTGGAATATTACATTGGCGACGAGTGAAAAGTGATTTAATGAAGGAAAAGTGCTAGTGGAAACACAGAAAATCAAAAATTGGATAAAAAAGTAAGTGCAACAATGTCAAATTTGATCTAATTTAATAATTTCTATTCCACGGAACTAGCGATTGATGGTTGGATAATAATTGTCCAAAATAACTCATTTTTCATATCATTGAAAAGTAAGAGCGAGTTAAGAATTCCAAAAAGTCTTGTCTGTGCAAATGTGGTGTATAGAAACGTATGAACTTTTTAATTTAATGGAACACACGAATTAGCAATTTTGCAAGGTGCACGTTAGTAATGGGGTTGAGGAATATACTGTATGAAACAAATGAGACAGAACACATAGGTAAATTTGATTTATTAAAACAAATATTCAAGTAGTTTAGAGAGTTGAAACGGGTCTGGAAAATGAGTCGTGTGACTCAGCAAGTCAGTTGGCTTGGTTAAACAAATAAGCTGAAAAGCTTAGTGAGTCTAAATGGCTCAGAAAATGGGTCTCAGGACTCAACAAGTCAATTTGGCTTGGTTGAACAAATAAGTCGAAAGGCTTAGAGAGCAAAAAGGCTCTGGGAAAAAATGAGGCTAGGACTCAGCAAGTCAAACTGGCTTGGGTAAACAAATAAGCTGAAAAGCTTAGTGAGTCGAAACGGCTCTGAAGAAAAATGAGTCATATGACTCAGCAAGTCAATTTGACTTGGGTGAACAAATGAGCCGAAATGCTTAGAGAGTCGGAACGGCTCTGGGAAAAAAGTGAGTCATAGAACTCAGCTTGTCAATCTGGCTTAGTTGAACAAATAGCTATATGGCTTAGTGAAATAGTTAGTAGTCAAACCAGAGGGGTCTCTCTAGAGGGTGTGACTGGTCGAGTGAATCATTGCAGTGCACAGACAAATACTGAGGAGAACAAATGAAATAAAATAGTTTTCCTGAATTTCAGAGATGGCTAGTATGTCAGGCGTTGAGCAGTTCCAATGTGAAGGCGATCCATTTTCGCTTGCAACAAGATGGGAGAAGTGGAAGAGAGCACTAGGAATTTACCTAGCCGTCTCTGACATAACTGATGCAGACTCGGGTAGTAGAAACAACATCATAGATGGAAAAACATGGGAAAAACTAAAATTGAATAAAATTAGGGTAAAAAGCCAACAAAAAGAGGTAGACAAAAAACTCGTTGCTTACGCGAGTAATAAGCCATTAGAAATATTGGGGTGTTTCGAAGCTGAGATGAAAGCTAACAATAAAAAAGAAGACGCTTTGTTTTATGTCATAAAAAACGGTACCAAATGTCTACTTGGAAAAGAAACAGCTACTTCACTTGGGATACTAGAGATACATATCAATGTAAACTGTTTGACTTCTCCATTTCCTGAATTTAAGGATATTATAGTGGATATACCAATTGATGAAAACATTCAACCAGTTGCTCAGCCATACAGGAAAATACCTATACCTCTAGAAACGAAAGTCGAAGATGCTCTACGAGATCTTCTAGAGGGTGATATAATTGAAGAAGTCAATGAGCCGTCAAAATGGATATCTCCTATTGTACCCGTGCTGAAAGAGAATGGGGAGGTCCGCATTTGCATTGATATGCGACATGCCAATCAGGCAATAGCTCGTGAAAATCATCCATTACCAACGATGGAGTTATTACTACCGCAGTTACGGAAAGCCGCGCGATTTTCTCGCCTGGATATAAAAAATGCATTCCATCAGGTGGAAATATCAGAAAAGTTGAGATTTATCACAACATTCATTACTAACAGAGGTCTTTTCAGATATAAACGGCTCATGTTTGGTATCACATGTGCCCCGGAAATTTTCCAAAAAATTATGGAGAAAATTTTGATCGACTGTCAAGGAACTATTAACTTCATAGACGATATAATAGTTTTTGGTGAGAATGAAAACCAGCATAACCAGAGATTAAAAAAGACGCTATATACACTCAAGTATTTTAATGTATTACTTAACGAAAACAAGTGTCAATATAACATGCAGTCTATCTCGTTTCTTGGTCATATTCTTTCAGCGAACGGAATAAAACCGTTGGATGTACATATGAAGGTGATCAAGAATTTTCGTGCACCCAAGACGGTAGAAGAACTACAGAGTTTTCTGGGTTTGGTTAATTTCGTAGGAAAATGGATACCCAATCTGGCAACATTGACCGAACCTTTAAGGAAACTCTTGCGATTAAAACTGGGGAAAAATGCAAACATTGAACGCCACTGGGGCCACGAACAAAAAAAAATAATTTACCGATGTAATAGAATATTGAGACGCCTCTGGTCGTGGGACCAAATCCATTTCAATAAGAAAGTTGCATCCCACATGTTCCTCTGGGCGATAATACCGAACTTCAGTTACAGAAATAATGGAACTCAAAATTTATGAAGGACATATTACAAACAATAGATTTCTCGTGAGAATCAGAAAATCCATTCAACTTTGAAGATATTGTAAAATCTGGTAATTTCTGCCTGAATAGCCCAGGGTCGATTGTTTACCATCTGGGTACAACTCGTTTGATGCTATAGATATTCTAGGAACGAAAGGTCGTAAATATATTTCTGACCATTTAATCAATTAATTTTTGTCTTAAATAATACATATATGGAAATAGGTCACTCGTTGTAAATGCATGCAAATTATTGTTATTTTAAAAGTAAGAAGGCAGAGTGACATCGGACGAACAAAAGAGAATGTTTGATAGTTTTTTGTCGACCGTTTTCTATCAAAGTGAAACAAAACCACATTCGACGCTAGTTCTGAAATGTACGGGGCGGTCAACCATATGATGTCACGTAATAGGAAAATACATGTAATTAATTAGCACTGTAGAATACCAGAATAGAGTTTAGAATGCCAAGACCATTCAAGTAGCGACACCTACCTTAATTTCTTATAAGTAAAATATTCTGAGGGCGGGATCATCCCCCCTATCTTTTAACGAATTATAGAGTTGAACCGTTGGAGATCTCAAAACAAGTTTTTTAGTTGAAATGTTGTGTTTGAAGCAGTAAGTCGAGTGAAGAATACTCAGGTCAAGGCCTCACCTTGACCTGGGACATGTCCGATCTATTTTCTCAGAGTTGAAGGGTTTCTTAAGTATATTATCATTTATTTTGTCAAAGTCTCTAATCAGTTTCACGTATTTAAAGATGGTCTTGGTAAGCTAACATGCTAGATAATATATTGTCAATTAGATAGGTTTTTGTTTTGAGTTATAAAAATATTGTTTTCAGTCTGTTCTTATTTAATTGTTGAAGTTTCCAGTATTTTGATTTTAATTGTGAAAGTAAATTCTCTATATCCTTTTTTCTCGTAAATATTAATATTCTAGTCGCATATTTTTACAGTTTTATAATTTATTTATCTCCGTTTGCCTTAATAAATGAAAAACAGACTATTTCTCGAGTTTCCTTTGTTAGTTAAGTCAATAATTGAACCAAACCAAAATTACTGAATTACTGAAACCAATCAGCTCTGAACGGGCTAATTAAAGGTGCATGTTCGATAAGTTGAAGTGTTACCAATCCAGAGCAATGAACCGACGACGGGAGTATTTAGGTGAGTAAAATTCATTGTCATGATTGAGATCACATATGAGGGTTTTATAGCTGAATTAATCTCTACAAAAGTGTTATTCTGTGAAGTTGTGTTAAATGAGAGTATTTTGATCATGATAGAACCAAACATATTATTTCTCTAGCTTAAAGAATTCACACGCTAACGGCCAACCAGCGCGCTGAATTATATGTATGAATAAATAATGGGATGGGACATTAAGAGTCATTCTAATCTGATATAAAATTAATTAAAGGTTCAATCCAAATGATTAAGATTTGCTAATAGGAAAGTTATTACAAAAATGGTGTCAGCTCGTGGAGTTAGAAAATAATATTTTGAATTGGTGAATTATATTATAAGGGGAAATATACACGGATGTATATAGTTGTCAAAAATAATTAAAAAAAGATATAAATAATAAAACTGAACAGAATTGCGCTCACCTGGAGATTTTCTCAGTACTGTGTGTAGGAAATGACATTCAACTCCGACCGTTAAACGGACAGGTCGTTAATAAATGGTTACATCCAAAATTGCCATATAAATGAAAGTGTGTTTAATAAACTTAAGAAGAAAAACCGATAATTTAATGAAATGTAGTCATGGACAGATGAACTTTCTCGAAAAATACGAAGCTAAACAATGACATTGGTGGTAAATTACCGTATTGAAAATTCAGAAATTTAGGAGAGCAGATTATAGAAATTCAGAGTTAATTTTGAAAATTTTTACTGTACATGTCGAGTCGATTTTGAGAAGAATTAATCGTAAATTTCAAATTTATTTTAATCATGTTTGCAGTACATTTTCTAGCAAAGTTTTCACCTTCAGTATACCTTGTGAGTTCGATTTAATAAAGTTTTCCACCATGAATCAATTTTAAAATAATACTAAAAGACTATAGGAGTTATTCGCGATTTGATTGAATTTTGCTGAGATAAGATACAGTTGTAATGTGTAATTATATGCTTTGTTTTGGAATAAAGGGTTAGTTCTATGGAAAGTTAGTTCATCGGTCATTATCAGAAAAGTACCGTTTTTATAAAAATTTTAGTGAAATTTGTCTAGAACAAATACAAAAATTAGAATCAGTGTTTTATTTCGAAAAAAAAAAGTTAATTTTGGAAAGTTATAAAAACAAAAGATCACCGTAACGATGGCAGGTAAAAATAAAGTGTGAATTTGGGAAAATCCACACCAGCGTATAAATTAAAATTTTATTTCAGGTACAATAAACGCTTTATCTGTAAACCTCGGTTTTGCGAAAACACACGACTATTAAAGATATTGTTTGAATAGTGTCGAAGTACTATTAGTAGAAAATATGCTTTCATTGATCGATTTTGCTAAGGACAAAGCTTTTCGTTTCAAATTTCGTTCCATTGTTCACTCTGGACAGTAGGATCAAGTAATTACGGTATCTGGTAATACCTCCGTAGTTAAGGCAGGTTAAGTTTAGGAATATACTTGAGGAAGGTGTAAACGACCTTATGTAAATATATCTCAGGTGCCTTACCAGGTTTAAATAGATTAGTAGTTTACGTTAAAAAAATAGTTTTTATGACTTCATATGACACCAACAAAATTGCACTTTGTTTGAGTGTTTTTTTTTCATGTCATCATGACAGTGCACATTAATAGGAGAAAACCTAGTATGTCAGTTTCGTTTTTAACACTTGAAGTCAAGCAGTAAGGTATGTAAATACCTAGCCTTGCTCTAAATGCCATTGTTGTAGTGATGGCAGTACAAAATAATAAAAATATTTTCCTTGCAATCAGCGAGAAATGTGGTAATATTTTGATTAATATTGTAAGACCTTTCTGAGAAATAGAGACTCTTAGGAGAGTTTCATGGAAACTCACAAAGGGTCAGTCTCCATTTAATAAAAGTAGCGAAAATATGTAAAGTCTAGGAGGCAGTCGGCTGATGAAAAGACATAAATTGTTAAAGTTCTAAGTGTGTTTCCGTAAAGGGTGAAGCAGAAAGGGTTATGTTATTGTAGAGCGAGTGAAAGAAATTTTCAAAAATTGTAGAGAGAGACGAGAAGTAGTTCAACCAAGAAATAAATAAATATCGTTATTTTGTGTTTCATAAAGAACGAACTTTTAGAATTTATGCAGAAAATTCAGTGGGAAGTCAGGGAAATGGTTAGAACGAAATGTAGAGTAACAGAATATAGAATGTGCTTTATTCAGCCAAAAGTAACGTAAGGGGAAATTTTTGTTTAATAACACTCTCTACAGTTTTGTTGAAATATATTTTTCAGAGGATAAATGGTCAACACTAGAAGACAACAAATTAATGTCGATGTATTTTCTTTTCAGGGAATTACAACAATAAGTGAATCGTGAAAATGTAATTTGGAAATTATAATTTTTCTTTTACCTAGAGTGTTGTCGATTACCATTAGATTGTTTTTAATTTTATTTTATTTTGGGTTTAAACCTCTGCCTTCCGTATAAGTTTATTATGGGTATCAATATTGAATATTATCGATTTGTGGTAACGAGATTATGCGTTCTAAAGGGTAATTAAGCGGAAATAAAGAGTTTCAGTGAAATTTAGTGACAATGTTAGGTGTGTGTGGTGAAAAACGTGGAAAAAAGTGTTGTCGGTAAAAGTGCATGGTGTATTCAAGTGTGGTAAAGGTACGTAGAGTGAATTACAGTGGTAAGGAGAGAACGTACCAAAGCACACAAGGGAAAGGAGTAGCAGTATTGGCAGGGACGTCAGTACTCAATATAAACTCTCTGGTTATGTCGACGATTATCTAATACCGAGTCACCGGACTATAGACACGAATAGTCCAGTAGTGAGGAATATGCCGATTGACGAGGTAACTCGTCAACTGTTTTCGGTAGGGACACAAATGTGTGGCAATGTGGAATGTATAACGGGGTTCACCATAGTGGACAAAAATGTTGGGAAATCTGACGTCAGTAAAATGAGTAAATTGAGTATCGGGACAGCGGAATTTGTACCCCTGGATAAAAGGGTGACCATAGGGACAATTAGAGAAAAAAATAGCAAAGCAAATTCCCCCACATTGACATCAGGCCTGGTTTGTGAACCTACAGGAGATACGCGCATAGACTTCGATTCGCCAACCTGTAAAAGCGACACTAGCATCGCTTCCTTGACCGACAATAGCCCAAAGGAACGAACCGACAAAACGACCCCAGAAAAAGCTGTAGATGACGACAAAGGAAAGAAGAAACAATTTCTTCTTACCAGCGAAGACAATCCTTCGAGAGGTCCGAGCTTGGTCAGACTACAGAACCCAGTGTATATACCAACATTCCATGGTTGCGACCTCAACATACCAGTGGATATCCGGAACTCTGCTGGCGTGAAGGCCTGCTAACCTCTCAACTTACCCTTTGGATTATTCGTTGCGCACTCAGTTGTAACGATTCCCCCACCGAATATGCAAAATAGTAAACCCAATATAGTCGTTCGTCTCCTAAATATATCCCCAACACCACAGACCATTAAGACACATACTCCAATTTTAACTTTGGCGAATGTGACAGTATTAGGAAGTCCCGACATATTCCAGTTTGGAAGGATACAGCCAGAGAAAATGAAGTCAATCAACAACACAGAAGAAATAGTGAAGAAAAAAGGAACCTTCGAGACGGTTCGACACACCTATAGGAAGATATTTTCATATGTACAGGGTTCAATCAGAGTGAAAGTCCGAAGAATTCTGAGCTTCTTAGGAATGGAACTCTGATGGTTCCTTTTTATTAGTTATGGTAGAGAAATAAAGACGAGTAGTAGTATTGACAGTAGTATTTCTTTTCGTAGCAACAAAATGGGGATGAGGGGAACCTTGTGACAAAACGAGTAGCATCGCGGTTGCAACTCGAAGCGAGCAGCGTCGAAATCGTGAACCAAGTAGGGGCAGACAGGACGCATAATCACGAGTTAGGGAACATAAATATTTTATTTTTTGAATGGGAGCGCGACTTCATATTATTTTAGGAAAACACGGAGGCAGGTGGTAGGGGGGAATTAATGAGTCTGTTTCAGCATTAAACATCAGAAACGAGCAGACCAAGGAAGAAACAGACGTAGAAATAGAGGGATCAAGGACTGTAACACCGTGAGGCGCAAGACCTGCTGGGTCCGAAACAAAGGTCAAGAGGGATCCACGTCAAGGTCACAGGGTACACCTTGAACTTGGGAGACATAGAGAAGGTCCGGACACGAGGTTCACCTGGAAAGAAAAGATATACAGCCAGTAAAAGTGAAAATCGAACACCAGGACCAAGGAGACCAGGGAAGAAGCAGACACAGGGTCACCTACAGAAGCAACAACCAGATGAACTAGGCGACGCCAGGTTCACCAGTGGGAGCATCTGCAGGACGACAAGGAAACTACTGCTTTCAGACAACAGGACAGGACGGACGAGGAAACTACTGCTTCCAGACACAGCAGGACGAGAACAACCAAGGATTCACAACAAAGAGGCGACACCCATCTGGTACAATTGGGGGACATGGATAGCAGTCGACGAAGATGAAACCGAGACGAGGAGGACTACTCTGCCGCAGGGGGCATTAGCCACCGAACTATGGGAGGAATGGATCTGGACTTCGGAGAATACAAAAAGGAACGTACTCGAAGTTTTGGACCGATACCAGACGATTCATGAGGGCGGAGGAGCTTAATCTATAACCGGGGAAGTATTTTACAGTTAGTCAGTAGATAAGTACAACACGATAGTTAGTGTTGCCTAGACGATTAGTAGCAAGTTGTTTAGATAGTGTAGTTTTGTGTAGACGGCCGAATTAGAAGTAGTGTTGAATCGACAGTGTGTTCTCACACGTATGAGCAACTGATAAGTTTTTAAAAGGTGCTATATTTCAGGAAAAGGAACGAGCTTTGCAGATACACGACAACAAGGGAAATCAGGATGAATCAAACTGCTGCTTTAGAAAAAAACCAACAGACGACCGACCTACTCCAGACTGACGAAAACCAACAAATACGCTCGAGAACGAACATAAACCAGAGGTCAAGGGGACAGGAAGAATAACACCATCAAGGAACTCACCACCAAACCGAAGGGTAACCAACCAGTGTGACTGGGGATACCAGAGATGAGCCGAAACCTTGAACCACACCGGAGAACCTCTGAGTGCGAACAAGTAGAAGCTGACAACCGGGAGAGTATTATTTGTTATTCAGTAGTTAATATAGTTCGAAGTTTTATTCAGTTGTTGTAGAGTAGATTATTATTATTCAATCGTTTTAAGATGTTATCCAGTTGTAGTTTTTGTTTAATATTTTATTCAGTCGTTCAAAAGTTATCATAGATGCATCATAACATTGTTGTTCCGTTGGGGAGATATAGATCAACATTCTAATCAGGGGTCAATAGTAAAACGTTTTTTTTTCTTTTTTTTCTTTTGCACATAGAGTTAACTTACAAGGTTACAGAGATTATATATTATAGGTACCAGTACTGTTAACTAGTCCAATGAGACAGTAGCTTGTAATAAGTATGGTAGAATTAACGAATTGTAGAAAATGGCATTTAAGAAACTAGTTGTGAAGATGAGTGAACAGTCGCTTACGTGTGGTAGCGCGATCACATAAAGTTGATGAGATTCAAATGCATAAAAAGTTTTCAGGAAGGGACTCAACCTTAGGACATAGAAAGATGGACCACTGGAGGAACAGACGATGGCAATGGGCAACGCTGAAATCAAGAGATGTTCAGACATGCTCCAAGTAACCTATGAATGGAAAACCACCACCCTAGGAGAGCCTCCAGAAAAGAAAGAAAGTCGACATCAAGAATTAGTTGTAAGTCAAAGTAGTATGTGTAGTTATGACGTGTCGATCTATTTTCATTAAAAGAAACAGAATCTCACGTCTACAGGGGGGAGATGTAATAGAATATTGAGACGCCTCTGGTCGTGGGACCAAATCCATTTCAATAAGAAAGTTGCATCCCACATGTTCCTCTGGGCGATAATACCGAACTTCAGTTACAGAAATAATGGAACTCAAAATTTATGAAGGACATATTACAAACAATAGATTTCTCGTGAGAATCAGAAAATCCATTCAACTTTGAAGATATTGTAAAATCTGGTAATTTCTGCCTGAATAGCCCAGGGTCGATTGTTTACCATCTGGGTACAACTCGTTTGATGCTATAGATATTCTAGGAACGAAAGGTCGTAAATATATTTCTGACCATTTAATCAATTAATTTTTGTCTTAAATAATACATATATGGAAATAGGTCACTCGTTGTAAATGCATGCAAATTATTGTTATTTTAAAAGTAAGAAGGCAGAGTGACATCGGACGAACAAAAGAGAATGTTTGATAGTTTTTTGTCGACCGTTTTCTATCAAAGTGAAACAAAACCACATTCGACGCTAGTTCTGAAATGTACGGGGCGGTCAACCATATGATGTCACGTAATAGGAAAATACATGTAATTAATTAGCACTGTAGAATACCAGAATAGAGTTTAGAATGCCAAGACCATTCAAGTAGCGACACCTACCTTAATTTCTTATAAGTGAAATATTCTGAGGGCGGGATCATCCCCCCTATCTTTTAACGAATTATAGAGTTGAACCGTTGGAGATCTCAAAACAAGTTTTTTAGTTGAAATGTTGTGTTTGAAGCAGTAAGTCGAGTGAAGAATACTCAGGTCAAGGCCTCACCTTGACCTGGGACATGTCCGATCTATTTTCTCAGAGTTGAAGGGTTTCTTAAGTATATTATCATTTATTTTGTCAAAGTCTCTAATCAGTTTCACGTATTTAAAGATGGTCTTGGTAAGCTAACATGCTAGATAATATATTGTCAATTAGATAGGTTTTTGTTTTGAGTTATAAAAATGTTGTTTTCAGTCTGTTCTTATTTAATTGTTGAAGTTTCCAGTATTTTGATTTTAATTGTGAAAGTAAATTCTCTATATCCTTTTTTCTCGTAAATATTAATATTCTAGTCGCATATTTTTACAGTTTTATAATTTATTTATCTCCGTTTGCCTTAATAAATGAAAAACAGACTATTTCTCGAGTTTCCTTTGTTAGTTAAGTCAATAATTGAACCAAACCAAAATTACTGAATTACTGAAACCAATCAGCTCTGAACGGGCTAATTAAAGGTGCATGTTCGATAAGTTGAAGTGTTACCAATCCAGAGCAATGAACCGACGACGGGAGTATTTAGGTGAGTAAAATTCATTGTCATGATTGAGATCACATATGAGGGTTTTATAGCTGAATTAATCTCTACAAAAGTGTTATTCTGTGAAGTTGTGTTAAATGAGAGTATTTTGATCATGATAGAACCAAACATATTATTTCTCTAGCTTAAAGAATTCACACGCTAACGGCCAACCAGCGCGCTGAATTATATGTATGAATAAATAATGGGATGGGACATTAAGAGTCATTCTAATCTGATATAAAATTAATTAAAGGTTCAATCCAAATGATTAAGATTTGCTAATAGGAAAGTTATTACACCGAGCTAAAAAATTCACTCTCGAGTGACTCAGTTTTAGGGTACTATGATCCTAAAGACCGGACCCGGGTTATAGCCGACGCTAGTCCCGTAGGGTTGGGAGCTGTTCTTATCCAATTTGACAACAGAGGCCCCAGAGTTATCGCTTATGCTAACAAAAGTTTGACGGATTGTGAGAGGCGATACTGTCGAACTGAAAAAGAGGCCCTTGCGTTAGTATGGGCTGTTGAACACTTCAGGATATACTTATTTGGAAAAGACGAATTCGAACTCGTTACTGATCACAAGCCCCTAGAGACAATATTTGGTCCTAAGTCTAAGCCTTGTGCAAGGATTGAACGCTGGGTTCTAAGGTTACAGTCCTTCGAATACAAAATAGTGTATCGTCCTGGCAGAGAAAATATTGCAGACCCACTATCTCGGCTGCATTCAGACTTATCATGTGATCAACCTTTCGAAAGAGAATTCATACATCAAATCGTTGAATACTCAAAGCCTATAGCAATTTCAGTGAAATAACTCGAAAAATATTCTAAAGACGACCCGGAAATACAGATGGTTAAACATGCACTGAGTGGAAGGAAATGGTTGAGTGGCACGGAAAGTTACAAAATTTTTGAAAACGAACTATGTTTCTACTCAAATATATTATTACGCAGTGATAGAATAGTGATTCCAGAGGCACTAAGGAAGCGTGTTTTAGAGTTGGCACACGGAGGTCACCCAGGAATTGTTGCGATGAAGAAACGTCTCCGTACCAAAGTTTGGTGGCCAAGAGTAGACAGCGAGGCTGAAAAGTTTGTTGTAGAATGCAGAGACTGTACTCTAGTGTCCGCTCCAAATCTACCAGAACCGATGAAAAGGCGGCAGTTACCATCGAGTTCCTGGGTAGATATAGCAATTGATTTTATGGGACCTCTTCCGAGTAACGAATATTTATTGGTGATCATAGATTATTATAGCCGTTATAAGGAAATCAAATGCATGAATACCATAACCTCTACCAACACTATTAGAATCTTAGAGGAAGTCTTTTCAAGGCTGGGCATACCAGAATCAATAACGGCTGACAATGGTAAACAGTTTTGTAGCCAAGAACTCAAAAACTTTTGCCGAGTTCATAATATACTTCTATTTCACACAATACCCTATTGGCCCCAACAGAACGGCGAAGTAGAGCGTCAAAACAGGGACATACTGAAGAGGCTAAAAATAAGTCAGATCAACAAGAAAAACTGGAGAGCTGATTTACTTGAGTACCTAACGATGTATAACAGCACACCACATGCTACTACGGGAAAAACGCCTTCTGAATTATTTTTTCGGAGACGTTTTCGCGACAAACTACCTAGTTTACCAAGTTCATCTATAACTCCCTCAGATGTAATAGAAGAAGAAGTAAGCGACCGAGAATTATGGGAGAAAGAAAAAGGAAAGGTATATGCAGATAGGAAAAGGAAAGCCCAACAAAGTGGGCTTGAATGCGGGGACAAAGTTTTCGTCAAAAACATCACGAAAGAAAATAAACTCACTCCTACGTTTGACCCGACTCCTCACACTATTACTAGTAAGCAGGACGCAGATGTCGAGGTACAAAATAACGAGACCGGACAAACAGAAAAAATGTTGTTCACCTGAAGAAAATCGCGGGTGAATGGACAGTCACAAAACCCTCCTCCCGAGAGTAACATTATATTAGCCACTCTATTACAAAGGATGTCCATCCTAATTTTTATACATTACCTATATGTTAATTCTTGTACTGTTCTGTATTCTATCATTGTGATTAGGGAGGTATTTTAGTTTTCAGGTATTTCGTTGCATTCACCAAATAAATGTTAATGCTTTACAATTTCTATTTTGGTCTTATCCTATACAATATGAATGTATAATATAGTTAGAATAAGTATTACACTTATGAATTTGAGGTAGATAGATTTACTTGTTAGAAGAAGATAGGATAAGTGATGGTATAAAAATAGTTAATTACGTTAAATAAGTGATTTTGAATTTTCATGAAAAGATAGAGATGTAGTATATGCAGATGACTATGTAACTGATAAGGAGGTGAAACAGAATATGATTCAGTCTGTATCGGGAACCCGAATGTGAAAGAGTGATAATAAAGGCTAAGAAAGTGTTGAAGAGTTTCATTGGAATATTACAGTTACTATGTCCACAAGATTACAGTTTCGAAAAAATGATACAACTTTATCAATACCTTGCCTTCCTGAAAAAATCATTTCAAAATAACCAAATGATACTTCTCTTTTTCAAACTATGTTAACGTTTCGGAGACCAAATCTTTATCCGTTATCAAAACATCAAAATGAAATGTTTCTCTTTCATATCTGTTCCGAGTCGAACAGGTATATCTTCGTCAAAAGTCGAAATAAATATGCCAAAATTTTCGTGAGGGTGACATTTGCTATCGTAATATACTGGACTTGCGGTATGTTATTCACCATTTTGGCCTACCAGAGACTAGTTTAATGCCAACGTTTGGAATAGAGAGAAAAAAGAATGATCAAATCAAGTATTATAATTGTAAGCAAAGTTTCTATTCTGATTCATCAGAGTAATAGAATAAGGCTATAAATGTGACGAAGATAAATACCGTTTTTCTGAAATTTACAATCTTTATTTGATTAAAATATTTTTGATTTTTCTTCATTTTCAAATTTTAAATATGTTTTGATTGAATTCTTCTAGTTTCATGATATTACAGAATATAGAAACAGTAAGCTCCATGACACACAGATGTAGATTGTAATTTTAACTCACCACTCTCTGATAGTATATAATACTGTCCCGTAAAAATAGAAATATTTTTCAGAGTGCTAGCAATAATCTAGCTCATATCAGAGACTGCTTATACATTTTTATTCAGCATCGGGATGATGCTCTATTCGATTTAGAACATAATGATCTATTTACTTCTTAAAAGCAAACAACTCGATGAATTGCTGGTCTCTCATATGGATCACTGCCAAATCTCATCACCTTTTTTTTTCAAGTTGAAGTTTCCAATTTCCTCCCTTTCCTTTCATTCCCTTATCACTTATTCTCTGTGAAGAGGTAACCATGTGCGACCCATTTCGATTTGATTCTAATATACATGTTCAGTTTCAGACTCTGAGAGGTCAAACACCCAAAAAACGATATCATGAAAACAACAAAACCAAACCTTTAATCAATATGCCTATTGTATCTGAATCAAATTGATGATTTCAGACAAATAGTCTATTATGTAACAAATGTTATAAACGTCCATTCAGTTTGTTCAGATTGTTGATTTACAGAGTACTGCTTCTCGGTCAGACAATCCAGCCAATAGTACTCCACAATTAACATTGTCGAAATCACTGCATTCGCAGTCTATTATAGCGGTAGAATAATAATGTATAGGTGTTCAAATATAGATGGATGTCAGAATATTAGGTAATCTTTGAGTTTATGATGCATTCATACTCCAAAAGTTGATATAAAGGTCTCCATCAATTAATATTGTGGCGTTGCTGCGGGCGAGTGCGGACCTGTCGCCTTCACCCATGAACAAGCTTGCGATCCGAAGGAATGTTCGAGAATCTTGGACTCATGGCATCCCTATCGTGCGTCATCTAGATGCGAATAGATGAGAGCATTCTGATGAGATTCTCTTCTAGTATAAAAACCTCTATGCCTCGCGGCGGAAGGCAGACTAGAGAGTTGGACAGTTAGTGAGGAAGTGATAGACAGTTCAGTTTGAAATAAAATTGTTAGATATAATTGTCATATTATAGTTGCTTGTGAAATAAATGAATTGAAAACAAATAAGACTTTGAAAATATATTATAATATTTTGGAAGACTTTACAGAAAGCTGACATGAAAGAGCTTCTCATTTATTCAAAATATGCCAATGTTTGATTAAGGACGTCTGTAAATACGAATGATATACAGCTTAAGTTTTAACCATAAATTATTGAAAATTCAAATAATCTCCCTCAAGAATATCTTCATCAACAGAATGGCGCGAATGTCTTCATACGATAGTTCGATGGTCTCTAACGCTTTAGCGATCACTTGAGGAATATCCTGTCTCCAATAAGGCCTAACGTTGCTTAAATTCGACTGTATAGCTAAATTTCAAACCGATTCCATAGGCTTTCGTAGTTGATACTACCAATTTCCTTATTTTACCGATACTATTCGACCAAAATTATGATTTTTTGAATAACTATCTAGACGGCAGCTTTTCACTGGAGAGCAGTCGTAAGTTCGGATTCCTAACTTGAAAATATAAGGAAGATATAAAATAAGGAGTAGCGCCACGCGATTTTAATTTTGCACCAAAAAAACGTAAGAAACCGTGAAAAATACATAAACGAAATAATTTTGAAATGCCAAAACGCCCAGACTGAATATTAACCTATTCACAAAATCAGCCCAGCGCCTCACAATGCAGAAAATAAGAACACTCATTTAAACAAAAAAAAAATTATGTATTGAATAGTAAGCAAAAATATAAATAACCTCGTTTGTCGAAGTACCAATGGCAAACAATCCAATTAGGTAAGCAGAATGAAATGATGTTGGTTTGGATATTTCATCCCCAGCCAAATTAAGGATAATCTTTTGTTTGTCTACAATAAGCACTTGCAACTGAGTCTTCTTTGAAGAACGTTGCACAAATATCTGTCAGATGTAGTTCAATATCCGTCGTGGCATTAGCCAGGAAAGAAATTGTTTTCTGTAATTTTTTGACCCATATTTTCCACTTTGTGGAAGTATGTGGAGAGAAGGGTACTTTGACTTTGTCGATTTTATTCTTATCATTTATTTGTACTCTCCGGCAAAACATTCGAACTTGTTGGAATTTTCGCATTTACTCTACCTGGAGTCTTTTGCTGTCTCGAGGAGTGCTTGTTGATTTTCCTGGCGGATGGCGCAACGACTGACTTACTGTAAGTCGCTGCTTCATCCGTAGGGAATTATTAGATAAACAGTAGATTGTAATTCATTTGGCAGGGAGAAGACAACTCAACGTTGTCGGACCTACCATTGCACTGATGAGAGGCAACAACCTCGAAACATGTCTGCAGGTGGTCATTTCCAGTCAAATTAAGGATAATCTCTTGTTTGTCTACAATAAGCACTTGCAACTGAGTCTTCTTTGAAGAACGTTGCACAAATATCTGTCAGATGTAGTTCAATATCCGTCGTGGCATAAGCCAGGGAAGTAGTTGTTTTCTGTCAGATTTTTGCCGCATATTTTCCACTTTGTGGAAATATATCCTTCCAATCACGTCGTGGTGAACTGAGTGTTCTCACGCCAAAATCAACATTTTTCATAAAGTGACTTTATGATAGACCGTTACTAAAATTAATGAAATAATCCTTGATGAGGTTTCCATTGAAACTCGTCCAGTTGTATTATTATAATAAGTTTCTGAACTGAGTGGAAGTATTACCACGATCGATATAGATCGATACTGGCGACGTCTCTCGCCGAGGTATCGAGATCGAGCGAATCGGTACACATAGCACTAAACTATATTGAACTTCTGAAAGGTTTAAAGTGCATTACAGACAGAAGGCACAGATGGCACAGCTGATACTATAATATATTGAATGATGAAGTCACGAATACTATGAAGAGGAGATGCGTATTCTGTTACCGAAAAGTTTTAACAAACATAAAAAACTACAACTGGTAGGATAAGCTAACCATTTCGCCATTACCATGTGAGTATTGAGCATTTTAGGTTTTCGTCTCATCATGATCATGATCATGTTCAATAAATTATTATTGCTTGCGATTTTTTTTTGAATTTCACAGATAAGACTTTATGTAATTATTATATGTCTATGATCTTTAGAATATATTTTATTTTATTTCACTTCTTTTATTAAACTACTGTGTCTTTTCTGATGGAAATCCACAACAAGGAATAACTGAAAATTAAATTTGTCAAATTTTTTAATATTGAATTCCTATGTTTCTGCGAAGAGCAAATATTTGGGATAATACATGTGCTATTACTCGCTGTACATGATACCTGCATTTTTGCACTATTATAATCGTGTAAACTCTTAACGCTCTGCATTTATTGATATCAAAATAAGATCACAGTTTTAAAGAGAAACATTTTCAATTGAAACTTAAATTAATACATGACTCCTCTGGAAATGGAATAACCCTACGATAAAATAGAAGTTACTTTTTTGTAATATCTAACAGAAAAAAAACTACTTCCCCGGCAAAAGCCACGCTGGACACTGAACTACATCTGATAGATATTGAGAAAGACCCTATATAACTTGAGAGAAAAAATCTGAAAGTGAAAATTTGCATTTTCATTCAGATAGTTGATTATTTATTAAATGTCCAGTTTCCATTGGAGATTCTTATCTATGAATGAGATAAGGGATAATGTTAATCAGAAGTATCACTCACAGAAAATCGCTCATTTCAAAATGGAAACTGGACATTTAATAAATAATCAACTATCTGAATGAAAATGCAAATTGTTTCTCTCAAGTTATATAGGGTCTTTCTCAATATCTATCAGATGTAGTTCAATGTACAGCGTGGCTTTTGCCGGGGAAGCAGTTGTTTTCTGTTAGATATTACAAAAAAGTAACTTCTATTTTATCGTAGGGTTATTCCATTTCCAGAGGAGTCATGTATTGATTTAAGTTTCAATTGAGAATGTTTCTCTTTAAAACATGAATCCCTTCCAAGAGAGGTAATCTTGTACGATGGAAAACAGCGACTAAATTCCAACTTTCAGTCGCAGATGATTCCACAACTGACTTTATGAACATCCTGTTCATATTTTCAATGAAATCAAGATCACAGTGTTTCATAAAATTGGTGAAAATGGCAAATTGAAACGAAATTTCAATACTTCTTGTACAAATAACGTTACCTTCAATCTATCTGAATCGCAATGTATAGCTTATAATAAAATATAAGAATTCTTGTAGATATTCACGGGATAAATATACTTCAAAAGTTCGGAATTGTATGCTCAGTTTTACAACTATTCACGGTCGTTTTCAGAACACTTCGATATCGTGACTTCAATAAGTTACTGCGGTTGAATCGCAACCGTTTGTGTTTACGTTCCACATGAAAATATTTCAAGTATAACCGTACAAAATATAAAAGGGAAAGGAGAAGTGTGCACTTTTGGCTAGCACTGTATATTCCAAACCATCCAATGAATATTTCTGATACAATTTCAGACAAGAAAATGATTGTCCGCTTTGTAAATGAACAAAACTTGGAATTCGTTATCTCAATTGTACTCGAAAAACGAATAACGAATATTAATCAAGTGGCCTAGTATTCCGACATACAATATTACTAGCAAATAATTACAGCCAAACTACGCGTTTCGAGATGACGAATCAACGCTCAGTTTCAACCTATGGAGTAATTATCTTCTTTGTTGAATTACTTACCAGCCTCGGAGCAGATCTACAATTTACGATAAACGAGATTCTGTTTGTGTTTCACATACAATTACTTCAATCTCACTGTTATCCCGGGAAGAGATTGTCTTATTCTAGTGTTTTCGAACAATACTGTGAAACGCTGAAACGGAATACAAAGGAAAAGCTACTATTAGGATTAATTTATTTCTGAAAGAATGAAAGAAACCGTACGAACATTTCGAGTAAAATTTACGTCATTCCGGCCTTCCAACGTGTCGGGATAAAAAGTTGGTTAAACATTCTTCTGGCCCATTGAAAGTGGAGTCGGATATTTTACTAGGAAATGTCCAATTAATATAGTTGAATAATTAAATGAATAAGTAAATTTACTAATCTGCATGAAGAAGTTAACTATGACGGAACCAACAGTTTGAGATTAAGTATTTATAATGAATGTGTGTGATGTCCGCATTCTTAATGACGTGCATTTGACAGATTAAATATAAAGTGTGTTGTTAAAAATTAAAAAGTGTAAAATATGGGATGCAGTATTGCCTAGAGCAAGACAACTGCATTCCCCTGATGAAACCTTAGACAGCAAGGTTAAAGGTTGAAGGCCGGATGGGAACGGATTTTTCGCAGCAGGGCATGTCCTACAAGGCGCCGAATGGAAGCCGACGGACAATAATTGAAGAGAGAGAGAAGTACTTATAATACTCGTGGAATAACTGGCGGTGTTTGATGGAATGCCATTATACCGTGCATCAATGAAGTACCTGTATAAATTCATTATTAGCTAAATAAAAAATTTTTATCGAAAATTCCCGAAATCTATCGACTTTTCTTTGTAACTTGGTGCTTTCCAAGGTAATAATCCAACATACAAGAGCACCCAATTGGTCGTGGTATCAGTTCCTTCCACACAGGCGGCCCGGGTTCGATCCTTGGACGCGTGTCAAAGAGCTGAAGTGGTTCGGATTCCACTTTAATTTAAACTGTGGGTCTCTTGCTCGCACAAGCTCTACTTTTGAGGGGTTTTCTTCAAAAACAAGGGAGATTCGTTAAAAAAAATAACAGCAAAAAAAATTACCTTTTTTGAGTGGAACACCTCATTTTTTATCATTTTCTGGATTTCTCTCACTAAGCTGATTCCCAAAATATATCAAAAGTTTCTTTAAAATGGCGAGGGGTGGGCAACAATACCAAAATTACAAAGTTGTTACAAAATAATAAATTAAGAAAAAACGTAAAAATTTTAAATGATATTAATGATTTATTTATTCGTTCAGAAATGAGGGATGCAAAAAGAACAATTAATGTGATTGATGTCGGTGATGACTTCAGATATGAGTGGAGTATCATAATAATAATAATAGTAGTAGGTGAAAGCGTTATGGTGTTTGTGAATCAATAGAAATGGAACATATTGTCGGAAATTCAGACAGGAATGATGAAAAATGGAAATTAAAAAACTGAATTGGAAATGTGGAATTTAACCCGGCCCACTTGATTTCTAGTCGAGTACACAACCAACAGTGCTACTTGTCCATGATTTGTAAAACGGCGGCACACACTCTTAATCCAGCTCTTCATGTCAATAAGTGTGGATGATGTTTAGGATAATGATGGTGAAAACATTCACAAATGCATACCAAAAGATACTATTTTAGCCTTTCAGCTGTGTTCAATCCTTATAGTCTGGGAGATAGTGACAGATTTCAGCAGTCACCGCGTGGCCTTCATAAGTCAGGCACTCAACCTCACTTCGACATCCGCAAACCTTATGCCACTTTTTTATGGGACAATCATGATGGAAACTTCCATTATTTCAATTGAATTGAATTGAAAATCTTCTAAAATTTGAACTTCTCTCTTCCAAGTTTACGCCATCATTGGTACCATTTGGCCACGTGTAACCATTGTGCCTATAATTTGTCCACTGCTATTGTTTATCTTAACATGCCGTTAGTGTACATGGCAGCAACGATAAAATCGTCCCAAAACACATATATTTTTAAATGAAAGTAGATTTTTTATATAAATGCCACGAAGTGACCGCTCAAATTTTTCACCATTCTTGTCAGAATTATCACATCTTTCACTGGTCTCAGAGGCATAAACGAGAAAATCGTAACCTGAAATCTGTCACCATCTTCCAGTCTATTATTGGGACCATCGGCAGACGTCACACTGAATCATGCATACTTGAGAATCATCACCAATTGACGTGTGATACCGAGACCGGTGATTATGATGGGAATGAAACCCATGGCCCTATGGTTAAGACTCGAATGCTCTACCATCACAACCACCAGGGCCTTTCTTTAATGATTTTTGCCCATCGACCATACCATATTTTTTTAACGTTTGATGATATTTTTTGCCATTCAATTTTTTTATTCGACCTTGAAAACTGTCATAACCATTATAGTTCAATTCTATATTGTTGACACTTCAGAGTAGGTAGGTGAGTAATCTTATTTTATCCTATCAAAACTGTAATTTGAAAACGTGTTACGGGTTTATTTTGCACTAGAAAACCCTTTCTGTTTCAATACAATAACGTCAGAGATTCTCTGTCAATGAAGTAAACTTTACACTCTGTACGATACTGTTTCAAAATGACAACTTGATCGTTGAACTTGATCCCTTGAATCGTTCTGTTTTGAACTGTGGTAGAAAAAATATGTTATTTATTTCAATTTCACTAATTTCATTTAATCAATCTGACTATCTGAAATTACTGAATTCGAAAGAGATTATTGTTTTAAAGATGTTCGAAATGTCTCCCCTTCATTCTTTTACTATGAGTTCCGACAATATTATTACTGGTTTTTTTCAATTAACTGGTCACCAGTTTGCTTTCTCAATTAATGTTTCAGAATTGAATTTACCTTTGACATATACCAATAGGAAGGAATCGCTGGGTGTCATTCATATGCCACAGGACTATTAGAGGCCAACTTTCTTGAAAAATGGTTCCGACTATGTGGAGATTTTGGTATGAATAATACTGAGAACTATGGAAATTCACTGTTCCATTACTATGGAATGTAGACTCACTGGTGTATAGTAAAATAGTACAAGAAATTATGATGATTCTGCTTTAGTTTTGGCAAAGTTGCGAGTAGAACATTTTCTTCTTTTTATATCGTTTGTTTTGCTACTTCTTCTCTTGTTTCATTTTATACATTCCTCCACATGTGAAGCTTGCAAGATGAATGAGAATCGTTTGCTATGATTTTTTTTCGAGTTGAGTAAAGAGATGGGTTGAGGAAGAGATCTGGTCTGTAAGGAGGGTGTTCGAGTAAAAGGAACACCAAATTACGGATTGTTTGCATGGCAACATGTGATTTGAGTGAAAAGGAATTGTCCTGCAAAAAAACACCTTTTCAGGACTTTTCTACTCAATTTTTTTCACGTAGAGTGGTCGGTATCGTGGAATATTAGTTCCCAGTTATTGTTCAGTGGTGATCCCAAAAATCTGACGAGAGAATTTTTCCATCAGCACAGGGATTCTCATCTTTCGATTCGACTCCTGTCGACTAGCTGTCACCTTTCGACAGTCTTTTCGACATACAGAGAGGAGTGATTTTCATCACATGTCGAAAAACTAGTCGAGAGGTAACGCCGTCGTATTAATTTGAAAAATGAAACTTTTGACATTTCATTCTAACGTATTTTATGTGTTGGTTTTAGTTGTATCCTGGAAATTATTGATAGAAATAAAAAAAACATGTTGAGGATATTGCCAATCGTTAACTAAATTAGACGTGGCGTCGGCACGAAAAAGTTTAATTTTGAAGGCGTTGACGACGAATTTGAAGAGAGTTCAGTGTCGTTGAAATTCCAGAATCCCGTTTTCAGAAATTATTTTGAATAAATGAATATTTGTTGGCAATTTGTGCAATCTTTTGACACCGTATATTCCAGTTATATAATGTTTCGCAACCGACATGTCAGTCGCAAACAAAAAGTATTGGTAGCTTTGCGCTTTTATGCGAATGGTTTGGTTTGGTGAAGATTATAACCTGGAAATAAGCTAGACCAGTGTAAATAGGAAGAGCTTTCAAGTTTACCAACTATTTATATTAGAATATTCGACTTCCAAGATCAAAATGTGGTGCTCTCCCTTCAAAGGTCAGAAAGGGGCACATTCTTTTTTTGTTTCAAATGTGCAATAGCAATACTGACACTATTAATTCGTTTAGATCACAAAAATTTTAATCATTGGAAAAAAGCTACGAAGGTCAAAAACCAAAGTGCTGAACGTTGACGTTGAATACACCATTTCTTTCATTCCCATGACTTACTTTTAACATACATTGTAGCTTTGTCAATATGATTATCATGTACAATAAAGCATATTTTGAAATGAATCGAATAAAAACTGCTTCTTCCATTCTGCTTTATATTTAGCAATGGTTCATATATAATTTGGTGAAAACTACGAATATACAGGGTGATTCAAAAGTACTTTGACAAACTTCAGGAGGTGATTCCTCACAAAATTCTAATATGAATTGTCCAAATAAATATATGTCCGGAAACGCTTCGTTTCCAAGATATAGGGTGTTGAAGTATTATTTTTATTTTCGTTTGTTTCAAATAACTTTTGAAATACTGAACTTAATTAAACGTTTAACTGTCACAAAATATGTAATTACCAAAACTACTCACTTAAACGTCAAATTCTTTTCCAAATCATTCTTGTGAAAAATGCAAAATATTGGTAATAACTTCAACATGCATCGATTATCAAATAATTGACTTGAAATTTTCAAGTCCAAATATTTAGAAAACGGTTGCTTACAGCGACTTTTAACAAGGGTAACTTTTTTACGTAGATATGATAGAGGAATCGATTTTTTTACTGAAAAATGTGCTAGAAGTACGCTCAAAAAAGTTGAGAATCTTCAAAAAAGAAAAAGACGTGTAGGTGGCGCCCCCTGCGAGTAAGAGAAAAAATAACATCAGGTTCAAATTCGACACCTCAAGAGTTATTTGAAAAAAACCAAAATAAAAATAAAACTTCAACACCCTGTATATTGGACATATATTTATTTGGGCAATTCATATTAGAATATTGTGAGGAATCAACCCCTGAAGTTTGAATCACCCTGTATAGTGAACCTACGACTTTCTTAGGAACATTGCCAAGAACTGAATTCTGATAACTAATAAATTATCTTTAAATGTGAACACATATTCTAATACTACAAAAGTAAAATACTTCTGAAGAAACATTTTCAAATTTGGTTCTCTTGTCAGTAATATTCTTGTTCCATTTGATTTATTGCTTAGTTCTTCTAACATTTCTCTATATTTGCCATTCGTATTTGCGGAACACAAGCGATCTGTGGCAAAATCTCGACGATTGTCAATATTTTTAATTAGCATAATATGTACTGTTCTTCTTTTGGTCGAAATGACGATATTTTTGCAAATCAAAAACTTTTCATCACCTCATATAACCTTACTAAAATGACTTCCCTACACCTCTTTAGAAGTCGAATAAAAATGACATTTGTAGTCGATACTCACTTCTCGATATGGAACATGAGAATGGCAAATTTTGTTTATTCGACTCGACAGCTGTCGAGTCGAGACATAGAATCTCGCTGCAGATTTATGAATACGAAACTGCTTGGGCCTTGGAGAACCAGAGTGTCTTCATTCCATCGATTGCTGCTTCGTCACTGGATTGTAGAAATGTACCCAAGTTTCAGTAACAACATGGCTTATGAATTCTGCATATTTTTCAAACCGAGTACAGATCGAATGCGATGCTTCTGATCAACATTGATACATTTGGGGATCTTTCTTGTAGATTTTGTTCTCATGTCCAAATCAACGCCAAATCATCGTGAACTATGTGATGGAAGCGTTCATATGAAATGAAGGGTGTTACTGGAGAAGGAGCCAACAGCCATTCTTTATATTCGAGAAAACGCACTTGAAGTTCAGACTATAATCATAAATCGCTTGAACATAATTCGAATTATATTTTGATATATTCTGAATAGTTGTAGTTGAAGTTGAATGAACACTCAAGCATGTTGATGAAATTCTGAAAAAAAGTTTATTTTTTTTGATATTCTGGCGTTTGGTTCTTTTTGTATTTATAAGGAAATAGAACATGGATCATTCTGAACAATAAATAATATTTTTAATATAATAAGTTACAAAACTGAAAAGCTCTTTTTAACTAAAATCAACAATATTATGTGATATCATCTTATTGTTCTTCTTCTTCTTCTTCTTCGAATGCAAAGTCAGTTTCTTCGCCGAATCCATCTACGTCATCATCAAAATTTCTGGGCTATAAATTTCTATAAAAGTCCTGGACATCTTTGGGAATGAGAGGTAATAACCTTTTTAAATCAGATAATTTTTTGTCGGAGATTGGTTTTCCTTCAGGATATAAAAGTTCGAATTTTGAAGAAAAAACATTTTCTTTATTATTCAGCAGTTTTCTTCCACTTATGGCCTTTTTTATGTCAACTTCTTGAAATTCACCCTCTTCATGAGTGGACTTGAAAAATATTGAAAAGGGTTTATCTTTAATAATTTAAATTACTCTGATGGCATTTAGCCAGCTGACTTTGTTGCCTTGAATATCCACTTTTCTATTAGTGATAAGCTTTTCCATTTCTTTGGTGCTTAGGAATTGTTCTTTTAACATTTCGTAAACGATAAATTTACGCTTCTTTGAACACCCTTGTACAATATCTTTAAATTCTTTGAGTGTGTAGATTCTTATTTGATGTTTTAATGCACTTTCGATTTTTCAAAAATTAGAGTCATTTGGCAAATAATTGTGGCCGGGCATCAGATATTTGAAATAAGTGGTTTTTAATGCTTTGTTTGTTTCTAATACACTTTTCAGAAACAAAACGATTTTCACGTTCCTGTTCTGACCACCACAAGAGTCGGACCATAGAATTAGCTCTTCAGTTACAGGTGAAAGGTACTGTTCAATCATAACTTTCAAGCATGAACCAATATCTTGTGCTCCTCTTCCAGCGATACCTTCTTTCCATATAAAACAGTACGGCGGAGTATTGGATCCTTGGTAAATTCCTTCATTGTATACAGAAAGCTGTCTTTTATAATAAATTATGTTGGTTGGCAGTTTTGGAAGTCCAAGAACTTTTCCAATGTCGTAGGTAAGTGTTTCTGTTGTAATATTTTCTGTCGATCTTGTCAAGTCACTTTTCATAGCATTTCTTGCTTGTTGTGCCTTTTCCAAATGTTGATTGTGTAAAATCTTGGTATTGTTCAATAATTCTGGATCACTCTGACAACTTTTTATTTTTGCATTAAATTGATCACAAGTATTGCACGTATCTTTTATTGGTGGCTTCCTTTTCAGATTGAAGTTCTCATAATAAATTTTTTTTTTTATAGAAAAGGCAACTTTTGAATTTCGGTCTTCCAAATAAAGGCTGTACATTTTATTAAGTGTCAAATCAAAGGTAAATACTTTGCCTCAGTTTCAGCCCTACAATAATGGGACACATAAGTGGGAAATGAACCAATGTGTTTAACTACATTTTTTTTAATTTCCTCCGGTAGTTTTTTATTTCTATTACCTTTGTTTTCACAGTTACCTCTTCCGTCTCTTACATTTCCTGTAATGAATTTTTTTAGAGCAGTGTCAAACCTTTTCGTAGATATTTATAGTGATTTAATGAACATATTTCTATATACAATTGTATTATGCAAATGATACGTTCGGGTGAATTATCTAAAGTTACTTGCCTTGTTTCTTTTCCTCTTAATGCCTTGCTGTCTAACTGAAGCAGCTATAAAATTGTTCTGACTTTCATATGTTTGCAGAGCCCAAAACTGTTCGAAAATGTTTTGTCTAATATCGGCTGCATTCAGAGAACAATTGCAATCGAAATTCAAAAATGTTTTAGCTTTTTTCAATTTTCCTCTTACTGTGTAGTGAGTCTGATTTGAGTTTTTCAGTAATTTTCTACATCTAAATGTTTGACCGGGATATTTAGTTTTTCTGCCCTTCTTTGGTCTTCCTGTTGTTTCTCGTCTTTCTTCCACTTCCTGAGTCTCAGATTCTTCCGATGATGCTGCACTTGATCTCATTTCTGCCATTTCTGACTCGTCTGGATTATATTCGCTACCAGAGTCTTCAAAATCACTGAAGTTTTCTAAATCCAGTTCCCTTTGTAGTTGATGTTGTTTGTCCTAAGCTATATTGAATAATAATATGTTTATTATGTAATTTTTCAACTTACCAGTTCATGATCTTCCAATGGCTGTTGATTGTTTCTGTTATTAGCAATGAATTCAGATTCAATTTGGTTTTCATTTTTCTGGTCAATACCAGACGAGTTTTTTTCCCGACAATTTTTTTCATTTTCAATGAATTCCTGAATATTAATAATTTTGGTGACAATATTTCCACAAATTTCGAAATCTTGGATAGGTTCATTATTAACAGCAGTAAATTCCGGAACCTGAAAAATAAATTACATAAAAATTTATTTACTTTATGGATATAGCAAAAGTCTTCTTCAGCATTCTGTGTTGTTCCAGCAATCATACATTTGGTACTACAAAATTCATAATAAAAATTCAGTTTCAATGGATCCAAGCGACACGCATTTACTGTCTAAAATATTGAACAAGAACCATGCGCTTTAAATTTTGGTTTGAAAACATCCAAGCGACACATTATCTCAAATGTATAAAAAGAACCATGCGCCATCAGCAGACAACAAATCATTTTCATTAACTTAATATGTCCCTATTTTTTCCTGGGAAACTGTTAAAATAGTAACTAATACTCAAACTTCCACTAATTTTAAAATGAGCATCAGTATTGAAGTATGAATATTAAAATAATCTACAGATCTTCTCGACATAACCTCGAAAAATGTACTCACCTTTTAAGCAACATTTACAGCACTATTCATGACACTATTTTGTTGCTTCGTAATTCTAGCATCTTTTACTACCATTGCTAGTATTTTTTTTTCTCTCAAAGACATTTTTAAACACAGGATTTGAAAAACAATGGGGAGCTGCACGTGTCGTAAACCAGTAAAAATATACAAAAAGAGCCATGCGCCAAATATTCATGACTACCAGAAACCAAACGCCAACCAGTCGCTTGGATCTTTTCCAACAAGTGTCACGAAACCTGTTTTACCGGTTTGTCGGTTGGTTCAATAGTTCAGAGAGGGAGCTCTACAGTGTATATATCGGCTGGATCTTTTACCAGTAACTAAATATAGTTGTTAGAAGGCGCTTGATACTTTTAACGCAAATTTTGGTTTTTGGCGCTTGGTTCCATTTCCAGTATCGACCTCCAAATATTCAGTTCCTTAGATATCAGATTCAGCCCCATCGACCGAAAGTGGCCTTCCTGATCACTCCTCATCTTCCTTTGAAGTGTGCCATCTGATTTTTCACGGACGCCTACGAAGGACATTGAGCGACAATGTTACTTAGCATCGTCTTCAAATTTCAGTACTAATCGTACCCGTGTAATATTTGTTACTCTATTTATTATCGTGATATTCAACATTATTTTCGACTGATATGCCCGTCATATGCCAGCTACCGTGTACAGAGTGATCCACTAAAGGTTGTGAGAGTTGTTTCCGACGTGAAATACATGAAGTGAGTGTAGATGTAACAAATCTGGATTTGGAGAATACCGTTGAACTTTCTGAAATGAAAGTTTTAGCGCTCGTTTTTGTTGGTTGTGGTTATAATAATACTACATGTAGAGTCATGTTGTGTCAAGTCTGCTTCACGGAATTTTGTGAATATTCGGAGAAATAGTAATGAAAAATTCACAAAAACAAGTCAAACCTGTAAGTAAATCATATCTGTATATATAGTAAGAATTGTAAATGCCCTTGATGTGATATAAAGCGTTTCTTAAAGAACAGAGCGAATATAAACACAACACTTCATACAATAAGAAATAAATGAACATACTACAAAGAATCGCACTATCGGGTACTAGAATAAAGCCAACAATAGTCGTGTGAAATTCGGAATAAAAAAGAGTCTCACTCTTACCGAAGCACAGCGAATAATAGAGGAAATACAGCAGAATAGGACCTAGCGTCTTATCATCGAATTTTCTAATAAAGAGAAGGAGCTACGAAACTGCTCGCAACTCCCAAAGCGAGTGGATCGTTCGGTGCAGTTGGAAAACCCAAAATAATAAAAAAAAAAAAACTGAGAACCAGGTCTACGAACAAAAAAGAAACTGATTCCCTACCATAGTCCCGAATTAATTGCATAGTCGAAATTATAAACTTTTGAGTAGATGGTCATGGACCCATTTATGAGAGACTTTTCAAATGATCCGATTGAAAACATTATAGTTGATTCCAATTTCACTTCTTACGGAGACCTGGGAAATCAATGATACTAACTTACTCCATTTACAAAATAAATTATGATATAATTCAAGACAATGATCTGAGAAGTAATCAAAATGACGGCATTTTAATCTACATCAAGGATAATCTACTTTATGATTAAAAAATTATATCAATAATGATGAAAAAATTTAATCTATAATAATGAAAAATAGCCTAAATTGTTCTGTACAGATCCCCCTCGAGAAATGTAGTGAATTTTAGTGAATATCTAGAATTGTTCATGGATAATTTCAGAGAAAACTATTTTGATAGGTAAAGTATTATTTATTGGTGATATCGATATAAATATAGGAGCTGTTTCTAATGAAGCATCTGAAGAAAACAGCAAGTTTTTGTAAATGGGAAGATGGGCGGTGGTAGAATTGTTACTTGTGGTGTACCACAGGGGACAGTTTTGGGGCCGATACATTTTATCATATACTTGAACGACTTACTCACAATGAACTCCACAGATACCATTATTTCTTTCGCCGATGATACTGTTTTGTTATGTGTATATGACACTTGGAACATGATAAGAGAAACTGCTGCTAGTGATTTGAAAAATGTTACCATCTGGTTTACCGAAAACCACCTTTCGATTAACCATACAAAAACGAAAATCATCCCGTTCCCTTCCTATGGAAAACACTTGCCTAGGTACGAAACAATAAAGTTCAATGATCATTCTATACCAGTCATACAGTCAGGTAAATATCTTGGCATAATGGTGTGGTGGTGGTGAAGTGGGATATCCACATTCATACGGTAGTCAACAATCTGCGTCGACTTATATTCAAATTCAAACAGATGAAATGCTTCTTCTGGGTGAATCATCTCAATATAATTTATCATTCCCTGGTAGAGTCTATCATACAATGTGGTATAATAGGCTGGAGAAGATTAAGAAAAACCAAACGGTAGCCTCTGAAAATTGTCCAAAAAACGGATCTTAAGAATCATATTCGGTAAACCTCCTAGATACTCTTCCGATCTTTTGTTCAATGAAATTCAGATAATGGACCCAAGACTGCTCTTTTGTAAATCAATATTAACACTCACTTACAGAAAAAACTCTCGTCTGTACTTGAACACCCATACCGCTCAGGGGGAAAATTTCAGCGAACGAGTTTTTACCCCGTGCTCTTAAATCAATAGGCCAACGATCCTTTACATACATTGCTTCGAGGTTGAGGAATATGGTACCAGGCCCGATAAAATCAATCAACTCCTTGAATTTTTTCATAAAAAGAAAGTGAAGGTTTGGATATTGTCTATGAATAGGATTACTTTACACAACTTTATTGACTTGACAAAAGTGTTGTTTTAGTAACATAGTATTTCCTACACATTTTGATGTTTCTTAAACCTGACTTCGTCATAATGTTGGAGTTTCATGTCAGCGTTTCAAACATATTCCATGTTTTTGAATTTTATATTATACTTATGTTCAACCACTGTAATTCAATCTGTTTTAATGCTCAACTGTAATAAATTTCTTGAAAATCTTAATTCGTTTTGTGAACACAAAATTATATAATCTTTGTATTTATAAAGATTTTTCAGTAATTCTATTAATATACTGTTTTAACTCGTATTATTGTTTGTTGAGTCCCATTTTTTAAGAATTATATGAGAGTTTTTTATAATTCTTAGCGGCATTTACCCACAAGCTCGTATACGTCCTTATTACTTATTGAATACTTAATATAAATTACCAAAACCATCTATTCCATAAAATATTCACACAATTGATTCAACCCATCTTGTCCATAGCGTAGAAACTGCCCATAGACAAGCATCTTGAGATCTTTTTTGGGCCATTCTGCTTATTTACCATATGTCAAAAATCTGTGTTCTGTACAATTCATTTATATTTGTATACTTATGGTGAAAAAAATTTATTATTATTATTGTTATTAATATTATATTTTCGTTATTATGCTTACTCCTTAACTCCTTCAACTACAGATAGTTGCTATGGTAACGCAAAATTTTATTTCATCCATAAAACTGGTCTAGTCAAGCTACTACTAACTGTTGTTAGGGGCGAAATTTAGGAAAGGAGAGCAGTGAATGTGCAATGATGTGTCACGCCTCTAACATACCCAGCAGCTCAGTAGGTGTGGATTCGACAATAAGAATTGATTTCGATAAGATTGAAATATGGGGTTGATTTTCCGGAGCGCCACGGATTTATCGCTAGTGAAAAATCCGAAACCACCCTGATGGAATGGGACAACCCACTGCACTAATATTACTAAAATATCAAACAATAGATACATGAAAATGGTATGGAAATAATATATGAATATGTAGAGGTTTTGTCTTCCCTTACGCTTGGATAACTTGGACCAGAATAAAAGAAATAGTCATGTCCCTTACTAACAAAATATATTGATCGTTACACACCCTGTATGTGCACAGTTCAGCTCACCATACAAAAGAAAATGAAATTAATGTAAATATCAACCACCAAGATGAATTCAAGTGAATGCTGTGATTGAGAGTATGGTATTGTTTGAATATATCAATATGAAACCTCCAGTGAGGGCTATGCCTGTGACGTCACGATGATAGCGTACAGTTATGGATACTTACGCCTTAGGGGCAGTCTTATTCTAAACTTATCTGATACTATGTAGATATTCAGTTCACCAATTATTGTGGTTGTAGTTCATCAGTGCCTTGGTGTATACAGGTGCACAGTGGATATGACACAATCAATCAAAGTACATGTACAGTTGGGACGAATAGCGAAGGAATGATGAACAACAGATATACAGCGGGACAACCACAGTCGAGCAGGAACAATCACAGCAGTGGAACAGTGGAACAATCACATAAGTGGAACTCCAATAAACGGTGGCAGAGTAGTAGCAATAAACCGTAGTGGAGCACTATCAAAGTGGTAGTCGCAGAGGAGCACCCTAGAATGAACAATACCAGTCTGACTTCTGATTACACTTGTATGGGGCCATAAGTAGAGCTCAAATGCAAATACTAACCTCTATTAAGTGGAAGGGTTCTGCTAACAGCTTTGATGGTCTGTTTGCTGTCTGATAGCGAGTTTCTCGTTCCAGTGGTTTCACACAATGATGAAGTGACTTCTAACCTCAAAAATCCGCAAAGCGAACGGAGATTTCTCAAAAATAATAGCATCAAAATTCGCAAACAATATGAGAAACTCTCCTGATATGAATTTTCCCAAGATCCATCAACGATGATCAAACTTCAATTGGAAATCTTCAAAATAGGTCAGTCACTCATCAATATCAAATAAGGAAGAGGAAAATATATCTCAGACGTCAAAGTCAAAACTGTCAATATCTGACAAGGCGCTTTCTTGTTCGTTAGTGTTCGGTGGGAACAGTCCAGGAACTACCTCGAGCTACTAGGAACTATGAAAAGAACACCTTAAGATTCAGTGTTGCCAACCGAACCAAGATGAAAACGCCAGCCTCTCAATCTGAGAACCAAACACAAACAAACAAACAAAATGTCAAGTATTCGACTGTGAAGTAGGTACCTCAATGACACAAGATAGAGATACAGTAGGAATGTTACGGTTTGTGTTCTAAGCTCAAAACAATAGACTAACCATAAGTATGTTTACAAAACAACGCTGTCATACCGCAAAATAGAACAACTGATAATTGTCATTAGCTTAAGGCCGGTTCATGTCCGCTCGAACTAGTACAGCAAAGGTAAGTACTAACATTCAGAACAAGCTATGCATGACAACGATCAAGTTGTCATTTTGATACAGTGGTGTACAGAGTGGAAAGTGTATATCAATGACAGAGAATTTCTGATGTTATTGTATTAGAACAAAAAGGGTTTTCTAGTGCAAAATGAACCCGTAACACTGTGATGGTGAAATATTCAGAAATTTTGTTTGTTGGCTTTTAACATTCTCCTAAGACCATGTCACTTTCATGTTCCAACAGATAGCCTTCACTGTCGACAACTAATTTTATTTCTATTAGTGTCAGCTCAGTCGAATAATTTTCTTGTTATTCCTGTGTGTTAAAGATTCAAATTGTTTTTATAAAAAATTGTAGAGAGAAGATATTAACCTCTCCTCCTCCTTTCAGGCCCGCCTCTGTTCACTACCAAGTTTTACAACATCTCTTATATCAGTACATTCATTTTTTATCTATGTGATTTTCCCGACGCCGATGGCGGAGGGCCTACTCTTAGCTACTCTTAGCTAGTTGACTGACTGCAGTCGCTCTATAGGAGTGATTGGTAATTTTCCTCTTTTTAGTATCCAAGCCAATTGCTTCAGCAGAAGATTTAATTTATCCGTTAATTATATTTCTATCCAGAGGCATATTGTGTTAGTTATCGCTTTCTGTCTTCCAATGGCGAATTGGTCTTGAAAATAGTCTATTTTTTTCGATATTTGTGCCTCCTTTTAATATCAATTTAATGAATAATCTGACAGGTCAAGCGTTGTTATCACTATTTTGGAATAACCATTTGCTAGGGGCTGCAGTTCTTTGAACCACCTTGGCCTGTTTTACTGAAAATCAGATTAGGTATAGTCTATTCCATTAGTTTGAGATCCATTGTTGTATTTTTTCGATATAAAGCTCAATTTATAAACTCTGCCGCCGTATCTACAGTTGATGCAGCCGTTGCAGTTGCAGTTGTGGAAAAACTTGTTAATTTATAAACTGGCCGACCGTTGCACCAGCGCATGCGTATTCAGTATAGAATTTTGTTTCAATTATATGAGTAAATGATTCCAAAAGAGTCAAAAACAGCCCTACATTCATGATTTTATGCAACTCGCTTCGACTAATCCAATAAATGAAACCAGAAAATGCCGTAGCTGTCAAAGATTAAAGTTTGTTATCTTCCTGCGGCAACTGCAGCGGCAACGTGTCGCTGCGGAGTTTATAAACAGTTGTACTTATTAAGCATATTTCATCTTCGGCTGCGTCAACTGTAGCTACGGCGGCGGAGTTTATAAATTGAGCTCAAAAGTAATCAACTAGGCGAGCAGCACCTTCACCACCTCTCCAAGCCAATTCCACCGCTGCTATGTTATAAAATTCGCGTAGGAGTCCTGTAGGGGTATTTTCATCCCAAAAGTTCATAATTTTACATATTTCGGCTGAAGTTAATGGTACTGAGCTTCTTTTGCGTTTACTGGGATCTGTTTGTAAATTTCTTCAAGCTGCGTCGCGTGCATTCCGCGCTTGTTTGAATGCAACACTTTTAAAGGAGTGTAGCATGATATTATACTCCTTGTTATATTCTTCTTGTAATTATTCACTTGTTATATCCCATACAGTTTCAACAGTAGCGTCCTTAAACCCTATGCTATCCTTTTTTCTCAAATTAATCGCCCAATCCTTGAGTATCAATGCAAGTTCTTTAAAAGTACTATTTCCATCCAACTCATATTTCCTGCAGTCACAAAACTCTATAAATATTTTCAAAGTGTATTTTTTTACTATTGACAGTATTTGTTGGTGTATCTCCTTCAATATTTTTGTCAATTGCCTCATTATTTTGAACACCAATGCGAGTGACATTTTCGAAATAAATTGAATTAATGAAATGTTATAAAAATTTGTTTTGCTTAGCAATGTCATGACATGAGTGATAACTACCCGTGAAAGCCATCCTTGCGTATTTATCAGTGCGATGATGTTTCCATTGGTTATTTTGACATACATGACTAGAAATAGACAAATTTTGAGCAAAACGTGTTCAGCAATATTGTATATTTTCTCCTCACATCCTCCTAAAGCCATGTCACTTTCATGATCTAACTGCCTTCGTTATCCGCAACTGATTCTATTTTTATTAGTTTCTTAATTAGTTTTCTTGTGATATCTATCTGTTGAAGATAACGAACCTCTTTCTCCCCCATTATTGGAACCGCCTCTGCTTTCTACAAGGATTTCTACATCGTCTCCCACGTCGGTACATTTATATTCTACAACGGAACGACAAATAACTTCATTTTGCTATTCTATTTCAGACGTCCGTTACGTCGATTCTGGAAAGTTATTGTATAAAGTTTGTATTTCCAAAGAACTACAATATTTGAGTTGTCTGGTGTTATGACTCTGTGAGTGGGACATGTTCATGGTTTATATAAGATTATTGATTGATAACTTTGTTCTGCACACCTAAAAATTACTTCTCAACTTAATAATTCCAAAAGTATTGTATCAGTTGTCTTGAATTGATCATATCGTTTTTTTTTCAATGAATTTTGGTCATTCTGATCAAACCGAAAGTTTCATTCAAATTAAAATTCTTGAGAAATTTTCGGTTTCTAAGAAAATATGTTTTGAGAGAACGGAATTACCTATATGTCAGAATATTTGATGTATTTCCTTTTGAAATAAATGATTTTCTTTTTTCAAGTTAAAATTGGTCTCAAACCATACCAGTGTTTTGTTTACATAACATTTCTGATAATTTAATTCTAAAAATTTCAAATAGTCAAGACAAATGAACACTTCTGCAGGCTAAGTGAATTGGAATATTCTTTGGTGTCATATGCTATTCTTCAATTTGGTTATAACAATGGTTTCTAATGAACTACTCATAACTTGAACCAATTTTTGACCAACACTACATTTCTCATTTCTCTCAGTATCTCACTTCAAGGAGCACACAATTTTGAAAACATTTCTGTCTTTTTTCGACAGACATCGATGTGATGAGCTGCTATTTGTGCCCCTGTCGGCCATTTCTCCTTGGTGCCTGGAGCATGGACGTTTATCGTATAAATACTCAGCATTGCCATACGTACAACACGGATTGTTTTGACGTCGCTCATTTTGTAGGCGCGCAGGCTGCGGGTAAGAGAGAAGGTAGCGATAGACTATGATCATCTTTCCACAACCGACGGGAGCGCACGTATTTGATAAAAATAGGGTACAATCACAAGACAAGAATGATGAATATAAAATAATGATGAAAATATCAACGAAAGTGATGGAAAGCTGAAGACAGTCAACTGAAAAAAAAAGAATAAAAAACTATGACTAAGAAATGGTTATTTATTTATTCAATAAATACATGGGCTGAACTTTGGTTTACTGGAAATCTGATATGGAAAAAACAATTCAACGTAGCTATTGTGGTCCTCCAGATAATTGTGATGGTACCATTTTTGTTTCACGGAAATGTTCTGTTGCCAAGTTGACCTCTTCGGATTACTGGAAATCTGATATGAAAAATTCAGTTGAATTGAACGTCTTGAATAAATACCCTATTCTAATAGTACTTTTTTTTATTTTGCGCTTTTGCCTTTGTCACTGGAAATCTGACATGGAGAAAACAACTGAACGTCTCGATTATGGAACCTCAACCTATTTCAATGATACTATTTTTGTTTTGTGGAAATGAGCCGTTGCCAAGTTTTGGTCTCTTTAGATAACTGGAAATCTGATATGAGGATAGTTCTGAGTGGATACCATACTATTCATACTAATGAATTGCGCTATGAAATTTGAACCTTGCAGAAATTCACCAATGTTGCCAAGTCGTTGGCGCTGGAAATCATTAAAGAACAATTTAAGGAAATTTAGCTCACAGAATATCATTGATAAATATACATCCTTATTAATTTTTATGAAAATACTTTTGGATATCAAATGACGCATGGTCCAAAAAACCATTTTTATTTCATTTAGGTTATCTCACTTCAAGTTCAAATGATATACGTTAGAAATTCTCGAAATGACTAAATGATGCAAATCAACGTTGGAATGCTCAAGTTCTGGATTCTCAGTCACAAATAATCATACTACTCACAGCTCACGCACTATAAATGGTCAGTAGTATGACATCAACTTCATTTCCATGGCAACAAAAGTTACAGCGTGTCTCTTCCTGATGGTAGTTCATAGAATGCGAGCATAGTGAGCATCAGCATCTGCTTCATACTGATCAGTGATCGAATTACCAGCAACTTTGATAGCCAGGTTGGTTCGGTTAGGTCAGGTTGTGTCCCCTTTTTAGGAATTCGGTCCTTGGCCGATAACGTGGGCAGTCAGAAGAAAGACTCGGCGTGTCTCTTTTCTTCTGGTAATTTATAACAGCGCATTTCCTAAAAACGAAAATGGCGCCATTAGAATCGGCTGAAAATCTATATTAATAATCTATATTGAAAATTTCTGTGGAGCTTCTCTGAATGATTTTCCGCATCTATAACTTGGCAACAGCGCCTTTCCGCAAAGCCAAAATGTCATAGCAGAAACCACCTGATTGAGTAGAATAATGTACACTTTATATCAGATTTCCAGTAATTCGAAGTGACCAACTTGGCAACAGAGCATTTCCGCAAAACAAAAATGGGACATTCAATTATTTTTTCCATATCAGATTTCCAGTAATCCCAATGGACCAAAACTTGACAACGGCGCATTTCCGAAAAACAAAAATAGTACCATTAGAATAGGTTGAGGGTCTATGATCCAGACGTTCAACTGTTTTTTTTTCATATCAGATTTCCAGTAATCCGGAGAGGTCAACTCGGCAACAGAGCATTTCCGCAAAACAAAAATGGTACTATTACAATTGGATGAGGGCCCACAATCGCGACGTTCAATTACTATTTTTTTCATAGCAGATTTTCAGTGAACCAAATTTTTACCGACTTTGGTACACATTCAGTTGCACATTTCATCCCCAACTTTTTCAACAAAGCCGCTTTTTCTATGACATAAGCTGGGAATCTGAAAATAAATCCAAATTTTGATAGACATTTCTTGGACTTTTTGGCAACCTTTTTTTTAAATGCATCATCCAAAGACCTAATGAAGTAGGAAATGTGTCGTGAAGAGTATATTTCATTATCTCCACATTTAAAGGTTTAATTCAATATTGTTCGACGAAAACAGATTGATACTCACTGTTACGCCTATAGTACTCACGAATTGAATCTGATAGTCGGGTTCAAACACATGGATTGTTTGCTAACCCAACAAGATTGCACCATCATATGAGTCTCTGTCTAGAATAATGTCACTATATAACACAAATGAGTTTGAAAAATCCTATTTCAACAATAATCTTACAAAGAAGCAAGGACAGAATATGTCAGAACTGTCAGAAGTTTACTTTGTGGAAAACATAAACATTGATTTTCAACAGCGTTGACAAACGATCAGACACAACAAACTCTACAAAAGCATTTGAAGACGCATGTAATGATTTTTTCGATTGTTTGGATTGTGAAACTTGTTAGTAATACAGATTTAAGTTACATGATAATGCCACCTTCACCCTCTTTCATTCTTTGATTGTTATCGAATGGAATACGATAGTGAAACAATTTTGTCTATGATAAAGACTTAGCACCTATGAGATGTGACAAAGCCCAACTGAATATCACGACCACGAATTGTAGACCGTCAAATAGTGACAGATTTAGGTGCCCCATTTTCGCATACAAGCCTCGAATAGGGTTGAATAGTAAATCAACGTTGAGTAAATTGGAGGGAAATTTACGAGTGGCTCCTGGGGAAAACACTTGGAAAATTCGATTTTCCAGAACAGAATTGAAAGGAGTATGTTGTCCATATTTTCACGCAAGCTTTTGTTTTTCGGTCTAGTGACGATGTAAGTATTCATAGTTTCGATGGGCTAATGTGAAAAAATCTGTCGAAATCTCGATATTTCCTTACAACCCTTTAGCCACCTGCAACACTAAAGCCTTTGGTATTCTGAAGCCAAGTTCTATTAATTAATAATTAGGTGAACACGGCTCACGTGAAAATATGGGCAACATGCTCTTTTTATTTCTGTTCTGGAATATTGAATTATCCATGTGTTCTCCACAGGAGCCACTCGTAAATTTCCCTTCATTTTACTCAACATCGATGTACTTTTCAACCCTATTCGAGGCTTGTATGCGAAAAGGGGGCATCTCAATTTGTCACTATTTGACGGTCTATTGTGACAATTTACGACTTCAGACCAGGATGTAAACAGCTGGGTCCAGTACAATACTTAATAGGTCCATGGTCAAAAGCGCGTCAGTTTTTAAGCAGTAGCCGTAAAATAGATTTAACAATTTTCAATTATCAATAGACAACACAGAAATGCTTTTGTTTTAGTTGGTTATGCCTGAAGAATGTATTGTGAATTCTAAAGGTATGTACAATTATAGTTTTCATTTAATTCAGAACTCTCCTATTAAAAGTAGCTTGGAAATGTCAGAAGATGTTAGAATCATTACAATTTTAATAAAGACAATCCATCCTTTAGTCCTCGTTTACACTAAAACCTCATTTCAACATACATCCGCTGTTTTTTACTCAATAGACTGTAATTAAAATCGTGTGGGCGAATCTAGTCTTTATAATGATATTTTCTTAGTAAGCCATATCAGTAAATGGATGAATTGCAAATTCTACAAATAAACCCAGAACTGGATTGTGTTGGAGACCAGTCGTATCTACCAGCAGCGCTACATTCACATAATTTCATAAAAATATAGCTCCCCACGTTTGAGCTATAATTGTTTGGTGAATTTTTATGTAGGCATTTTATATAATTCAATATAAAGAAAATAGTAATGAAGAAATGCATTTTGACGGATTTTTCAATTTTTCAATGCGCTTCGTTGGGTATGACTAGATTCCCTGTATGCAATTTGATATTAGATTGTATATTAGATTCGGGACACTCTTTGACAGGACATCGAAAAAGCGCGTTTTAGTGTATACTCAAAAATTAAATATTTTTTAAATGGAGTATTCTATCAGTCAAACAAGAACAGATGATATATCTATACCGTAGATGTGACAACGGTCGAAAGATAGTATTGACAGTACAAAATATATTTCCATCTCCGTCAACAGTGGCGTTTCGTAAAAAAGATAATAAAAATTTTATTGATCAAAACACGCAAGCAGAATATCTGCACAGCGAGATTTTTCAACAAAGCCATTAGTACATGAGATTTGAAGAGTTCGACTTCGGGTGATTTCGATCGTAGAACATTAAAACCAATAATGATTGTTTACTCTCAAACTAGTAATGATAGAGATATTCCAACGACGATGATCGTATCATTTATTTATCCTGCCACAGGGTTTTGAGAAGACATGATTTGTAAGTGAATGTATTGCTGGCAACCTTAGCCAATTTTATTTTCATATTCGCAATAGGCGTTATTTTTTCATTACGCAAAATTTTAGAATTTTATCGAGTGATTTCGTGGAAAATAAATAAGACACTCCTACCTTCATTTTGTCTGATTTGCCATATCAAACTGATGACCATTATCACTGTATGCAAAAACAAATCAATTTCATTTGAAATTTTCTTCAATAACTACTCGTTGTTTCCATAAATTTCATTCATTTTCCTTGTAACACTCCAAATTATTGAAAATGCAAATTCTTAGTTTTCATTCAAAATTACTGGAAGTTATTACTTTGATCAATAGATTATTCAAATTAAGTGACTATTGAACCAAATAGGACATGAGTTGACTTGCCTAGTTTGCCAGATGGAAGGATACCAGGCTGCAAAAGACAGAAACGAAAATAAAGATAAACTATGAATTGATATCTAGCTTGTGTGGGAAGGCAGAATAAATGTGCAGAAATGATAACAAATAACAACTTTATATCCTTTTCAACAAAATTACAATAGGCAATAAATATTAGCTGAAAGCTATAAAATTGAGAAGCTGAAGACTGTAACAATTGAAGTTGAAGGCTATAAAAATTGAGTAGCTGAAGGCTGTTAAATTCAGAACATTCGTTTCTTTTGACTTCAGACCGAAATATTTCCACATAGCTTGATTGGAAGGGCTCATATTGTGGTGAAATTAACGATATTTAATCCATTAGATGAACATATGTTTATAATTTCTAATAAGTGTTTTGCCAAAGATTCTCCCTTCATTTTTTTTTTTATTTAAATAATAGTCTCATCAACCCTTAAGGTTATTAGAGACACAGAAATTTATGACACAATGAATACGAATACATATAGGTGTACAATGAATAATGAATAATATTTCGTTAGTAATCTTTATATCTGTTAAAAACTCTATTAGTCCTTTCACATCACATCCGGAGCTCAGCACTGCTTCCATTGATGGAGGAATGTGGTGTACGCGTCGCTGGTGATTGTACATTGGGCATTCTACCAGGATGTGTTGGACGGAGAGTTGACTTTGGAATACTTCACACGTTGGTGGGTTACTTCTTGATAGGAGGTAACTATGTGTTATTCGGGTGTGGCCAATTCTTAATCTGGAGAGAATGATGTGGTGCTTTCTACTGGCGGGGTTTGATTTCCATGTGGTGACATATTTTTTCTCTTGAAATAATTTAGATTGGGAATTATTCCACTGAGATTGCCATTCTCTGATGATAGAATCCTTAACTGCCTTTTTATAGTCAGTGTGTAAAATTTCCTGGATAGTTGGAATCGTATCATCACCAATTGACCCTCTCGCTAATTTGTATACATCATCATTGCCTTTTATTCCGATGTGCGATGAAATCCATTTAAACTTCACGGGTTTGTGTTGCAGTTGCAGATTATACAGCACGTTCTTGATAGAGAGAAGGATTGCATTGTTCGGAAATACCTGGGAGAGGCTAGAAAGTGCACTGAGAGAGTCCGATATGATAAGTATATTTTGTTGCTCTATAGTTTGTATGTACTCCATTGCCATAGCCAAAAGTTCTTCGTGGTATATGCTACAGGTTTTATTAAGTTTATAAGCGGTGCTGTAATTTGGGGTCATGAAAGCTGCTGTTGTGCCATCTTCGGTTTTTGACGCATCCGTGTAAACTTCGTAAAATCCCTGATAATTTTCCATTATTTCGTTAAATTTTTGAATGATTAGGATGTGGTTGGTATCATTTTTATTGTACTGTAGTAGGTTTTTGTTGATTTCTGGAAGGTTGATTGTCCAGGGTGGTGGGGTAGGGATATTGTTGGAAAATGTTTGGGGAAAAGTTAGCTGGTATTCAGCAAGGTATCGGTTGATTCTCTCATAGAACGGAGGATCTGTTTTTGGTTTTGAAGCATAGAGGATTTTGAAGCGATCAGAGAATATGTTGTGTTTTACAGGATTAGTGGGGTTTGAGGATACTGCAGCAGCATATGAAAGACTCAAAAATTGTCTTCTTGAATGGAGGGTATATTCTCATTTTTCGCAGTGGACTTTGGCAGTAGGACTTGTACAAAAGGCTCCCAAAGCGATTTTTAGTGCTGTATTTTGAATGGTATCCAGGCTTCTCAGAATCGATTTTTTTGCAGATGAATTTACTAATGAGCCGTAGTCCAGCTTAGATCTGATTAGGGATTTATATATTATCATAAGACTGTTGTAATCAGCACCCCAGTTCTTGTTTGCAAGTGTTCTCATTAGGTTCAGACCGTTTTGACACACATTTTTCAAGTTAATAATGTGATCTTTCCAGTTGAGCTTTTTGTCAAATATCACTCCCAAAAACTTCAATTTGTCAACAAAATCCAGTGGTCGTTCATCTAAGGTTAAGCGAGGAATTTCAGGATTATGTTTTTTGGAGAACAATAGACATTTTGTTTTCTCGTGGGAGAATTGGACTCCATTAGTTTCTGCCCATTTTCGAAGAGTATCGAGTGTTTTCTGGAGCTGTTTTTGCAATGAATAAACATTTTTGCCTTTTGTAGAAATGACTGAATCGTCTGCATAAAGTCTTGCTTTAACTGGGGATCTGCAATTGTCCAGAATGTTGTTTATTGCTACCAAGAAGATGGTGACACTTAGAACTGATCCTTGTGGTATTCCATTTTGTTGTATTCTCTCCGACGACGTAGTACCGTTTACTCGAACACAGAAGTGGCGTTCTTTAAGGAAGTTATCGATGAATTGTAATATATTGCCTCGTATGTTCCATTTGTGTAATGTTTTAATTCCTTGTCTCCACGCCGAGTCGTATGCTCGGGTGATGTCAAAAAATACTGCAATACAATCCTGTTTGTTCGCGAAGCCCTAATGAATTTCGGATTCCATATCGACCAGATTATCTGCAGTAGTCCTATTTTTTCTGAAACCGCTTTGTTCGGGAATTAATAAATTTTTGGATTCGAAGAACCACATTAGTCTCTTGTTTACGATTTTTTCCAGTATTTTGCATAGTGCACATGTGAGAGATATGGGTCTGTAAGAATCTGAGTTCATTTTTGGTTTGTTTGTCTTGAGAACGGGTATAATGATTGCTTGGAACCACCTTCGAGGAAACACTTTGTTTATCCAGTTATGATTGTAGATTTGAAGGAGATATATTTTTGCATTCAGAGGAAGGTTCTGTAGAAAGATAGGTGGAATATCATCTGGTCCTGCGCTTGAGTTCTTGCTCTGTTGGAGTGATTCTTTGTGCGTTCAGTGGGTTGAGAACCTCTTCTCCGAAATCTATCTGTATCTTTTCAGCACTAGTTTTCATTGCTTCGAAAGATTATCTGTAATTTATGTCACTTGAATGTATTTCAAAGTTTTGTGTTGTGATTCCCGAGACTCTCTTAATATTTTTCCATACAGTAGAGACAGGAGTAGAACTGTTTATATTACTTACGAATGTCTGCCAACTCTCTTTCTTACTTTTTCGAATTATATATCTCATCTTAGCTCTATGTTTTTTGAACTCCAAGAGATTTTCTGTGGTATTGTGTCTTTTGTATTCCTTGAAAGCTTTTTTGTTTGAGGTAACTGCTTTCTCGCATTCTTTACTCCACCAGGGTACTGCTTGTGCTGTTTGATGTGCTTCGTTTTACCTACGTGAACCTCGGCTGCCCCGATTATTATATTGGAGAAGATTTGTAATAGGTCATTTACATCTGAGTTCTGGTGGACCCCATTGAGTTCGTCAACTTCTGGCCAATTAGCATTTTTTGTGTTCCACTTTTGGTATATAGGGAGATTGCCATCTCTGTTTTGTTCGTTAGAAATGTTTATTGGGTGGTGGTCGCTGCCATATAAAAAAGGTATCACGTCCCAACTAAACGAAGGTGATAGAGTTGGTTTGCAAAACGATAGATCAATAGCAGAGGATTCCCCCGTGAAGAGGTCAAAGCGGGTATTCGATCCGTCGTTGAGATGGTTAAAGTTGAATTCATCTATGATCTTTTCAATTTTCCGTCCCATTGAGTTAGTTCCTTTTGATCCCCACAATGTATTATGGCTGTTGAAGTCTCCCAGGATTATTCGTGGTGATGGGATTTGATCGATCAGGTTCTTAATTTGTTCGGTATCAATTTCTGCTCTGGGGGGGATATAAATATTGCATAGATTAATTTTTCTAGTTGATGATATGCTCACTGCTACTGCTTCTAAGCTAGTTTGAAGCGGTATTGAGCATGCTCCAAGACTTTTCGTGTACATATATAGCAACTCCTCCACTGGCTATTTGCTGTTGTTCTCTGTTTTTGTTGAAACATTTATAATTTCGAAGGTTATAGTGGTGATGTCCTTTAAAATTTGTTTCTTGTAGGCAGATTATAGTTGGGTGATGTTAAAATATTAAGGCCTTGAGCATTTCCAGATGGGTATACAACCCATTTGGGTTCCACTGAATGATTGACTTGAATGTTATATTGAAAGGTTTCTTGGGAGGAGTCTAATGATGAGTCGGTATCTATGTTATCAGTTGTTTCCGCTTTTAGTTGTCTCATGATTTTGAGTTTGACTTTGGTACATCTGGATTTTATCTTTCTTTCCTTTAGGTATGGGTATATTTTGGTCAACTTTTCTATTAAACCATGGATATCTGAGGTATATATTTTAGCCACGCTGAGGGGGTCGTTAGAACCATAAACATTTTCAAAAAAGTCAGTTATTTGTTCGAAGCTCAGTATGGAGCTGGAGGTCTTGTCGTCAAATAATGATTTGGCTGGTAGTATTAACTCTTCTACTGATGATTGGTCTGCAGTTAAATTGGTTTTACTTTTCTTCGTGGGTTTTTCTGCCGGTTTGATGAATATATTCGTCGAAGTTTCTTGAGAAAGGGGAGTTATGACTTCGGTGATGCTTCTTTTTGAGGGTTTATCTGAGATTTGGCTTTCATTTGCGGCATCAGCTAGTAGTGGTGATGTGGTATTTGGAGTTTCTACAACGATATTCTCTGATGTGGAGGTTTCCGATATTACATTAGGTTCTTTCATTTCATTCGTTTCTTTGTTGGGCTGAGGTGTGACAGTTGTACAGTTGGCTGCAACATGGCCTTGCTGCTTACACTTGAAACATGATTGATTTTCTTGGGATGATGTGTTATCGTGTGATAGGAGTATAGAATCAGGTAGGGGGATTTCAGAAGGGGATATATACACTTGTCGACGGAAGCTTAGGATATGCCTGTAGGAGGGATTGATGAAATTAATCCTCAAAAAAGATATTGGAGATAATGTTTTGATGCCTAGGTTTCGTAGTTCTTCATCTATCACATAGTGGGGCTTATATTTGATAACAGAAGTCGTTCGCTGGATGTAATGAATCGGCGGGCATGGAGACGTTCATTGTTGATAGATATTGTCCCATTATATGTATTAACAAATTCGTCAACAATATTTTTGCTGGATAGGTAAATGCAAATCCGATTACTAGATATTCTTGATGAAAATAGAATGTTTGATGGGCCAATAATGGAGCCAAGAGCTAGTAGATATTCTTCGAGTTTGGTATCATTCGAAGGGTTGAAAATGATTGCTTGATTTTTGGTGGGAAAAGTTGGTGCTTGTTTACTAACAACAGATGAGTAGGTGGTTATAGGTTGGTTTTGTGGTTGGGTGTTAATATTTTGAGTAATATGTTGAATGCCCCTGTAGTCAGAAGCATTCTCTAGAAGATCGGACATTTTGAATAAATTTTCATCAGGTAAGTCACTGAAGACGGCCCTGACCTGTGATTTTATTTCGCTGGCGCGGGTCTCTCGAACGACCTTGGTCGTTTAATATGGAATCAGTACTGTATGGTCGTTATAAAGAAATCTTTTTCTTACTGATATTCTGCCCCACACTTTTTGTTCTTCGAAACAATAGTTTCAATATCACTTTATGAATCAAACAATATTGGATTCGATAGATACAAACAGCGCACAGCAAACACGTCTTTACTCTTCAACATTCGAAAGAGATGACAGCCCCTTCATTTTCTCCCATGTGAAATTATATATGAGTTGTTTCCACCTACTTGAAACTCCACCTAACTTGACAGCCAAAACATGATTAGCTATTTCTTTCTCTTTTCCTAACGTTTCCTCTCCCATATTAGTGCAAGTAGATACACAGTACTGTTCTCCAGGTTTTATCACTGTTTCATCCAAAAATAAACAGCAATCTTTCTTGCAGCCTTACAAATTTTGAATTTTGATCTTCAAATAATGAAGTATTTCATGTAATATGCCTGGAGAAAAATGAATGTGACTTATTTCACGATTCAACGTTTTTATAGTAGGTAACGCATAATTTAGTTTTAAAAAGGTTTCATAGACAGAAGTACCATATCCGAATCGAGTAACTATTGCTTCCTCCATAGTCTCAGATCTTTCTCCATTACGTATTCTATTTTTATTTCTAAGTTGATCTGAATTGAAGCCCAATTTTCCGTAAACTTTCAGTACCGAAAATTTTTATTTCTGATTTGAATTCGTTCTACCATTTGTTCCAAAAAAATATTTAAAATATTTTTTTCTTGCATGAAAACTTCATAATGGACCAAATTCAACTTTTACTCGTCGTTTTTTTCTCAAAACATCAGGTTACGTGAACCTCAAAACACATTTTTACATATTCCCTCCCTGAAAATACGCCCTTGTGCCCATTCGGCCTGACAAGGTAGACATAACCTTAAACGCGTTTTTTCGATGTCCTGTCAAAGAGTGTCCCGAATCTAATGTATGATCTAATGTCAAATTGCATACAGGGACTCTAGATATGACCTGTTTAATCAATTGCGAATGATTTGGCAATAGTCTCATCAGTTTACTGGAGAGTGAAAAATATCTTGATTCTTTTTACAATGTTGAAATGCCCTTCTCTCGAATTCAGTTGGATGGGACTCAGTCAATTTCGGTGTTGTCTGATCTACCTAGCAGCGATAAGAGGCAACATCAAAAATACTCTACATGTGGTAACGTATTCTTAGCTTTATGGTGCCATTGGTTCTCAAGCAGGGCAAGGGAACAGGAAGAGTAATTTCAGCCGCTCTTAATGGGTTATTTCTGAGTGACGTCAGTCACTAACGTCACTGACAGTCATTTCCGTATCCTAGTAAAGGTTTACTGTTAAGCGACAAGGATAAAAAAACCTCAACAGATTCCTAAATGATCTGTGATATTGATGAAAGTATATTGATCATGAACGTAGTAAAACTAAATTACGTGAAAAATTCTACCCAGTGCCCATCTGTTCGTAGAAAGAGGATTGTCTGATTTTGGTAATTTCATGCCACGTTCCTGCATTATATAAAGATACAGTCATTGAAGCGACAGAGTGTTGCATTATTTGCATCATAATCATTCAGATCCATCCCTTCTGAAGTGAAATCAACAGTACTGTTCAATTTTCCACTTAAAGAAAATAATTGAAGGCCACATCTCAAACGGAATTATACTTGAGCGTGGTGTATAACATAAATAGCTGTTTACAAGTTAACAACGATTTCAAATTTCAAAGTGAAAACACAATAAATGTAATTTTTCATGACTCCAGTTCAATGTGTCACACAAAGCTCACCCGAGAAATTCGTGTAGAGAGCTTTTTAAAATACACAAAATACTCACGGCTATTTTAATTTTTATAATGGAAACTGTGTCTCTCATACACAAACATAAAAGTAAGTTTTCTAGAAATCCGACTCATTATGTTACACGTCAAACCAGTAATAACGTACTGAATCTTTCAATTCCAAAATCGAAACTGGTAAAAGATTCAATATTTTATAATGGATGTAAAATGTACAATCATATACCAAAACGTACGAGAGATATTGCTCAATATGACCACTTCAGACATGAACTGAAAGAATTGTTCTCTTCCAGACGATACAGGAGTTTTCACATGATATAAGTTTATTTATTTTTTCATTTACGCATTTATACATTTTGATAAATTTTTATATATTGATACACATTTTCACCGTTTTGATGTTTTTATATTTAGTTTTTGACTGATGTGCACCGCTACATTTTTTTATTAATAAATTTTTATTTAATTCTCTTATATACAGTTTTACATACGTTCATTTACTTTTATACATTTTTACATTTTAATTAATATTTTTTGACTGTTGTGTAAACCGTTACATTTCTATTTATATTTATGTATTTTTATTCATATTGTCTGTATATACAGGGTGGGTCACGGTCGATGGTACCTTAGACGTTTACGAAGAACGGGACATAGGATCATTCTGAAAATTTGGTATTTAAAGTAGTTGCTCTTGGTCTATCGATCTAAAATATTTTCAGCAATGCAGCGTTACCGTTTATACCAGAAAGTAGCAGCATCTTTGTTATTTCAAATGGGTCACACTGTATATTACCGCATTTTTGAACTTGTCATTCTTTTTTGATTATTTCTGTCTCACACTGCCCTATACCTATCTCTAACGGTTTTTGAGATATTGGTTATTTTCCATATTTTTTATCCAAAACATAGCTCGAATTGAATGTTTATTTCTGCGGTATTTGGATTCTTAGGAAGTTGCAATTTTATTTTATGTTCATCATGATCATCTACATTGATTCTGTATAGAGAAGATTGTTCTGCGTTATACAGGGTCGTTCAAAATTCATGATCTTACTGCTAGATACAAAAAGGGTTGAAAGTGCGTTTTTTTAAATTAAACATCCTGTATATTATGAAATATCCTGAAAGATGACTAAATTCTCTTCGAATTGATTTATCATGTTCCTATACCTAAATAGCAAGAATTCCGAGATAATAGCAATTTTCACTTGTAATATTGAAATATTTCGAGTACATGAATTTTCTTTGAAAATTCATGTACTCGAAAAATTTACGGCAATAATTCAAGCACTAGGGAGATTACAAGTGAAAATTGTTATTATCTCGGAATTCAGGCTATTTAGGTATAGGAACATAATATATCAACTCGAAGGGAATTTAGTCATCTTTCAGGATATTTCATAATATACAGGATGTTCCATTTAAAAAACGCACTTTCAACCCTTTTTGTATCTAGCAGTAAGATCATGAATTTTGAACGACCCTGTATAACGCAGAACAAACTTCTCTATACAGAATCAATGTACATGATCCTGATGAACTAAACACAAAATTGCAACTTCCTAAGAATTCAAATACCGCAGAAATAAACACTCAATTCGAGCTATGTTTTGGATAAAAAATATGGAAAATAACCAATATCTCAAAAACCGTTAGAGATAGGTATAGGGGAGTATGAGGCAGAAATAATCAGAAAGGGAAGACAAGTTCAAAAATGCTGTAATATACAGGGTGACCCATTTGAAATAACAAAGATGCTGTTAACTTCTGGTATAAGCGGCAACGCTGCATTGCTGAAAATATTTTAGATCGATAGACCAAGAGCAACTACTCGAGTATCCAAATTTTCAGAATTATCCTATTTCCCGTTCTCCGTAAACGTCTAAGGTACCATCGACCGTGACCCACCCTGTATATTTGTTTGTTTATACATTTTCTTAACAATTTCTATGTTCTTGTTGAGTTCTGACCATTGTGTATATAGTCATATCGAGTCCATTAATGTACCATGCTTTGTCTACAAAATGAATAATTTTTTGACAATAGAGTATATTTATTATTATTATCATTGTTACGAAGAACCTGATAGAATCCATCAAATGATCATTCATAAACATCATCTATTATAATATTCATATTTTGGGAGTATTTTGGACATGGACCTGGTGAAAATGTTTTATGACTAAGAAATACGAATACATGAGAAGTCTGAAAAATTACTTTCGATGTGGAAACATAATGAAAATATTTTCTTTGTGTCAACTCATTAGGAATAGAAGCCACTCTGTGTGGTCATGCTTTCAAAACAAATTGAATTCAGTGCAAAACTAATCTCTCACAAACAAACCGGGACAACTAAATTATAAGACACCATCCATTCCTAATTAAATTCCTTTGTGGATAACGACAAAATAAAAAAACACTTTCCGTTATTTTTAAAAGAAAATGCGAACAAGAGAAGTCTCAATCAGCTGAGCTGGCCCCGCTGCCTTTGTCGAATTGTGATGGACGACAAAGGAGTCATTGTCTCTGTTTGCAAAGAAAACAGTGGCAAATCTGGAATCAGCCATATATCACGCCTCATTTGAGCCGAGTCTTCAGGAATTAGAGGCTTTGGTTCCGGATGAAACGATTTGATTAGGCGAGTTTGTTGCTATAGAAAGGTCCATTTGGTTGGTGCTAATGGATGACTTCGACAACAATGAAAATAATTTCCATTGGATCGATGATGGGAGATACCAATAAGGGGATGAATTTTCTTACCCTACCATGCCCAGGTGGAAAAGTGTATATCCAAGATGGGGTGTGACGAACAACAAATGAAAATTTACCTAAAAAATCTGTAACGGCTGAATTCACAAAAAATTTTTTGAATGCGTTGTGGAAAATGAAACACACAGGAAGAGAATTGAACAATCGTATCAATTCGCGCTAGTTTCTCTAGGACTTCTGAGGGTTGCGGGTTGGGGTGCAGCCGGTTGATGGAAATGACTACAATTTTCTCTGTTGCAAAGGAAAACATTCTCTATTGACAAATGAAACAAAAACATGACTCTTCTGGAAATGGAAAAACCTACGATAAATTGAAGTTACTTATTCGTAATATCTAACAGAAAACAAGTTCTTCCCCAGCTAAAGTCTCACTTGACATCAAAATTCATCTTATAGATATTGTGAAAGACCCCATATAACTTGAGAGGAAAAATTTGATAGTGAAAATTTGCAGTTTCATTCAGATAGTTGAAATAAAAGGGAGCAATTTTTTGTAATATCTAACAGAAAACAAGTACTTCCGTGGTTGAAGCCACGCTGGACATTGAACTACATCTGATAGATATTGAGAAAAAACCCATATAACTTGGAAGTAAAAAATCTGAAAGTGAAAATTCGCATTTTCATTCAGATGGTTGAAATGAAAATAGCTATTTACATACCAAGGCAGGAAAATCAAGCTTTTCCTCCCGCGGATAGTTTGATGCCCGACGCGAAGCGGTGGGCATTAATATCCGCGGGAGGAAAAGCATTTTCCTCCTGAGGTATGTATATGTTTTTTCAACTACCTTTAAGGTGGTCATTTTTGTAACGTCCTAAATATTATAATGCGTGCATACAGTGCGGCTATTTTTAGTCCCCCCCCTGTTAACTTTTGAACGGTTCGACGTACAAACATGAAAAAAAATCCGTTTGGGGGGTTTTACCGATACTACTTTTTGAAACAAAAAATATGGTGATTGCTCTAAAGGGGTCGCAGGGGGGCACATCAATTCAAAATTTTTAATATTTTTTTTGCAATTCGAATTCGAAATATCAAATATAAATGCGGATCTGAAAACTAGTCATACCTTGATAAATTTGAACGGTTTGTTGTGGAGTAATGAAACCAAAAACATTTTGAAGGGTATTACCGATACTACTATTTGAGAGAGGAAACATTGCAATCACACTACAGATGGCGCTGGGGGCACAACAAGTAGAAAATTTCGAAAGGCATAAATATCGAAATTGAGAAAAAATTTCTCAAACTAAATTCAAAAATATTTAGATGGTTGTGAAGAGAATTGAATTCTCTTTTCAACGATGTGACACTTGGCCCCCCATGCCATTTAAAAATCTTGAGTTGATGTGTCTCCCCGCGCCCCCTGTGTAGCAATCACCATATTTTTTGTTAAAAAAAGTAGTAATAGTGAAACCCTCCAAACTGTTTTTTTTTCATGTTTGTACGTCGAACCGTTCAAAAGTTAACAGGGGGGGCTAAAAAAAGCCGCACTGTATAATGCGGGTATATGACAAAATATTAAGTAATCGTTGCGTTGTCGCCATCTTGTTGACAACGATTTGTTGCTATGGCGTTGTTTGGTAATACAAACATAACAGTTGTCATAAGCTGTCACGTTGTTTACCCTTTCAAGTTGCTTCTAAGTTTTGAAAATGAGTTCTAGCGAAGACGACCTGAAAAGATCTCGCTGAAGAGGCAAAATTGAATTCAATGCATCTTCTTCCTGATAAATCTGAGGAAAAGTACTATTTTTCTCCCGGCGGGAGAAAAAGTACCATTTTCCTCCCTTCTTTAGTTAGTGGTCGAAAATAAAGTTTTCTAGTGAGGTAGTAGAAAAAGGTATTTTTTGTAATATCAACAGAAAACAACTACTTCATCCCCTGCAAAAGCCTCACTGGACATTGAACTACATCTGATAGATATTATGAAAAGAACCTAACTTGAATAAAAAAATCTGGAAGTGGAAATTACAAATAAGTAACTTCAATTTATCGTAAGGTTTTTCCATTTCAAGAGGAGTGATGTTTTTGTTTCAATTTTCATTGAGAATATTTCCTTTTTCAACATGAATCCATTCCAAGATAGGTTATCTTGAACGATGGAAAATAGCGATTAAAGTTTGTCATTCAGTCGCAGATAATAATAATAACAATAATAACTTTATTCAGAATAAATAAATTATAGCTACATACGGGTGAATGAAGTGACTTAGGGATAAGTTCTAAGATGACTCCACATCTGAATTTATGAATATCCTGTCACCAATCAACAATTTTCCTATTTTCTCATTTTTTTTTTAATTGGACACGATGTTCTTATAGTTTCACGGCTCTTGTAAGATTGACGAGTAAGCACTGAATATGACAGTTCTAATTGAAAGCGTTCAGCTAAAATTAATAGTTATTTAAGTAACAAGGAATGTAAAGACGTGTTAACATTCGACATGAGCGAGTACGAGCCGAGGCAAAGCCGAGGCTTGTCACTTGCCGAGGATGATAACAGTCGATACATTCCGTGTTACTTATTACGTTTTTCCCGCTGCTTGTTGACATTTCTCAAAATTTGCCTGAACTGAAGTTTGTTTTCTTACCCTTCCTTCATGATTATTCGTTCGCTATTTCATTCTAAGTTACTTCTAAGCAGACAACAATAACATTCAAAAGGTCTCATAACCTAAAAATTGATATGAATGAAGCTGAAGAATGAAGCTGAAGGTATTACTTGTCAAAGTCAAAGTCATTATAACCCTAGGCATGTAAATGACACTATTTACATTCCGTTGTCAAGATGAATTAGTAAACGAATGATATAGGCCATTTACCTGTTTTGTTGCTAAGCATGTATGGACTATTTACAGTGTCGGCAGCGGGAAAAAAAAATAAATAAAAATTCTGCTCGAAATAAAATTAAGTTGGGATTTCTCGCATCAGAAAAGACCACTGTATTGGAAATATGGATATTCAGTTACTTGATGATTATTATGATATGTTCTTTGGACATTGTGTATAATACATCATTTTGATAATGAAAATATGATCAATGCAGTATGACGTTGATGCAACGTTGGAAGTTGCGAATTATCGCCTCAGAAAATACATGTAGTATTGAAAATATGTTTCAAATCAGTTAGTTGACATATATTGTGATATGCTCCATGGACATTGAGCAAAAGACGTCAGTCAAAAAAGCGTATGAATTTGGTAATTTGTCATCATATTATTAACATCCTATATGAGATATTGGTATTGGTATATATTGGTGTTGTCTCCTAGAAATTCACACACTTCACCACTGGAAAGTGTTAAGCGCACCAACTGAGCGCACATCGTAGATGGCAGCAGTCAAGCGAAGTGGATGGTCAATGTCGATGTTTTGGAAACATCTCTGTTTTTTATCTTATACTTACCCTAGTTATTCAATATATTTTAATCAAAGTTTGGTTTTCGGAGTTATTTATTGCCCACATAAATAAGGAGATAACATTTCAGAAGTGGCATCGGGTATAAGTGATAAAATCGGATGTGAAGTCTGTGAACGCATTGTTCATAAGGTCGAGTTTCGTAGGTTTCGAGAGAAAAACAGATAGCCATTTTTCGGCGGGTCGGAAAAAGTTTTTGGAAGTTGGAAACCGGTAAAAAAAAAATCAGGTGCTGAAAGATAGGTTGTATCGGAGCAGACTTTTCCATTGTTCGAGCAGAATCTAGTGTTGCGGAAAATTCAAAGGCTGGAAGTGCAAAGAAAAAGTACGAACGACTAGGAAAGCAAAGATCATGGATGAAAAAGAGCAGATACCACTAGAAGGCGAGTGTAGCACAGGAAGGGAAAGTATGATGCAAACAGGTCAATTTTTCATGCATCAAATGCAACAGCAAATGCAAATATTTGCGGATATGATGAAAACGATTGAAAATAATAGATTATCCAGTGAAAAAATGATATTAGAAGTTGTCACAAGGCAGAATCAACCAGAAAAATTCCACGTTATGCCAGACTTGAGCAGAAGTATAGAGAATTTTGATGGAGAGATAGAGAAAGGAACGAGTAGAGCTAAAACATGGCTCCAAAAATTGAATAGCACTGCTATATTGCACAGTTGGCCAAAAGAATTCATGCTAGAGACTGCAAAATCTCATTTAATAGGAGCAGCCAAGAGTTGGTTTGACGGAAATGTATCCGAAATGATTAATTGGGACATTTTCGAGGGAAAATTCAAGAAAACATTTTGTATGGAGGCAAGCCTAACAGAAAAATGGAATCGAATGACAAAGCGGACACAGAAGACAGGTGAATCGCTGTCAGCATACTTCCACGAAAAGTATTCACTATGTAAAGCTTTGAATCTAGACTTCTCAGAAGCCAAAGAACAAATACTGACAGGATTGTTGAATAGACACATAGTGCAAGGTCTTTTGGCAAAAACTCATAAAAATTCAGATGAGCTATTGCACGATATCATAGAATTCAATCGAGTTAATGAAAATGTCATGAAAAGTCATGGGCTGACGAAAAACAATAATGTTGTAAAGAAAAATGAGACGAAGAGTGAAGGAGCTGTGCGAAAGGAAACAATTTGCTATAGGTGTGGTTACAAGGGGTATTACAAAACAGAATGTAAGAATATAGATACCAAGTTGTGTTACCTATGTCAGGACAAAACACATTTGGCAAAAAGCTGTCCAAGAAAACAAGTTCAGACATCCACTCAATCAGCTGGTTCAAGAACAGTTATGACAGTTGTGGATCCAGGAACAAGAGAGAAGGAAGATAATACTGAGGACTTTCATGAACTTTTGGAAGTGAAAAGTGAACTGACTGAAAATAAAAAGACACAAGTGGAAAACTTTTATAGAAAAGTGACAGTAAACGGTGTAGAGCTGATAGGACTAATCGATCACGGAAGTTCTCAAAGAATCAGTAGTCAGAGACCAAAAGTGGCCAATCAGACTGGAAGACATCAAGTTGTATGGATATGGATGTGGCGAAGTACCAGTAAGGTGTGTCGGAGTCTTCAATGCTAAGGTAGGAGTAGATTTAATATACGTTGATGATGTTCCAATAGCAGTAGTTCCTGATAATGTACAAAAAATAGACATTTTTATTGGTCGGTCGTTTACTGAACACTCAACCATTGCATACTATAGACCAGACAGTGAATTAAAATTTGTGTGGCGCAATGAATTCCCTTTCATTGATATGAACATTGATGTGACACCATCTAAAAATTTTGTGAAAGCTAACGGGGACAGTTTGGTCAATTCGAACTCAGTTATGTTAATAAATTCATATATAGACAATGTCGAAGTTATGGTGCCTGTGATGAATAGTACAGGAAAGGACATTTTAGTAAAGAATGGTGAAGTCATTGCCGGTGTGAAAGAAAACGTTTTTAAAATTAATCAACAATATGTGATAAAGACAGAAATTACTCGGGAAGACATAGTGATGGACACAAGTGCGTCAGATAAAATAACTAATGAACTTGTCATGTTATTCAATAAATATAGGGACTGTTTTGCATTCAATTTACAAGAACTAGGCTGTACAGACATTTTGAAAATGGACATTCGTGACAGTGACATTCCGGTGATGTCAAAACCATATCGTGCTAGTTTAAAGGAACGCGAAACTTTTGCCGAGATAGTGCGCGAGTGGAAGGAGAATGGCATAGTGACAGAGACTAACAGTCAATATGCTAGTCCGGTCCTTCTTGTGACCAAAAAGACAGGAGAACCACGGCTAGTGGTCAATTATAAAAAATTAAATAAACAAACTGAAAAGGTGCCCTATCCAATTCTGACAATTGAGGAACAATTTGAAAGTTTGAGTGGAAGTAAAATCCTTACAACCCTGGATTTAGCTCACGGGTATCTGCAAATACCTTTAACAGATGAAGCAAAGGCAAAAACAGCTTTCATTACCCCAGACGAGACGGGACAGTTCGAAAGAATGATTTTCGGACTCACTAATGCAGCATATGAATTTTGTAGGCTCATGCAGAAAGTACTTGGACCACTACGTAACAAAGTGTGCATGTGCTATATTGATGATTTACTTATAGGTGCAAAAGACTGGCCAGAGATGCTGGGAAAATTAGAGTTAGTTTTGGAGGCATTCAGAACGGCAAAACTAACCTTAAAACTTAAAAAGTGTGTATTTGGACTGAAAAAAGTGGAATATCTTGGATACGAGATATCAGAATATGGAATAGCTCCAGGATCAGCTAAACTCGAGGCAATAAAGAAATTTCCTGTGCCTAAGAATGTGCATGAAGTTCGAAGATTTTTGGGAATGACATTATATTTTCGGAAATTCATACCAAATTATGCAATGATTGCAAAGAATTTAAGTGATCTAACCAGAAAGACCAACAAATTTATATGGGAAGAAAAGCAAGAAAATACATTTCGAAAATTAATCGAAAAACTGACAAGCGATTCAGTACTCAAAATGTACAATCCTAAAGCAGAAGTAACCCAATTGCATTGCGATGCAAGTTCGGCAGGATTGGCAGGAATATTGCTGCAAGGTGAAAATGAAAAGGAACTTCATCCAGTGTACTACGTTTCAAAGAAAACTACAGATATAGAATCGAAATATCATTCCAGCAAGTTGGAGTTGATGGCAGTTGTTTGGTGTGTCCAAAGACTTCACAACTTGGTAATTGGACTCAAGTTCCAAGTGAACACAGATTGTCAGGCTATTGTGTATATAAATGCAGCGAAGACTGAAAATGCACAAATATCAAGATGGTTCAATTTGTTGCAGGAATATGACCTAGAGGTAAAGCACAGGCAGGGTACGAAAACGCAACATGTTGATGCTTTGTCACGAGGTGCGGTTCAAGAAGCACAAGATACAATGGAACAGATCCATGAAAGATTGGATGAATTGATAGCTGTCGATGAAGACGACTATGTATTGATGATACAATATAGCGACAAAGGGTTGAGAGAATTGATAGAAATACTAAAGAAAGAAGAAATCACACCAGAGGAGAAAAATAAGGTAGCAGAGTACGAATTAGAAGAAGGGAGGCTACTTAGAAAAACTAAAGATGGAGGAGAAGAAAAATACTTATATGTCATACCAAAATCAATGAGGAAAAGTATAGTTGGGACATTTTAGTGTAGACAGGACTGTCAGGAAAATCAAAGAAAGATACTGGTTTCCCAGAATGAAGAGATATGTACGCCGACATATTGCAGCATGCGCTGAATGTCTGCTGAGCAAGCTTCCAGGTGGGAAAAACCCAGGAGAGTTACACCCACCAGAGCCACCAGAAAGACCATTTGAAAAGTGCATTTGGACCATGTTGGACCCTTTGTTACTAGTGAAAAGGGAAACAAACATGTACTGGTTATCATAGATGCCTTAACAAAATTTGTCAGAATATATGCAGTAGAAAGCACATCTACTTGGGAGAATTTGAAATTAATCCAAGATTTCATTAACAATTATGGAGTCCCAAAAAGGATCGTAACAGATAGAGAAACATGCTTCACATCAGATGAGTGGAAAGCTTTTTGTGAAAGTTTGAACATAAAACATACTCTCATTTCAACAAGGTGGTCACAAGCAAACGGACAGGTGGAGAGGGTGGTGCGAACATTGATTCCAACCATTATGACAGCAATGAGTGAAGAGGAAACCTGGGATGAGAAGTTAACTGAGGTGGAAAGAAATCTAAACGTTGCAATAAATAAAACGATTAATAAGAGCCCATTCGAAAGTTTGTATGGATACTTGCCAGAGTTTGGAAATGGCAAATTATCTGATATAGCCGAACGAGACACAGACGAATGGAGACCACCACATCGAATTCAAGAAGAAATTAGAACTAGAATAAAGGAGCAACAACAAAAATATAAAAGCAGGCATGACAAAACAAGGTACAAAGGACTGAAATATGAAGTAGGTGACATCGTTATGATCAGAACGAAGCCAAGAAGCAGGGGACAGCCTACGAAAACTCAACCAAAGTATGCAGGCCCATTGAAAATTGTTGAAGTATTACTAAGTGATACTTACAGGGTAGCAAGCATAGAAGGAATCGAAGGCCGAAGATACAACACTACAGTCAACGTGTCACAAATAAAGTTATATAAAAATTGTGATGAAACTGAGAGTGATACTGACTCAGATGAAGAAAGTAAAGAGGAAGACGCCCAAGATCAACCAGGAGAACACAATCAAGACTACGAAAAACAAGAAAGATTAGAAGAAAAGGAAAGCAATCTGCGACCAAGACGGCAGATTAAAAAACCTAAATATCTCACAGATTATGAAACATAATGCTAGAAGTCGAGGACGACTTGCCAGTCAGGATGGACCAGTGTTGTCTCCTAGAAATTCACACACTCCACCACTGGAAAGTGTTACGCGCACCAACTGAGCGCACATCGTAGATGGCAGCAGTCAAGCGAAGTGGATGGTCAATGTCGTTGTTTTGGAAACATCTCTGTTTTTTATCTTATACTTACCCTAGTTATTCAATATATTTTAATCAAAGTTTGGTTTTCGGAGTTATTTATTGCCCACATAAATAAGGAGATAACATTGGTATATTGGTATATAGGTGCTCAAATCGAAAAACGCCTAATGGTCCTTCTCGAAATTTCGACTAATTCATCAGAGACTTTGAAAATATGAATAATTTATATCTGTCAACAACTTTGAATAGAGCTCGTCTTCTATTACAAATTTTTTTTCCTTAAAATCGGTTCATGGCTTCCAAAATAACAAGGCGATTCCGAATCACACACACTGTATACTGAAAATTATCAACACCTTGTAATGTCTGATAAGTGAGAAGTCCATCTTAAGTAATAATCTATTTTTAGCCTACTTTAATCATAAATGAATAAAATGTATAGGAATTTTTACAAAAAATGCTTTATTTATATAAAAATTAAATAACAAATCATTACATACTTTAAAATTTAATCTATATAATCTTTTATAAAAATAAAGTAATATTAAGGCCGATTTCACCAACTGATTTCTAAAGTTAGGAAATACCTAAATCGAATTTAGGAATGCCCAAGTTCAATTTACGTTTCACCAAGCGTTTGGTAATACCTGAAAGTGATAGAAAATACCTCATATAGGTATTTCCTATCACTCTTAAGTATTACTCAACGTGGGGTGAAACGCAAATTGCACTTGGGTATTCCTAAATCCGATTTAGGTATTTCCTTACTTTAGGAATCAGTTGGTGAAATCGGCCATTAGTGTTACAGGTAAAGACATAAGACAAGTAAAGTACCTATAAAATAATAAGTAAACACCTGCCTCTACACGTTCAGGCTGATATCACCAAGCAAGATAGTTACACGGAAAAAAAATTAATAGTAGCAAGTGAAATTTGCATACCACCAAGTGAAAATTTGCATACTATATGGGACAAGTCCACGCTTTATTAGCCACAAGAAAAATCAAATTCCTGAATTTGATCACTTGCTGTTATTGATGTAATTTCAGGAACACAATGTAACCTAACGATACTAAACTCTTTATTAGAAGCAAACTTTTCATTTTATTAGCCTCAATCTACGTTTTATTTGCAGTAGGTGCTCAGTTTGATAACTACTAGTGGCAAGCAAATTTACCATTGATTAAGCATGATTTACTCTCAAATAACTCATATACCTAAATCTACTAAAAAATTTATTAGAAGATACTATACAGTATTCTGCTGCAGCAACATTTTTAGATCATTATAATAATTTTAGTTTACTTGGCCTTATCAAATGACTCACTTTTGGGTAGTTTATTATTGTCTTACCTTTAATAGCTTTCATTTCATCTTTGGTATCAGGATACACCGGACTCAATTGAAATATCCACTTGCCCTCAGTTTAGAGTTATTAGTTCTTCAAAGAAGGATCATTTGTTTTTTATAAAGCCTTATTTTCAATACATCAATTTCTTTCTTGAATTTAAAATGATATGAAAGGTTCGGTTGCACCAAGGAAGCAATGATTCAGTTTACACTCTAAGAAAACGTGCCTGTATGGCATATACAGGCTAGCAAAATACACCACATAAAAAAACTGGAGATAGAGATTGCAGTTTTTATGACAATATTTTTTCATGAGCTATAAGTAAATGTGGAAAGAAGTATACAACATTTTGACGGTTCTTTTAATGAAATAATCGCCTCTGGCCACCCTTACTGGATCACCCAGTACAACCTGTTTCATAATTGATAATTTCGGAACTATGTGAATCTGTTTGTATATATTCATCAGTATGAATGAATGAGCAAGCACAGGCGAGCTTATGTCTTTTCTCATTATGATCATAACAAATCCATGTTATATATAACATAAAGTAGAATTAGAACGTTCTGAAAATTGAAAATAAAAGATAATTAAGAATGGAAATGAAAATATGTTAATTTTTAATATTTTTATTGAAACAAAACTGTTGTTTTTTGGAAAATTCTCCTGATTCGATTATAGGTAAAATGTCAATACTCTAGAAATATTAGGTCAAAATCAACATTCTACATACCAACAAGTAAAATACATAAATCAAACTGACACTATTCACACAACTCACAACAGTAATAATAGTATAATTCCGGCACACGATGTAACACGTCCACATACAACTACTAACTCAAATGCTGGAATTGGAATGAGGCCAGTTTTGCGAAAACGTTGTTGAACATGTGTGGCGGTTACTACCGAATGATCGACTATATCTCATGAATATACATTTCAGGTATATTTTTCAAATAATTTTCAAATTTTTTCATGTTTTTTAGCATTATATATCACGGCCGAATCGTCTGCAAATTAAATCAATTAACCTGTTGAGTTGGAAAGAATATTATTTCTATATGAATCAAATAATATCGGCCCCAAAACAGTTCCTTGAGGCATCCCAATCAATGATGGTTTATCAGGTCTGAGTTCTCCTTCCACTCTAACCACATGTCTTCTATATGACAATTAACTTTCATGGTATTCATGTGGCAATCCTCGTATACCAGCGTCGTCCAAGACATCAAACGCCTTTGCCTAATCAAGAAATGCTACTGCTACTGGTTCGGCATTATCAAAAGACTTATAGAATAAAGAAATAAAGGCACTAAAGGCTGTAATCAGAGAGTCCATCTTAGAAACCGAATTGCAGCTCCGAAATGAAAACATATTTATCACTTCTTTGTCCTTCAAGTTCAAACAAATGAGGTATTATTAGTCTGTAACAACACAGATTATCTTTTTGATCGTTTTTATAGATTGGAGATATGATAGCTATTTTGAAATGAAGGACTTACTCCACTAGTAAAAATTGTTCATAAGACAGCAATAGCTTTACATAATTATTGATTTTCTTATATTTTAATATTTCAGCTTTTAAATTATCTATCCCATCAGGAACTTTATCCAACTTTGGCAATCTCACCAGTTTCTTCTACAGACACAGGTATCCAATGAGAAGTGTGAGGATTTTCATTTCGCGTTGGAGGGGGATGAGTTGGTTGTGATATTTTGCGAGCTAGGATTTCTCCTACATGAGTGAAATATTTATTAAATTGTTATGCAATTTCTTTTCCCACATGTAATGTCATTTCCTAATTCTGTTAACATTTGATTTATGTTATTATTGGTTTGATCTTTGTGATTCACTGAATTACACTTATTTTTTTGCATTATTTCCTTTTTCTTCTTTTTTTGTTTGATTAAACTTCCGTTTCGTAATTTTAATAGGTTATTTGTATGTTAACGTTTATAAATATATCGTTTTTGCTATTTTTTCATCAATCAAGTTACTTTGATATTCTCTATAAAGTTTGTTTTAAGGTCTCACTGACTCCACTATATTTTAATTGAGTTTTCATATTTGTATTATTTTTTATAGTATAGTAGTTTTCTTAGTTGTAATTGTCTAACTCATATTTGGAAATAATTTAGGTACGTTCTATACTTGTCAACTTCAGAATTTCTGGTAATATATTCTACTTGATATAATTGCGTGAAATATTACTGGGGTGACTCTTATGATAATTAAACAAACGAAGTTTCTTACAGAGCATACAATGCAGTCATCTTTCACCAGCAACAAAAACGTTCGCACCACTTAGGAGAAAGTATTCACCATCAAATAATCACATCCTTTTCCCTATTCATCAATACTTCATTCCATTCACAACCAAATGAAGAACGCCAATAAAACTCCTCGAAGTTTTTAAAAAGCCATTACGTAAAACTGCTTCAAACTGGGTTAGACACGAATAGAGAAATTTAAAGTTACTTTTGTTGGAAGGCATTAAAGTACAATAATGGAAAATGGCATTACCGAAACTGAAAAAAGGTGGAAATAGAAAACTGTGATCAGTGGTCGGCGAGTTTGAATCTAATGAAAAAAGTTGGCAATTCGGGAGTTCAATGCATTCGTTGTAATATGGATAGAAGTCGAGTATTTAACGTTTGAGCTGAACAGACTCTGATGGGATTAACGATTCGTGAATCGATTTTTCGAATGATGATGGTAAAATGTGGTTCAAAGCACCCGTACTAGTATCCGGTAACAGGGTATTACGATTGGTTGATTCACCCAGTTATTTTCGAAGTGACAAATTCTAAATTGAAATATCTGAACTGAATCATTTTCCAAAATCCCTAGAGATATATTGAAATATTTACTTTTACAAATTTTCTAAGCAGTTGAGGTAGCAGACTTTGGTTATAGTAAACAGTGATACAATGCATTTTCAGAAAAATGTTATGCCATAAGGAATACTATCGTAGCTCTGCGTGTTCTGCAGTGTAGGGTTATTGAAGGAATAAATATGCTATTTAGTTTAATTACAATTGAAATGAAACAATCTATACAGGGTGTTTGTTAGGTACTTGTACAAACTTCAGACGAGAAATCTTTGAATAATTTCGAAATAAAAAGTTCGAACGAAAATTTGTCCGCAAAGTTTTTGTTTTGAAGATACAAGGTGTTAAAGTTGAAAATTTATTTTCAATTATTTTGAAAAACTTTTGCAAAAAATTCATTCTTTGCACAAAATTTTATGACAGTTTTTTTTTTTTGGTGAAAAATCGAAACTCGTCATTAATTTTCATGTAGCTCTTAGAGGGCGCTGTGTAAGCTATTATTATTCATTTCAATTTGCACTAACTTTTTTTATGCACTAGCGGGCAGTAATACACTTGTACACTTTACCGCCCGGTTCGCCGGGCGTAAAGTGGCACTTTTCCGCCCGTGGGCGCATTATGGCCCGGCGGGCCGTAAAGAAGACAAAATTCTCAAATTGTCTATACTCACACATCATTTCATGCAATTCCTAACACGAATTAGAATCATTTCAGTTCAATAGAGCAATACTCTTTCTAACATTTGTTCATAATAGTTGGCAATTTTTTCGGTGATGATCTATTTATTTGAAATATATTCTTCAATATAGCACTCAGCTACTATAGTTTCACATTCCTCATATTATGTTACCCTTAATTATTGTATGCATAACGTATGAAACGTGTAGACCATTGCAATTCAAGTCAGTATATGTGATTCGCGCTATAAAACCGCTAGTGCATAAAATTTTGTATGTATCACGTGCGTAAAATGCGGTTAAGGCCTTCAGCGTGTGATAGCCCTCGGCTAACGCCATCGGGCCATCATCCACGCCGCAGGCCATAAACGCCTACTTCACGCCCTTGATACATAAGGAACTATTACAGTACACTTTTGGAATTTTGTATAGTCAAATCTTATTCATACGTCTTTTCTAAATAGTATGATTGCTCAATAATGCTAGGAAACTTTTGGAAATTTGCAGACCCCGCACACCTGATATGGAAAAATGGCTATCCGTGTAATTTTTTGAATTTTTTATATGTTGTAGAATTGATCATTCTGATGAAATGTTTCAATGTGCGCAACACCATCCTATCACAAGTTTTCGAGATACAGGATGTTGAATATGAAAAATATATACTTTTCATCACTCCGTATCTACCAAGTTATGATTTATTTCTAATTTACCTCTTGTGGTATTATCATCACATCTTGGTATTACAATTTCATGAGAAATTCATTTCCAAATCTTTTCTTAGTACAGGGCGATTTCACTTGATAATAATGCTATTTTGAGACTTTCATAATTCTGTTGTTTTATAAAGAGAAAATGCGAAGAAAAGTTGAATTATTACTTAATATTATAAATTCATTCATCTATCATCATAGTTGATACAATTTAACAAGGTGATTCACGAATATGGAAAAATCACGAATTTTGGGTTTTGGGACACCTTGTAGTTGGTTGGTTGGTTGGTTGGTAATGGTGAATTTTTTAAATTTATGTGACATACTTGAATTCGTCTTCAGTGAAACAATTGATATCCTCCCAGTTACGGAGTGGTCTGTTTCTCTTAGCTGTTTTTTGAGGAAAATGTTGAATATATGAAATTATGCATGGTTTATTCACAAAATTCAAACCTCCATGCGAGTAATTTGGAAGGAAACCTTGTTGATCAAGATGGTGACAACAAATTCTGAAAAAATCTGGGACATATATATCAGAAGCAACAAAAATATCCACTCTACATTCTAAAGAAAGTATTTGAATATTCTGACGAGCATTACAAATAATGCACGCACGACTTGATACGCGGGACAACACATTGAGACGAAGGCAATTCGGGTGATTTTCCATAGCAATTAATATCATTCATCACTGTATTACAATTGAAACATATTTTTGTATCATCTTGAATAATAATAGGTGGATTTCCCGCAGCTTGTCTTCGATATGTCGCAATTTGCAAAATATCAATATTATTTCTTCTATTCAAACGCATTGAGAGTCTAGGAATAACGTTTCGCTCACAAACATAAGAACTCACTCTATTTGCGAAGACCATATCGTTCAGCAAAGTTCAACAAACACTGAAAATCACATTAACTTGAACAGTACAAAAAACTTCATTTAGTTCAATAATCCAAAAATAGTTCTTAAGCTTTATGACAACAAGAAAACGACTATTGACATAATAATTTAGTTGATTTTACCCTCTTCAAATTGTTCTCCGTGCCTACTATACGAGAAAACAGGAATTTATTAATAAGTGGTGCTAAGTAGGTATTCGAACATGATTCAGATAATGTTTCAAATACAAAAAAAAGAAAGAGAAACGTTCTCGATAATGGGGTATATACTATATACAAACCTAACATATACGATACGAAGATACAAAAACATAATTGAAAAATGAAACGTTCCTTTGGTGTAAACATTTGCCGAGAATTGGAATTAATATAATCTCTATATTAACCGATAGAAATACTTACATAGAAATTATGATTTTTTTTCTGATTTATCCTTTGTGGTATTTTCCTTGTGTGACAAATTCATGAGAAATTCATGTCCAAATCGTTTTGGAAAACAGGGCGATAATAATGCTATTTTGAGACATTCACAATTTTATTGTTTTATAGAGTGAAAATTCGAAAAACGGAATTTCTGAGGATGAAACAAGTAAAATATGACTTCTGAGAAACACTAAGCATGAAAAAATTATTTCTCCATTGAATCGCATACTAAACGATGCTGCAGATAATAATTCAAATAATGGCTTTTTTATGAGGGATACAGTACGCTATTGTACGGTATTATAACTGATCACTATATTATTGAAAAATCAAAATCTCGAATGAAAGAGGCCCGATAAGGGAGAACTATAGCAAACCCGCCGAAAACTGAAGTGAAAATATAGCAATGGGAAAATTTACAGATCTTAGATTATTTCACACATTTTTCGTCTTGTATATGAAAAATCCTTCATAGGATTCCGATGAAAATTTTCTACAATATAAATGAAAGTATTTCGAATACTTTCATGAAGAAATATAGCTACCTTTTCGTACTCCCTTATGAGCTATAGGGTGACGAAAAAAATCAATGTTTTTATTTATTAAAGTGTAACAAATTTTTCAAATTGACATTCGTCATAAATGGGTGTGATGATAATACCATAAAAGATAAATGCGAACTAAATCATAACTTGGGAGATACGGAGTGATGAAAAGTGAATATTTCTTATATTCAACACCCTGTATCTCGAAAACTAGTCATAGGATGGTGTTGCGCCCATTGAAACATTTCATCAGAATGATCAATTCTACAATATATAAAAAATTCAAGAAATTACACGGAGAGCCATTTTCCCATTTGAGGTGTGCGGTGTCCTTTCTTCATCGATGCAGGTTATGAAGTCTTTAGGAGCCAGATGAAGTTGATAGAACTTCACAAAAACTGAGTGTATGAAAGATGTCGCCAAAATGAATAACTTTTTTCATATGAAGATGTATCAAAAAAAGATTAGTTCTCAGAATACAGGGTGTTGATTAAAAAACAATTATATGGGTTTTTCACCATTTTGTAACTTGAGAATGAATTATTTCTCTATATACCCGTCCCAAGTAACAATTTCAGTTTTGTACTAGCCCTCAGAAGGTTCTGAAGATCATAACAATCACAGCATCGATAAAACTGTTTTGCTGTAACGACATCCATAAAACCTCCTTAAATCTGCTATAAATCTACGAGGGCCCACTCCTATGAAGGTTCTCAGGGCTATTTTGAAATGCAAGCATAAAACGTGCTTGCCTTATTCGCAGGATTCTTAATAACCTCCTGAGGATTATTATAAAACCAAATCATGGGGCTGTTATAAACCTGTAAGTCATTAAAAAAATCTATTTGGCATCAAAATATCTTTTTTTGAATGGAATTAGGTTAGAAAATATTCCATAAATAACTACAGCCAAAACGGACTTAAATTAATCTAATTCTTCAGTTGCGAAAAATAGGGCGACTATTTTACAAGCAAAAATATAATGATGGCGTCCTGGCAGTGATATATGAAGAATATATAGGTATTCAACAACGTAAAATGTCGAATATCATCTGCGAATGAAATTTTTTTGACAAAATGACATCAGTTAGGTGGTAAATCTGCAACGCGCCCCAATAACAACGCGAAATTAGGAAAATGAACAAAATACCACATAAAATTAAAAAATTATTTTGACTCATATCTTTCCGGAATGATTTGTACTATATCTAAATACAAATGAATACCAATAATTGTGTATTTCCTTTCCGTCATACACACCAAATTGCAAGAGACATGAATTGAAATTAGGCTCTCTTTAGTTGTTCCCTCTGGTTGTAATAAAATATGGCTACCCTACCTTTATTCTATTTAGCTGCACATATTGCCGTCATAAAGTCGTTTCTCCTTAAAATAAACCATTTTAAAATCATTTTATACTAAAAAAGTACGTTTGGTATTATTTAATCCAATTTCCAAAATATTTCAACTGTCAATTGTCAATCCCGCCTGTCATTGGTCTTTTCGTGATCGACGTGGTCAGTATACTCAGTGTCTATACTCCTGTGATAAGTATTTGGTGTCTAAGTCTTGTGAAACGTTTAATAATTACTATTTATTTCTTCCAGTTATCTTTACCCAATGTGATTTATTTATTACCAGTTAGGGGGAGCTACTAGCATTTAAGTAGAAATAGTTTTATGCTTTGATTTTATAGCGGTTCTCGAGAGTACATCTCAAAACCTTAATAAAACCTCATCGTTAGTTTTATTACAGAACCATTGCATGGACTTGAGGAGTGCTATAAAACCGTCACAAAACTAAGTTTCTATGTGGATTATTTAAATACCAAAAAGATTTATCGTGTATGTGTATAAGCCATTGTAAAACCATCATAAAAACAAATATACTTAAATGCTGAATGGTTTTATATTATAGCCTTCAGGAGTGTTTTGAAACTGATTTATAAATCTGTTTGCTCTGGTAGCGTATTAGGAATAATATATGACCTGCATAAATCAAATTGGGCATTACCTAACCTTCATAAAACTTTCATAAAACCAGGATAAATCCAAATAACATTTAAATTGTTACTTGGGTTACGAAGAAGTTGTTTATATTAGCGAGATCTATCACATACCCAATTTTTGTTAAGTTTTGAGCAACTTCATCTGGAGCCTAAGTGACCCCATAACCTGCATCTATGCAGAAATTTAAGAATTTCACGAAAATGATTGCGCCTAGCGTCATTCACCAGGTATACCTTTTTTACTTAGAAAAGAGTTATGACTATAAAAAATCCCAAAAGTTTAAAAATTAAAATAAATAATGATAGTGCTACATAAAAATTAATACAAAATTTCGATTTCTCACCTCAAAAAAACTCATTTACCGAAGTTTGTACGAAAAATTATTTGTTTGCAAAAATTATTGAAAATCATTGAAAATAAAATTTCAATTTCAACACCCTGTATCTCCGAAACGAAACATTTGCGGGCACATCTTTATATGAACTTTTTAACTTAAAATTAGTCAAAGACTTACATTTTGCAGTTTGTACAACTACTCAATAAACACCCTGTGTATGACTAATACTGATTCAATAAATATAAGAAGAGAGGATAAAGAATATCTGAGGCAATGAATATTTTATATCAACGCGTTTGTCATATAGTTTACGTCGATTTGGATATGCAAAATGGATTCCTCAATGTCTCAATATTGACCAGAAGCGTGCAAGGGTAGAAGCATCGCGTTTGATCTGTGCTCAGTTTAAACAGATGCAGACTCTTAAGCAGTGTTGTTACTACTGATGAAATAAACTGCTAGAACTCAGAGTTATAGTAGGTTTGCTTACTAGTCAATGCATCAAATCGGACGTACAAGATGCAGAGTGCCGGCTATGCATTCGCTGTGATGAAACGGCTAAACACATTCTGTGAACATGCCATGCAGCTGCCAGAAAACCTGGTAAATTGTTCTCTTAACGCATTTCTCAATTTCGTTGAGAGATTGGATATGCTGAAAGAAATATAACCATAGGGTGAGCAACAATAGGCCACAACAGGAGGTGCTGATATGGGCCCACACAGGTTCAAACCTAACCTACGATTTGACTACCCAGAAACGAAGCAGCAATTGATGGTATGGGGGCACTTCGATTCTCCAAGGCCTAAGAAGTTTTGTGTTAAAGAATCTGCTGAAAAAGTTCTTGCTTCTGTTTTTTTGGAATTGCCATGGCTTTATATTCAAACTAGTTATTGAAAATGTCTTTACAATGGTCTCTGAAACCAGCACCAGCTATACGATCCTGATATCACATTTCTCCAAACTGAAAATATTGTTAGCATGACAAGAGTTGTAGAAACGTACCGTAACTGAGACGATGATGGAATAGAGCTTATAATTTTTATGGATATATCTTTATTCAAATTGTGTAGCACGACCATAGAGCTTGAGAGTGCTTCAGAGTTTTCAGCATAGTTGTTGGACACGATACGAGCAAGTCTTTTCTCATCGGTGACTAATCCAAGCAGCTCCACACTATGGCAATGTTTCTGTTTGTCGAGATGGCGAGATTCTGAGTTTCGTCGTCATTAAGTTTCAGATTATTGAAAGTTAATTTCTAGATTGAGTAGTAGATATAAGACTCTTCACCTACAAATATTCTTCATTTCAACCAAATTTGTGTTACCCGCGAAAGCAATAGAAGTCTTGGTATATTCGTAAATAATGAATAAGGAAGGTCACAACACAGAGTCTGGTGGTACTCCATCTAAGATTGGTTTATAATCAGATGATGAATTATTAATGCTCACACATTGTCTTTGATTACTCATATATGATCTGAAGTAGTCGAGCAGACCCCTGATTCCAAAAAAGGCAGGTTTTCGACCAATATTTCAAGACAGATAGTCGAAGACCTTGAAGAGATCATATAATGTAACTCATATACTTTTGCCACTTTACAGACCTTCTACTATACTAATTTTTCTGAAAACCACCTGAAAACTGATTTTTTTTCTGAATCCAAATTGGCACTTGTCATTGAAATTATTGGATTCCATATAAACTATGAGTTAAGATTTTGAAATTATTTCAAAATGTTTTGAGAACATGCGTATGATTGAAATTAGACGGTAATTGTCGATTTTGGCAACGTCGACATTTTAAAATAGAGGTACAACTTTCATTAACTTGAAAACATCAGGAATGTCACCGTCGCGTAACGATACATCAAGTACTATGAAATTATTCTTCCAAGCGCAACTTCGAAGTCACATAACTTTTTCATTTCTAGAGATATTTCAATGATTCTTTTACATTTTTGTTTCATTTTACTTATATTGTTATAGTAAATACATAATAAAAAAATTAAAAGTAATCCATTCTGATATTTATATTATACACGTCGGTGCAAACTGGAATTTTTTAATTTAGGGATAGCTTGAATCACTTCATTTTCAGTAATGGGCTGAATGAGAAATGATTTACATGTATAATTATGCCTTTTATATAAGTGATTGTATTTGTATCCGATATTTCTTTGGAAGGTGTGTTGATTATGTCTTGTGCAAGTGAAGAGAAAAGGTTGGTGAATGAGAAATTTTCAATTTCGTACACAGATCTATTGAAAGTGAATTTGTTGTGTGTGTTTGTTGAAGTGGAAAAAGTTGTTTCATAAGTTACTCAAAGTTTTTCACCAAGAAATTCACAAGTTATCCATAATTGTGAAATGGATTTTTGGAAATAAAGAAATCTTGTTCTGCTATAAATGTTTTCCGTTTTTCGATTCCATGAGGGTAAATAATTCTGTGCTAACCAGTAGAACTGTTATTTCTCTCAAGTGTCAAAGTCATAGACTGAACTATGATCACCGGAAGCATCTAGTACATGTGTTTCATAACCAGTTTCAATAAGATTTGTTGACATATCATCAATGCAAGTAGATGTGTGGGGTAATCCTCGTATAGAATGGAATTGTCACTTCGAAACCATATGACGCAGCAAGGCTATCTAGTTCGGCAATTTCAGGTGAAATTTTTCGAAAGTTTATGTTAAAATCGCCAAGGTAATTTTTTTCTGAAATAATTTGTACTACTTGAAACATTATTTCGCAGTTACAATGTATATTTGGACAATAATTACAATTATGGTTATTCCAGTCCAACTATCAAGTAAAAAACTTTCACTTATACTGTTGTATTCATATTGTAATTATTCTCAACTTATTTAACAACACTGAATGAACATTCATTTATGCCCTCCTATACTACAATAGATTTATTTTAATACATATTCTGTCATTTTCGGCTTGTGGAAAGTGGAAGGAAAAACCGTCCAAAAACGAAAACAATACTTTCTACATGAAATCAAATTATCAATCAATAGGCCCGTCTCATGTTCATAGGTCTGTCTTAATTTGTTACAAATAATTTATTTTTCACTTTCATCCAAGTCCTAGTCAGGATGCACAAACGAGAAAAACTTTCATTTTATTCCTGTGTAGATTCATTTGTTTCTTTCAAAAACCCTCAAGATCGTACCAATCTGTGCGAGATGAAATAAAAAATAGATGAAAGAACGCGAGAGAATATAAAAATAGTGAATATCATATTCGATTTTCCTCGTATACTACTGCAGAAGAAACGTCCAGTATTGAAAAGTGAAGCCAAAGAATCAGAAATATTTTTTTCTCTTAACTCTGAACGTCCATATACCCAGTGAATTAAAGTAATATTCTATAATCCCCATGCCCTATCCTTCATAGTACCCGAGATATTACTTCCGAAAAAAGTCTAACGAGACATCATACGGATCGGAAAGTAAGAAAGGATTCCACCAGAAAACATCCAATAAAACCGGTAAAACGTCTTCCATCTCTCACTTCAGTCGCATTCCTCTCGACAAATCCCAACAAACCAAGGGAAATGCAAAAAGTGCCATTATTCTGTCCCATTCACCGATCCATCAATGTCAGGTTCTTCCCATACGGTTTTCAGGCTCATAGCGTCTTGTCTTTTGCCAAAAGCAAGATGCTGGATGCCGGATACGAGAAATAAACGATGTGACGCCTCATAAATTCGCCGAAAAAATCTAATCACTTAGAGCTGACTGTCGGAAATTGCTTGTCGCTATATTTTCGATATTGGTTCGAATATTATTCAATTTCTTAACTGTTGAGTTGTTTTCATCACCTTGTCAGCACATTATGAAACTGATTGTCATGATATCGTATTCATAATACGAGTACGAAATTCCCTCTCTCGAAATATAAATGTGGTGACTGTTTTACCTTCGCCATTTCAAGCACTGAGCCAACTACTTCACCATTTATTCGGTGACTCTCATGGGTGTATTGTTATTTTTTATAAGTGGTGTGATTATTACCAATAATTTTTTCAATATCAGTTAATGAACATTTGCTGGAAATGAGCATCTTGCTATGGAATTAGATATTCTAAATAATGTGGTGAATACCAGTACGAAATTGACTTCTCACAAAATAACAAATAAGGACTGTTCCATCGCCATTTCAAGCACTGAACCAACAACTTCACCATTTATCCAGTGACTAGTTTTCATGGGTATAATGTTATTATTTATTATAAGTTATAAGTGGTATGATTATTACCGATAATTTTTTTTTTAATATTAGTAAATTATGATCTGCTGAACTGTGTAACGTTATTTTTTCAATTATTAACTAGTCAGGGTATATCGAAATTTTTAATCATATTTTACATGTATTTTACCACTATTTGCCTTCTGCATTTATTTCATAATTTTCAAACACTAACAAAACCTATACTGCTATCAAAATGTTGCTTCTTCGAGAGTAATCCATCCAACTATTTCTCAATTGAACACGGAAATAGGCGGCATCATTGCATAATACTACCAGGTATATTCATTTTAAATTTATGTCATCATGTTTTGGTAACGTCGTATTTCAAGTTATTCCAAGGTTATTAATTGTCATTCGTGCTTCAGTTGTTTACTTTTGGAACTATGTTGACACTTTTAATTCCACGTCTGGGGTGTGCGCACTAAGCGTAGTACGTCATAGACTGGTGGTTGTTGTGTCTTCTGCATTCAGTTGGAGTAGCACGGAGTGACTTTTGTTGGTTTCATAACTGAAGATGCGAAATGGGTTATGCCATGTAGTATTTATTATTTAGGCGTGTATCATTTGAGGGTAGGGCTTAATGATATCTTTCTAGCTTGTGGAAAAAGAATAATAAATAAAGAGCGTAATACTCTTCGAGAAGTGTACTTGGCAACAATGCACATGGAATTGACATTTTGACCTAAAGTTTGAGAAGAAGAAGATTAATTAGTTTTGACTATCGTCTGTCACCAGTGTGCTGGGCTTTTGTACTTTTGACATGATTGGGGAATGAGTCGTAAGAATTTTATTTCCATTTGAATCGTCTGTAAAAGGATTATATCTTGCAACTGCCAAAAGGTTTCAGTTTTCGTTTAGTCGATTGAATTGCTGTGTATGCATATTTCTGAACCTTATCTCTCGGGGAATTATATAAACCAATTATTTCTGGTTAGTCTCGCACATGGTATTCTTCTATCATTTGGCAATTCTTCATGTATTTTAGGATCTGATTTGTTAGGCCTTTTGGGTACTTGACCCCATGTGCCGCTGTCCACCCTTTGACCAGGATATTTTTATTTGACAGCTGAAAGAGCCTACCGAAAGCATCTTCCACTGTGGGAGCACATAGGCCTGTTCTGGACAGAGGTATTTATTAGGTCATCCATGTTGTTGAACAGAATGTCAAGTTCTCGTTGCATTTCAGGGTTTATGTATAGGGCACTATAAATAGTTCTGTCCCACTATATTTATTGCCTTCCTGGAGGAAGTTTCATGACTCCGTAGATGTATAGTATGTCTTCCTTGTGACCATCTTCCACCTACTATAGCCATTGAGTAGGGCATTCAGGTACTGGTAGCGTGACTGTCGGAGAAGCAGCATTGTAGTTAACATCAGCTCGGTGGTACCAGTCTAGTTGACCTGACGTTGCACTCCAAGTACCAGATAATAGCGCTAAGTATCCTACTGATATCCTTTTTTATATCAAAATCTAATGCTAATGTGTAAACGCTACAAGGTAAGGTGCACCATACTATTGCGGATTGGTTAAGACATATTATTTTCTCTGAACCAACAGCGGTAGATATATTTTGTATTTAATATTGGATACGTTTAACCTTGGCTATGTACTAGTGTCTGTATAATTTCACCTTAAAGGTTGGTTAATGTTTGAAAACATATTTGGTCATTGAACTGCACCTGTAGACCAATTGTAAGGTCAATTTTGATAATCAGTTATTTATATGGCTATTTAGTTTTTATGTAAGAACGTACCCGTACAATCAGTTCACTATAATTTTGAAGTTTAATAATTATACTTCTTCAAACAGTAATCATTTAGAGTGTGGTAACTTTAATCGTTAATACTATTCGAGTTATTTGGGAATCAGTATAAATAATCTATAGGGTGAGCCTGCATCATATATCTGGCGCCCACATTCGTACATCCCATCACAATTTATTTTGTATGATCCACTCCCGTCTCCACTTGAGTTAGTCGCGAGCCACCCTGTCACTCTGACAGCTTCGTTGCTATTATAAAAGCCGAAAGCAAAGTTAAACTTGTAGCAAGATTGGCGCCTAACGTGGGGCCAACTAAAATGTAAAATGGATATACCTGGTAGTATTATGCAATGAGGCCGCCTATTTCCGTGTTCAAATGAGAAATAGTTGGATGGATTACCAGTGAATACACTCTCCAAGGAGCTGCATTTTGATAGCAGTATAGGTATTGTTAGTGTTTGAACATTATGAAATGAATGCAGAATGCAAATAATGATGAAGTACATGTAAAATATGATTCAAAATTTTGATATACCCTGAATAGTTATTAATTTAAAAAATAACGTTACAAATTCTCCCCTTACTTTAAAAAATTGTTAACAACTTACTGAAACTATGGCAGATATAATACCTCTTTTTTCTCACATCCATCAACTAAATAACCCACATACTCTGCACATACTCTGAAAAGATTTACTCTTCGGAATCGGTTAATTCTCAAAGTAATACCCATTATTTTTACATATTATTGACCATTGAAACAAAAAAATAACGTTACAACTGCTGAATATGATCGTTCTGCTACGGGATTAGATATTCTGAATATTGTAGTGAATACGAGTACGAAATTCACTTCTCTCAAAATAATAGATAGAGACTGTTGTTCCTTCGCCATTTCAAGCACTGAACCAACCACTTCACCATTTCTTCGGTGGCTAGTTCAAATGGGTATATTGTTATTTATTATTACCGATATTTTTTTTAAAATTGGTAAATTAAGTTTTGCTGAAAATCAGCGTCATGCTATGGGATAATATATTCTGAATTTTGTGGTATATGCGAGTACGAAATTCACTTCTCTCAAAATAACAAATGAAGACCGTTTTTCCATTTATTCAGTGACGTGTTCTCATGGGTATATAGTTATTTATTTTTAGTGGTATGAGTGATCACCACCGATAATATTTTGAAATGTTAGTGGTATAAGACATTCTAAATAATTATGGAATATTTTATTGCACGAATTAAATTTATGATGAGAATAATAGACCTAGTATAGAAAAGGGAAACATTCTCAATTGAAAATGAAACCAAAACATGACTCCTCTGGAAATGGAAAATAGCGACTAGAATTTGTCTTTCAGTCGCAGATGATTCCACAACTGACTTAATGAACGTCCTGTACATATTTTGTTATGGGTTTATTTTGCACCAGAAAACCCTCTCTGTTTCAATACAATAATATCAGAAATTCCCTGTCATCGATATAAACTTTCCACTCTGTATGCCACTGTTTCAAAATTACAAATTGATCATTGTCATGTACAGCTTGTTCCGAATGTTAGTATTTACCTCTTTCTTACCAGTTCGAGTGGACATGAACCGGCCTTAAGCTAATGACAGTTATCAGTTTTTTCATTTTGCGGTATGACAGAGTTATTTTGTAAACATACTTTTGGATAGTGTATTGTTTTGTGTTAAGAAATTTGACATCAAAATCAAAAGTGTGTGTTCAACACTATCTGTATTCACATTTCAAATACGTACGATGTAAACAATGCTCAGTGCATGCTTGCCTCGTGACTACCTCGTGATCACCAATTCTCGCAACGCCATTGGTCGTTAGAACATCAACCTGACTAGACAGTCTAGACTTCGTAGAGTTGTATTCAGGTTGGTTGTATTACAATTACTAAAGCTGCGTTTTGTAGTTGCCGCAGTGTTTTCTTTTGTGTTTTTAATAACATTATTGATCATTTACTTCAAACATTTGTTTGATGTGAAGTTTTGTGTTGGTTTCTGGTGACGTTAAACTTTCGTTGGTTTTATTTCACAACGTACCAACGTGTTGTAAGCATAATGAGCCTCTGTTCTAAAGTCCAATAATCTAAGGGTTTGGCAAGGAAAAAACTGCGGAACTTTTTTTCTCAATGGATATTTATGTTTTTTGGGGTGCTGAATGCGAATCTGAAGTTTGCTACCACGGCAATCATCGGTTTCATACTCAAAATAGCAAAAAATCGCCCAAAATAGAATAAACCAATACCTACAAAATGAAGAGAAAACAAATCCAAAATTGGATCTGTTAGATAGTTATTGTTATTGTTAATGAGTTATGATATTATACCCCGTATAAACTGATTGTTTTTTGTCGATGTTTGAAAAGACAGTAAATAAATTTGATGGAAGTTGTCATTGAATAAAAAATATAAAAGTTTTCACGTTCTTTCGATTGAACCAGCCATAATATTTCTGGAAGACATCCAGAAACCGACTTGCAGACAGCAACATTGGTCCTTCAAATCCGAATCTGAAGAATTGTGAAAATTTCAGTCGACAACATGAGCCATGTAAAATCCGAAACAGGCGCCATAAGGAAAAATTATGACACGAGGTCGAGCCGACGAACCACTACTAATCAAATACCAAAATCTGAAGCAGAGGGTAACGTCCTGAAGAAGAATGATACGGCGAAGATAGATGGGAGTTCAGCGACTAAATCGAACAAGAATATTTCAGACAATGCGAGTTCTAAGGCGAATTCCGATATATTCAAAGGGAAATCTACTAATACAGCCTCCAGAGATGAATCATCGATAAGTAATAAATCCAGTTCTTCAACTGCAGAAAGACGAATACTATTGGAAATCAAGTTAGGAGCGGAGCGAAAGATTTCTGAAATGAAAGAAGAGCTGATTCGTAAACAACTAGAGTTAGACAGGTAAAGGAAGAATTTAGAAAATTGAGAAGCGAAAGGTCTGACAGGGATTCGGTAAGAAGTGATGAATCAAGTGAGTCAGTAGATAAGGATTTCATGATAAATAAATGGATTGATCATTCATTATTGCCGGAAAGGGATGAAAAACCTAATCATGACATTCCACAAATGAAATATGAATCAAGAAATAATGACAGTGACAATTTGTATATTCGTAGACAATGTTTAGACAGGAGTCTGCCATATTTCAGTGGCAATCCTACTGAGTGGTTGATTTTTATTAACGAATATTCGGAGACGACAAAATCATGTAATTTCTCTGATAGCGAAAATTTGATAAGGTTAAGCAAATCTTTGAATGGGGAAGCTTTAGAATCAGTGAAAATGTTACTGATTTCCCATCAAAATGTTCCTGATATACTACAGACATTAGAAAATCTTTACGGTAAGCCTGAATATATAACAAAAAATATTTGATATCCCAAGTGAGAAGAGCTCCTGTACCTAAGAATCACAAGCCCGAAACGATAATCAGGTACGCTAATGTTATAAATAATCCAGTTGTTGCAGTTAAACATCTAGATCATGACGTTTATCTGAAAAATCCTATTTTATTGGAAGAATTCATTTCAAATTTGACTGTAGGATTGAAACAACAATGGTCTATGCATGCTATACATCCAAAGGATATTACACTATTGAACTTTTGCAGCTGGATGAGAGATGTAGGACGAGCTGCAGGACTACTCTACAACCCAATGAATCGATTTGATCATCAGGAGCACAGGAAATCCGATTCAGTTTTACTTGCTGATCAAAATAGACACAGAAATAGTACAGAGGTTTCTAGGAAAAATTGTAGCTGTTGTGAAAGCGGGACGCACTATTTAGGAAAATGCTCGAAATTCAAGGAAATGGACGTCGATAACAAGTGGAGCTTTGTAACAAAAAACAGGTTATGTATTTCATGTTTGAGACCGAATCATCGTATTAGTGACTGTTTTTACAAAAAATATTGTGCTATAGAACATTGTAAATCAAAACAACCCATTGCTTCATAAAAATTTTAGCGATCAAATGAGACGAGATGAACACACTGATGGAAATGACAACAATACTGCCCATAAATCCAGCCTCATTCATCGATCAAGAACGCCTGTAATGTTGAGAACTATACCGGTAGAACTAGAAGGTCCTGATGGAAAATTACTCATTTATGCACTCTTAGACGAAGGATTCACGGTTACGCTTCTAGAGGATGAGGTAGCTAATAGAATTGGTTTGGTAGGTGAAAACAAACCACTCTGTATGCAATAATCAAACCCAAAGAGATTCAAACTCTAGACCGGTGAATTTACAAATTAAAGGTTCTTTTCCAAATGCAAAATGTTTTTCACTCATTGATGTTAGAACCATTGAAAGTTTAAATCTACCAATGCAATCTTTAGATATGGAATATGTTACTCGTTCTTGGCCATATCTGAAAAATATCCCTGTGGAGTCTTTCAAAAACAATATTCCAAAAATGCTCATAGGTTCTGATAATTATGATTTAATAATGCCTAGAAATTTTGTGGAACAATCGAGGTATGGACCAAAAGCAACATTAAGTAAGTTAGGATGGGTTATAAATGGCCAAGTACTCAAAAACAAAATTGATGGTTCGTATAATTTCCACATTTTCGACAAGAATTACGATGACGATTCTCTTCATGTTTTAGTCAAAAATTCATTTAAAATTGACAACAGTCTGTTCTTTGATGAAAATTTGAATTCAGAAAATGATGATAAAATTATGAAATCGATTGAAATAAAAACGAAACGAATCGGTGATAGATTTGAAACAGGTTTAATATGGAAAAGGGAAGATATTATTGTTCCCGAAAGTAAAAATATGGCCCTAGCTCGACTGCACTGTCAGGAGAGAAAAATGGACAAGGATATTGAATTTGGAAAAGCGTATTGTAAAAAAATTGATGAATACATTGCCAAGGGATATTTGAAAAAGTTAGGCAAGAGTGAATCCATGAATGAATCAGAGAGAACATGGTACCTTCCTCATTTCGCGGTTTTCAATACAAACAAGCCAAATAAGTTACGAATGGTTTTTTCAACTTTCATGGACAGCATAAACAAATTATTGAAAATGAACTTCCTTTAACGAAGAGACAAATTCTCAGGCTAGTAATGAGTATTTTTGACCCGTTAGGATTTCTTAATAATCTAGTCATTCAAGGGAGAATCATTCTTCAAGAATTATGGCGATATGATATCAGATGGGATGATACCGTTCCACAAGAAATTTCTTTAAAATTCAAAAAATGGATTCATGACTTAGAAAGAATAAATGAGATCACAATTCCACGGTGTTATTCTTTGAAAATACCTGAAGCACAGTCAATACAGTTACATACCTTCTGTGATGCGAGTGAAAACGCGTATGCAACAGTTTGCTATTTAAGAATTCAAGTAAATGACACCGTAGAAGTATCGTTTGTTTCGTCAAAATGTCGAGTTGCACCCCTAAAGACTGTTACAATACCCAGATTAGAATTACAAGCAGCACTCATGGGAAGCAAACTTGCAAGTAATATTAGACGGTCGTTAGAAATCAGGATAGATAAGTCAATATTTTGGACAGATTCAAGAATAGTATTGTGCTGGATTAGATCTGATATCAATCAATTCAAACAGTATGTTTCGAACAGAGTTCTAGGAATCCTGGAAAATACAGAACGAACTGACTGGAGATGGATACCTACCACTATGAATGCTGCGGATGAAGCAACTAGGGGAACATCGAAGGGACATATCGATTGGATAAGAGGTCCTCAAATGCTTTACAACAATATGAACACTTGGCCGAAAGAAGATATTAAGAGCAAAAAATGTACCGAGGAGATGAAGAAACTCTTTATTGGTCTCGTATGCGAATCCTATGTTTCGAAACTTCCTGACGCAACTAGATTTTCTTCATTCACAAAACTTATGAGGAGTACAGCTTGGGTTTTACGATTTATCAAATGTTGCAGAAAACAAAATCAAACAGGAGAACTTGATGCAGACGAGATACGAAAAGCTGAATTAATTAAGCTGGTGGAAACATGTTCAAAGAAACTGCTTCCCAAACGAAATTATGGAATTACAAACAAAACAACATTTGAAAAGAAGTAAAATCAAAAAGCTCAGTCCCTATTTAGATGAAGCAAATATTCTCAGAGTACGAAGTCGTATATCAGGATTTGAAAAACACCCGGTAATATTAGACTCCAAACATGAATTTTCGAAATTATTAGTAAAATTTTATCACGAGAAATTCAATCACCAAAGTCGTTCAACAGTAATCAACGAGATAAGACAGAGGTATTGGATTACTGGACTGAGCAATCTAGTGAAGAAAATCGGGTATGACTGTCAAGTATGCAAAAACGAAAAAGCTATTCCACAGATACCTGTTATGGGAAGTTTGCCGAAAGAAAGAGTCACCCCATATGTACGACCGTTTACATATTGCGGTATGGACTACTTTGGACCCTATCAAGTTAAAGTTGGTCGCAGAAGGGAAAAGCGGTATGGAATCATATTCACCTGTTTAACTGTGTTAATTCATTAACCACCGATTCCGCTGTCATGGCTATCCAACGAATGTGTTCCAGAAGAGGTTATCCATCGAAAATATTCAGTGACAACGGCACGAATCTGAGGGGCGCTGATAATGAATTAAAACTTGCACTTCAAGGTTTCAAACAGGACATTATTTCTTCCAAACTTTCGGTACGAGGAATCAACTGGATTTTCAATCCCCCAACAGCATCTCATATGGGTGGAGTTTGGGAGAGACTCATAAGATCTGTTAAGACTACTTTGAAAGTCATTCTAAAGGAACAAGCACCGACAGATGAAGTTCTGCACACTTTATTTTTAGAAGCCGAAAACATACTGAATCATCGACCACTTACTGACGTCTCCTTGGACCATGAAAATGACGAAGCTCTGACTCCTTTTCACTTCTTACTCGGACCTCAAGTTGAAACAGAACCGAACTTCTTAGAAAACTTCACTGTAGATGGCATTTTCTTGAAGAGACAATGGAGAATAGTCCAAGATCTGTATAACAAATTTTGGAGAAGATGGATAAAGGAATATCTTCCAACACTCCATTTACGGACAAAATGGCACGATGAAGTAGATCCAATCAAAATCAAGGACATCGTTATAGTAGTGGATAATCTTTCACCTCGTAACGTTTGGATGAAAGGAATAGTTACAGCCGTATTTCCTGGAAGAGATGGCCGTGTACGTGTGGCAGATGTCAAAACCAAGAATGGAGTTTTCAGAAGACCGGTAGCGAAACTTTGTCGACTGGATGTTAAATGAGACCGGACCAGTTATGAAGATTTCGAGAATCCTTCATCGGGGGGGATAATGTTAGATAGTTATTGTTATTGTTAATGAGTTATGATTTTATACCCCGTATAAACTGATTGTTTTTTGTCGATGTTTGAAAAGACAGTAAATAAATTTGATGGAAGTTGTCATTGAATAAAAAATATAAAAGTTTTCACGTTCTTTCGATTGAACCAGCCATAATATTTCTGGAAGACATCCAGAAACCGACTTGCAGACAGCAACAGGATCATTTTTCACGGAGTTATGATCTTATGAAAAATGGCGATAAGTAGCGAAGTTGGATCAAAACGCGAAAACCACCTCGATGATGTCTGATAGTGCCCTATTATTATTCTTTTACTCCTATATAATTGAATATTATATGTTTTTATATGTACTGTTCACATTACCGAACGTTCACGTTCACCTGTTAGTACCACTTTGTACCACGCCGACATTTTTTTAGAAGATAAAACCCTTCACGGAAGGTGAGTTTTCCAACTTTTCTTTTCATCGTTTCCATGCTAACGACTGTTTAATACAGCTATTTACTAAAAAACATTTATAGGCTTGTTGTTGTACCCGGAGGAATTTGACCCAGAGAATTGTCACGTTTCCTTGCCTGGTTGGGTATCTCTCAAGCTTTGGTTGAGCCCCACGTCCTCATGTTGGATATTTATGGTATTATGGCTCCAGTATAGCTGATTTTCCGAAGTATAGAATGCCTGGTTTTGCTTGATGAACTGTTGAATTGCTGTCAAATGTGATGAGGCCTTCTTCATTGATAGTCTTCGTAGACTCCATTCCTTCATCACTCCAGTCCTGGTTGGCCTAGGATCTAGTCCAAAAATCTTCAAGTTGGTGTCACCAGAGGAACAGGTTTCACTTTCCAATTTTTTATATTGGATGAAATCCTATAATTTCAATTTTAATTATTTATTATTATTCAATATTGATATAATCTCCGGTTGAAGTTTAAATCTTTCAACGACTATCTGTAAACCACCACATAGTACTATGCGCTGGGAAAATTGATTTCCTAATTAAATCTTACAATTTTAACCTCAGATTCAACAGATACCAAATATTGAATATTGTTAGAATCAGTCTTATTTTTGAGAAACTGTTACTCTGACCAGTGAAGATTAATTCATATTAAATGTTTGTGTGTTTATTTATGTTTTATTTATTTATTGATTAACACTTTTCAACTTGACAACATCGTATGGTAAAGTCTCTTATAGTTGTGGTTATAACATCTAATTGTCTTTATTCGGTTGCACAACTTCCCAAGTAACTACTCTTTGACATAGACATATTAAAAGTTGCTGTGGCGCCCCCTCTTATTTTTGTGACCATTTTGTTACTGTTCAATGATATAATTATGTTATAAAGTATAAACGAACCCATAGTGCCTACCGACGAAGAGCTGCCGTCTGCATTGCTCCTTTTTATTTAAATTTAAAGAAAAGAGGGTTGCAAGACCATAACTTTGCGAAAAATGGTCCGATTCCGGATTTGTTCCTTTCACTTTGTGTATATATTTCAGCTACAATTTGCTATGAAGTGACTATTTCTAAAAAACGCTTTGATGTTGTGTTATAGCAGAAAAAGTGACAATTAACCCTATTTTGGGCAGTTTTTCGCTATTTTCAGTATGAAGCCGATGGCTGCCGTGGTAGCAAATTTCAGATTCGGATTCAGCACCACAAAAATACATGAAGATCCGTTGAGAAACGAAGTTCCGCAGTTTTTTCCTGGAAATGGCCTTTGGAAACCTTATATTATTGGACTACTAGTTTGGCGTTTACGTGCTTTTTTTGACATTGTCCGCATTTGCAATGTCAATATCCTAGAGCATATATGTTTGCACCACATAACATAATACTTGTAGAAAACATTCATTTTATATGTGTAACCTTAATCCGATTGGTCATCCTAAAAAGAGATTATGGAAATAGATATTTTTATACTATACAGCTGAATCAGAGGAAAGAAAATTCAACTGAATGATTATTGAAATAGTTCAATTTTGATTAAAAAATAATGCTGTATTTTTTAAAGGGCTTGATTTGGGAAAATATTGTCAATCTAAAATATTGTTCGAAACGGTGCAAAGAGAGACAAACATTGTATCGCAAATAAAATAAAAAGCAAGTTACAACAGACCTGACATCTCTTTCGGAATATAGAGGTAACTATTGTATTTTGTTTACGAAGCATCATTCTATCAACAATTATTCTTATAAAAAGTAGCATATTGTTATACATTCATGAAAAATACTGTACACGTGATGGTGTGTTGAACACTACAGAATACCAGGGGTGGAAATGATATCAGGCACATAAAGTCTCACATTTCATTAGGTGAACTTATAACTTATAAAAAAATGGTCTTAAAAGAATGTACCTACAACAAAGGAATATTTGAGTTCTAACAGAGTTTTGCCCATTACTGTTCATTCAGAATTTGTAATTCCTCATTTACGTTCAATGGTAAACGAGTTGTGCATTTCAAAAATTTAAAAGTGGTAACAGAAAAAAAAATGCAGCAATCAAACTTACTGATAACACTTGATTGCCAGTTGAAACCAATTGATTAACAGATATTCGATGTAATTAGGCAGGTTTCATGATACACGTTTCCAATCTGATGAGAAAGATATTGGTAGGTATATCATTCGTACTTCAGAAGTCAGATATACGATGTAATAACTCGAAATAATATCATCGGTAATTGTGAAGAGCTAGATGTATTGATATTCTTCATGTTTAGCCAGTCTAAACAATACAATTTCGAGCTGTCGAAAGTATTTTTTGGAAAATGGACTATCTATGTATAAGAAAGTTACTGGTAGGAAATGAAAATTCTCAAAATATATGATTGGGAATCATAAAGAGCTGAATGAACAGATATTCTTCATGATTAATCAACCATGATAATACATTCCCAAGCTGATTAACTGTCATCAGAAAGAGTATCGCTTATAATTCAAGGAACAATGGATGAACCAAATGAATGATGAAATGTATAGCAGGGACTACACTATATTGTAGCAATGATCTGTAACATATAAAATTGCACCAAATGTTGAGAAAATTGCAAGAAAAGTATGAAAACGTATATAACTTGTGAATCACCAAAGAAAAATTGATAAACTGAGTCATTTAACAATTAAAAACCAAATTCAAAATAGTGTAATTTTTCCATACTCCAAAAATAAGAGTGGTTGGATGAATCGAATCTCATCATCTTGAATGGAGGAAAAGATACCAGTAAGCCAGTACCCTCTTGGATTTTTCAAGAGGATTTTATTCTGTATTCACCCAACCCATATTCATCCAGAGGGTTATTGTCGCGAATAGGGCTCTATAGGGAAGCTATAAGCACTTCGCTTGGGACGAAGGTCAGCAAGACCGAGTGGTAACCTGATAGTTACTCAGGATACCCTCTAATAAACGAAACAAGTCACAAATACTCTTCCCAACTTTGAAGGTATATACAGGGCAATTCAAATTCGACCCCCACCATTGGGATTTCCTAAACTACAGGAGATACCTCGAAGCTTAAATTGGAGCAAAGTTGCGTATTCTGGTGCTTAACAAAATACTGTTTTGAAACTTGGAAAATTCCGAGTATTTCTGGGCATGATGAGGTAGCTCCCAACAAATCACTGATGTGGAGAGGAAATAGTGTTGGTGCAAAAATAGATCATTTGTAGAGTGTCAGATGAACCTCTAATAACCATCACGTGGAGAGATCTATCTGAGAGAAAGCTAGATAGCAAAGAACACAACTGGGGAGGCAAGCCATAAGATGAAAGCTTGGAGATCAAACGGTATCAAACGGGATCAAACGACTTGAAGAAATCTAATGCCGCGGCCAGAGTTCCACCATATTTTTCAAAGGATAGTTGCCATATATGTAAGACATAAGACATATTAACGATCATTCACAATTCCTGATTGATCTAGATATTCCAGTAGCTTGATGTCCTTTTTCATGATCTTTGAGACAACAGATGGCAGTGCGATGGGTCTGTAGTTGCTAGTCAGGGTTTTCTTCCTTTTTTGAAAACTTTTCCAGTTGTACGGAAATACCCCCAAATCATACGAAAGTTTGAAAAACTTGCATAGAACTGGTGTTTGTTCAGGGACACATTTTTTTAAAACAATCGCAGAAATTCCACAACATCCACTTTGTTGGTGTTGAGTCCAAGCATAATGGGTGGGAAAGTTCGTTGTGAAAGGTAATCTCAGGCGTATGACTTTCAATTGGGGTGAATTCATAGTTAGAATTTGCAGCAAATATGTTGGCAAAAATATTGGCTTTTTCATGAGCGTTCGTGTTCCATCTTCCTTGTTTAGGAGAGGAAATGGAGTATATGTGAAGTTACTACCAATAGTAGGCATACCGAGATCAGGCCATACCAAGAGTTAGTAGGTACTTGGTTTAATATGGGAAATGCGCCAAGGTTCAACTGATAAGTGTTTCTCAGATTCATTCTATAATATGATTAGAGCTATCCTTTTAAGTTGAAGATCAATCAATTTCTAAATGATAAGCGGAATCCAGAATCTTTAATAATAAATTTGATTTTACTTCCAAGTGACATTGATTCGTCTATGATATGTGGAAATCAAACCGAATCGAATCGTTATGATTTCTTCACCTAATTTTCTGAAACAGTTAGATCTATAGCCAAAATGATGTGAAACTTTCATGTTTGTTTCAGTTCAAGTAATCACGTTCGGCAGTAATATTCCTGACACCCTATTCATGAAAAGCTATCTTCGAGAAAATGTATCAGTGTGTACCACTATTCAAATTAAAAAACTCTATTCTTCATTGTCGTGAGACACCTTACCGAATACGTAATTCATGTCTAAGTGGATAACTTTCGTTTCCGACTCCATCTAACAATTTTCTTCCGGGACCATGTTGTCCCCTGCAAACTTTCCTATAAACGCCGCTAGTTCGGAGCGAAACAGTCATTTATCCTGCATCGAGTCTTATTCGTTCAAATATTCCTGCGATATTTGATATCGGGCATGGTGCCGTCAGGAGCAGCTACATATAGTCACACTTCATAACTTTGGCATGATGGCTGGTATGTCACGAATATCTATGGGCACTATTCTAGAACAAGTCGGATCTGTGCCTTATAGATCATAAGTAACTGGGGAATGGCCGCGGTGGTCGGCTGGTAGTGTGTTCGCCTCGCATGCGGGGGTCGTGGGTTCGATCCACCGATTCACCGGTCTCGTGCATGGCATCACACGTTAAAAGGTAAGAGCTGCGTCTTCCCTAGTTCACACAAGTCTCTCGAAGACTTCTGAGGGTTGCGCGTAGGGGTGCAATCGGTTGACGGAATTAACAATTTTAACAACAACAACAAATTTAACTGACGGAAAGATAAGAGCAAAAAACATGGAACAAGTTTTTGAGAGTCACTTTGGGCAAGCACTTGACTTTTCCATGACATGGTCTCAAGTAGCAATTCAACGTTGCGGCGACGTATTTAAAAAAGTTGCGCAACCAAACATTAGTTACGTTGCCGACCTCAACACAACGTTGTCACAACCCTGTTTTGCACCAATTTGGTAAATCATTTTTTAATCATTTTTGGGGTTTTAAAACGTTTCAGCTCCAACAGTATGTAGCTGATGGTTGTTTTCTAGACGTTGCTGGGTTTAAAACATAGTTAATTTATCAACCAAATAATTACTTATGGCCAAAATGGACACTTAAAGAACATTTTCTGGTTACTCCTACCGTAATGTTTTTATGCGAAAAGTTACGACTTCGAAACAGAAATTGGCAACACATTTCATTTTATAGTCAAACATACTATTGTTTTATGCCAAAAAACAAGCAGGCTTTTAATCTGTTGTGAACTTTTGATCCTCAAGAATAAAAAAAAATCATTTCGATGAACAATATTTAATCTAGATCTTGATTTAAATCTCGAACTGAAAGGAAAACAGATCAGTTATATGTAGAAAACTAAAATAAGGCTTCATAATCCTTTATTTATGATTGTTTACGTCCAAAATTTGAATGACCGGCCATGATTCCAATACTGCCAACATGGCGTAGGAGTATAAAAGTCATCAGAGCGACTGTGGATTTCAGATAACTGAAAATATACTTACTTTCAACGTAAGTCTGTCAGGCAACTAACTTCATAACCGGAGAGTGCAATTTATCCGACCAAAAACTGAACGAAGTACAACTAGCGAAAAATTTAAACTTAAGCTTTAAACTTCCGCTCTCTAAACTGTCTGTCTTCATGAAGGCTTGTGTCTGTGAAGTTCCTTCACTATACGTTATCTTTTTTTGGTCTGTAATAGGAGGCAGTGTATTTGAATTCTCTTTTCGTTTCCGACCAAAAAGTTAGGTTAGGATCATTCTAGTTCCTCTTCTTTTACCATACACTTCTTTATCAAGAAATTTAGCTAGTAGTATGAATGAAAAAATAAATAAATAGAGTAAATTATCATCACATAATTATCACTGGCACGTCCTCAGTAGTAAATATTTCGAAAACGGTTAGTTGTAAAGATGACGTATTTAACTTCACTGAAAAATTGTCCACTGCTCATTTGAAACTTACAAGGTCAACCCTCCGTCGGGAAAACGTTTAACATGACTGAAGTTGATACTTGAACGTTTCAAAAACATTATTTCCATTTCCAAAATATTCACTAGTTGTAGTCAGTTGGATAAACGTTCTGACAACGTCGTAGCTTAACTGATGTCATGCTCAACGTTAAGACAACGTTGTCTAGTGGTTTAGAGAGCATCTTTTCATGAATGAATAATTTCTACACGAAGTATAACGTTAATTATGGTGTATAATGTGGTTATAGACGCCAAAATGCTACTTGGGGTACTGCTGATGATGATACCAAGCATCGAAATGGAGGACTTCATTGGTATGCAGACTACTGAAATGATTATGTTGTCCACTGTGAGATCGGCCTTCCTAGAGAAAATACATGGCTTGGGTTTAATCGGCATTGAATCCTACCAAGTTGTTGGATCTCCCTTCTAAAATTTTTGCTGATTCCATATCTCTTCTAGTTAAACGGGCTAATATCGGAACTTTGGAAGAGAACGCGGAAAGGAGGGTAGTATCATCCGCAGAGCTATGCACTTGGCATGAGGTAGTTCTCAACAAATTATTTATGTGGAAGAGAAGCAGCCTTGTTGCCAAAATAGAAACCTGCGGAAGACCAGCATTTGCATGTAGAGTGTCGAATTAAACTCCATTAACCACGACGTGAAGAGATCTGTCTGAGAGGAAGCCAGATAGCAAATACCACAACTAGGGATACAACTAGGGATACAAGCTTGGCAAGGAAGCTTGGTAAGGATAGTTGCCATATATGTGGGACATAAGCAAGCAATTGATCCCTCATGACGGAATATTGTCGATCATTCGCAATCCCTGATCGCTCTAGATATTCAGTTAGCTCAATGTTCGTGGCTTTTTTCATGACTTTCGAGACAACAGATAGCAGTGCGATAGGTATGTAGTGGCTAGTTAGGATTTTTTCACTTCTTTATGTACCGGTTGTACAATTGCAATTTTCCAGTTGGACGGACATACACCTAAATCATAAGAAAGGTTAAAAAACTTGGTGTTTGTTCTGGAGCACATTTTTTTGCGAACGATCACTGAAATTCTATGAGATCCACTTTGTTGGTGTTAAGTCCATCGA